>CM068388.1:25906981-26506981 GCA_034770075.1 Aralia elata | reverse complement strand
GAAGAAATCATCTCTAAGCCACCCGAGTCCTTGCCCGAACCCTATAATAAAGTTGACAAGTTTGTTGAGTTGGAAGAGGCGCTCGCCAATCTTTGGGGTACCTCAAAAAGTATAGGTGATTTTCACTAGAGAGACTCCTGAAGCGAAGACACCGATAAAAAGTATACCAATAACAAAGGGAATGGCAAGAAGGACTCTCACGACAATTGGCAACGGAAGAATGATGGCTCGAAGGACCGAGGAAATAGAGACAATGACAAAGATCACACTCCCCTAACCTTGAGTAGAGCCGTTATTATCAAGGAAATCAATAATCAACCTTTCTATGAAAAGCCCCTAAAGTTCCGAGTCTTCGCCAGATAGAAGAACGGAGACAGATATTGTAATTACCATGAAGCCAAGGGGCATGATACTGAGGAATGCTATAAGTTGAAGGAATTTTAGGAAAAGCAAGTGCGAAAAGGTAACTTGGACTGTTACATAGCCGATCAGTACAAACCAAGTCCTGTTGATCGGATAGCACCACCACCACCTTCAGGAACTGCAAGGGGAGTTGTAGATGTTATCTCCAGTGGACCGATATCGGCCCTGTCCAACAGAAAAAGAAAAGCCTTCGCCAGAGAAGTTCACCAATTATCTGGACAGCCTCAAACTACCGCAACCAAACCCATAACCTTCTCTGATGAGGATTATCCCTAGGAAATAGTTACACCACATCAAGATGCTCTGGTCATCATGGCTCAGGTGGGAACCATGGATTTAAAACGGATGCTGGTGAACAGCGGGAGTTTAGTCGATGTACTCTACAGTCATACGTATAACCGGCTAGATCTGGGGGAAGGAAGTTGGAGATCTGCAACGAGGCCCCGTTATATGGATTTGGAAATAACCCAGTCCGAATAGCAGGGACGATTGAGTTACCAGCGATCTTCGGTACAACTCCGAAACAGGCTTTTATCATGATAAGATTCTATGTAGTCCAAGTAGAAAGTAATTACAACGTTATCCTGGGAAGAACAACCCTATCAGCCCTAGAAGCAGTCACCTTGATTCCTCACTTAAAAATGAAATTCCCAACCGAGCATGGGATCAGCAAAGTTATAGGGGATCAGGACCTATCCCGGAGATGTTACCTTCAGACTACTCAGGCGACTTCTGTAGGGGTCAGCAAACAGAAAACTACAATGAAGATCGAGCTAAAACCCTTTACGGAAGGAGGCTTGGAGCCGATAGCGATGCCTGCAGAAGAAACCGAAGAGGTACTGCTGTTTCAAGAAGACAGTACAAAAACAATATAGATCGGCACCGGTTTATAGACGCACGTCAGAACCAAACTCATTGACTTGATAAGAGAATATTCAGATATTTTCGCATGGAGTCCAGCTGATATGTCGGGGATAGACAGGAGTGTGGCCGAGCACAAATTAAGCATCAACCCTAATTACAAGCCCGTCAAACAGAAAAGGCGGAATATAGCTCCCGAACGACAAAAGGTAATTGATGAAGAAATTGAAAAGTTATTGGCTGCTAACTTTATTTTTGAAATAACTTATCCAGAATGGCTCGCCAATGTGGTGCTGGTGAAAAAGCACAACGGGAAGTGGAGGATGTGTGTGGAGTACACAGATTTAAACAAGGCGTGTCCGAAAGATTATTATCCTCTCCCAAACATTGACCAGTTAATCGATTCCACTTCAGGACACACTTTAATGAGCTTCCTTGATGCTTTCTCTAGATATAATAATTTCCAAGCATAAATCGGATATCCCGAAGACATCGTTCATCACACATCGAGCAATCTACGCCTATAAAGTTATGTCCTTTGATCTCATCAACGCTGGGGTAACTTATCAATGAACGATGAACAGTGTTTTCAGAGATCAGATTGGGAGAAATATGGAAGTCTATGTGGATGACATGATTGTACGAAGCATGGGAGATGAAGACCACCTATCAGATCTTGAAGAATGCTTTCGGAATATCAGAATCCACAATATGAGACTTAACCCCGCCAAGTGCACTTTTGGTTTCGGGTCAGGTAAATTCTTGGGATACATGGTTAGCCGAAGAGGGATAGAGGCGAATCCCGAGAAGATATCGGCTATCCTTGAGATGCAGTCCCCGAGGAACTTTAAAGACGTCCAACGGTTAACTGGAAGGTTCGCTGCTCTTCGGAGATTTGTAGCCCGATCAGCAGAGAAGTGTCTTCCCTTCTTCAATACATTGAAAGGGGCTCAAAACCAGAAGACATTCGTTGGGACAGAAGAATGCCAAGATGACTTTGAACAAATCAAGTGATATATCTCCTCTCCTCTGATCCTCAGTAAGGCTCTCCCCGAAGAAGATCTTCAATTATATCTATCTGCAACACAGTTAGCGGTCAGGTTAGCCTTAATCAGGGAGGATTCATAGGGATAGAGCCGGTCTACTACATAAGCCATGTTGTTCGGGATGCAGAAACTAGGTATCCAAACCTAGAGAAGTTGGCTTACGCACTGGTCATTCCAAGTCGGAAGCTTCGGCATTACTTCCAGGGGAGAACAATCACGGTATTCACAGATCAACCCCTTCGAAAAGTGTTATATCAACCCGAATCCTCAGGAAGATTAGCAGCATGGGCAGTAGAATTAAGCTAATTTAATATTTACAGGCCCTTGTTGACTTCATCATCGAGTGCTCCTTTCTAGAGGAAAAGGAAGAAGACCCAGCTGAGATATCCGATCCATTATCTACAACAGACTCAGCATGGACCTTATTTGTGGATGGGTCTAGCATCGGATCCCGCAGTGGAACAAGTGTAATTCTTACCTCGCCCAAGGGATTCAAAGTCTAACAGTCTATCTGATTCGGGTTCACAGCTACCAATAACATTGCAGAGTATGAAGCACTTATAGCAGAACTAAAACTGGCTCGAAGTCTGGAGGTGAAAAATTTGGTAGTCTATAGTGACTCCCAACTAGTGGTAAAGCAAGTCTTGGGAGAATATGAGGCCAGGGAAGCGCACCTTCAGGCCTATCTTCAGCTTATGCAGACGCTCCTTACTCACTTTCTTAAATATCAAATCGTCGGGGTAATTAGGTCAAAAAACATAATGGCTGATGCACTTTCAAAGTTAGCAACGACGGACCAAGGAGATTTGAAAGGATCTGTCTACTTAGAAAATCTACAGGAACTGAGCACAATGGTCCAAACAGTGATGGATATTGAATCCGAAGACTCTTGGATGACCCCAATACTCAAATTCCTACAAATTGACGAGCTACCCGAAGACAGAGCTTTGGCTCGAAGGATAAAATTCAAGTCCACCAAATACTGTATCATTGAGGATAAATTATATAAAAAATCTTACTCATCGCCTCTACTCCGATGTCATGGTCCGAGGGAATCCGATTTCGCGCTTCAAGAAGTTCACGAAGGAATCTGTGGAGATCATGTAGGAGCAAAGACATTAGCACATAAGATATTAAGATAAGGATATTTTTGGCCAACCATGCTTCAGGATGCCAAAGACTTCGTTAAAAAATGTCATAAGTGTCAACTGTTTACTTCGGTACATCACCAACCTCCCGAAGAGCTTACACCCATAATATCTCCAATACCTTTCGTAGTTTGGGGGGATAGATCTTCTCGTACCACTCCTGCAGGGTAAAGGTCAAGTGAAATTAGTGGTCGTGGCAATTGACTATTTCACCAAATGGGTTGAAGCCAAACCAGTGGCAAAGATTACCGAGAAGACATGTCTTCAGTTCCTTAAAGAATAGGTGGTTTATCGATTTGACATTCTGAAGGTCCTAGTCTCAGATAATGGTCTACAGTTCGTGGGGAAAGAGTTTGAAGGCTTCTTGACAGAACTTAACATCCAACATCGATGGACCTCGGTAGCCCATCCTCAAGAAAATAGTCAAGTGGAAGTCACGAACAGGTTGTTGTTGAATGGTATAAAATGAAGACTTGAGGAAGCAAAAGGAGCTTGGCCCGAAGAGCTTATATACGTCCTCTAGGCTTACCGAACAACTCCTCAGACAATAACAGGCGAAACACCCTTCAAACTTTCTTATGGGACCGAAGCCTTGATACCTATCAAGATCGAGATACCCTCCTCTCGAGTCCAAAACTTTGACGAAAGTTTTAACAGCGAAGGGCTTCGGGATAACTTAGATTTGTTAGAAGAAGAGCGTGACACTATAGTACTCAAGCTAGCCACTTATCAACAACGTACAACTCGACACTTTAACAAAAATGTCAAAAATAGGACATTCAAAGTGGGGGATTTAGTCCTTCGACAAGCTGAAGCTTCTACACCTCGGGAAACTGAAAAATTAATGCCTACATGGGAAGGACCATACAGGATTATCGCAGTATTAGGATTGGGAACCTATAGACTTCAGAGATGGATGGACAGGATATCCCGAACACATGGCATGCTGCTTGGCTCCGAAAATATTACCAGTAATCATGGTGTCTTGTTTGCTCAGTTTTTTGAGGCCAGAATGTTGGCCGATTATGTTATATTTTCGAAATAAATGAGAACTCTTATTACATCTTATCTTTGTGTCTACTATTTCTACATACACTTTAAATACATCTGCTAACCTCATCGGCAATTTGCTTAATAAGGTTAGCGGGGGGAAAAGAAGTATAAATAAACAGCCATGCACACAAATAATGAGAGTTAACTCATGAGAAAAAGACAGATTTAACATTGACAAATATTTAACGAAAGTTAAGAGTTAAGGTTACAAAATACCAAATAAAATTACAAATCAGTCTTCAGGAATGATAATTCCCAGTTCATCAGGATTATGGCCTTTTTCCCGCACCAGTTCTCGGGCGTACTCAAAGCCGTCCTTGAACTCATTCACCACGACATCTTGTACATCTTCGTGGAATTGATCCAAGCTCTTGTACTCATCAATGACCCTTTGCCGAAGACTCGATGCAAGAACGCCTCGAGAAGCGGCGACAATAGGACACTTCAACCAATCGGCTTCTTCCGAAGTCCAACCGGTAATGATCATCTGGACATTATCCTTGAGGTTTCTCATTTGATCGGTCTGGACCCGAATCATATTGCCCGATTGGTCGAGTTGTTCCTTCTGCCTTTGGAGGAGGAACTCGAGTTCTTTATTGCTTGCCTCCGCGTCCTCAGCCCATTTTGTAGCAGCCTCGACTTGTTTAATAGCCTCCTCGGCTCGGGCTCTAATTTCTAATATTCTGATATCAGTAGCGAATGCTTGATCCCACAAGGCAGCCAACTCCTTGTCAGTCTTGGCCTTCTCCGATCGCATCACCTCATAATCTTTCTTCATGAGGTGGAAGCTATCGTGCTGAGTGCGAAGTTGAGTGCGGACTTTTAAATGCATCTCCTTCGCCTCAGCACATTCTTCGGAGTACTTCTTCAGATCACGTTCCAAAGTCTTCACTTGGTCAGAGACTTAGAGGAGAAGACCGTTTCCCTGCAGGACAATGTTCGGGAATTAAAAGATAGCAAATAAATGTTTGGGAACACTCATAAAAAAGACCTACTAACCTTGGCATGAAAAGAAAATAACATCTCCATTAAAGTCTTCAAATCGGCCTGATCGGCCCCAGCTGTATCAAACGGGATCATGGATGACCCCAAACCTTCAGCTGATGTCCCCACAGCTTCGGTACCCAGCGTTCTGTTGCAATCAGGGGAGGGGAAGGTCCCTTTTGCCTCTTCTTCAGTAATGCTCCATCTTCTTGGGAAGGAGACTCAGCGTCAAAAGAAGCAGTCGCGGCAAGCTCATTCCCCTGATCACCGACATCTGGGGGGCAACGCTAGAAGATCCCCCAGTCATCGGGGAGGGCTCAATCCTAATCAAAGGGATTGTTTCGTCTCCTGCCTCGACCGAGGAGTGACGTACCGGCCTTTTTCGCTTACCCCCAGATTTGTTGGTTTTGGGTACTTCGGACACCACTGGAGATTCCCCGGTTTTCACTAGCTCTTCTGGTTGGCCAGACCTAGATCCCCGTTCAGCAGTTACCTCCGGTATGATTGAGGCTTTAGTACCCGCGAACTTTTTGCTTCAGGCCATCCTGACTTTCTCAGCACCAGAAAGCTTGACCCTTGGGACCCGAGCAGCTTCCAGGATCACTTCATTATTGGGGTTCTTGCTAGAGTCAGCCACTGTACAATCAAAAGATAAGATGGATTCAGCATTTCATCAGACTTCAAATAAAACACCTTCAGAAAGGTAAAGAGACTTACAGCCATATGAGTGTAACTAGTCTTGGTCAATAAGGAGCAACCGGTTCCACTTCACCGAAGGTCGCTTGGAATACAAAGCCTCGAACGCCTCTAACCTTCTTTGGGAAATCCGATTTGGATTTAGTTGGTCTTTGTTCGGGTTTGACCAAGGTCCTACCAACTCAGTGTCTAGCCCCTTAATGAAAAACCAATCCCCATGCCATCCTTTATTACTAGAAGGGGTATCCGTTAGAGCCCCCTACCCGAATTCTTTATTATCTGATAAAACCCCTTCTCTTTACAGGTAGTGAGGGAAAAGAACTGATAAAAGAAATCTATGCTCGGGACTGTGTCCTCGGATGAGCAGAAAGCAATAAAATTATTCAAATGAATAAAAGAATTTGGGGACAGTTGATTCAAGCTGAGCCCGACGGTATGTATGAGTTCAAGAACGAAAGGGCGGAGAGAGAATCGCACCTCGAAGAGAAGTAGTTGCCGATGGATGGGAATCCACCCCCCTTCGGGTTGCCAATACACTCTTTCCTGACCTTCCGGTCTCCTAATTTCGTATGAATCGGGAATATAAAACTCCGTCATCAACAAGTCAAAAAAGGATTTTTATGGAAGAAGGAATATTAGTTATTCTGTAGTCAAGGGCAAAGTACTTGGTCCTATTGTACTCCTCTACATCCCTCATTCATTCTACAATTACCGGTTTCCATTGTTGGTGTGACACCCCCAAATCCAGGTACTTAATTCCCACTGATTTGGTGTTCACTATAACATACATTCAAAACTCACTACCCAATAAAATAACAATTAAATAAACTTAAAGAAATATCTTCCCAAAATGGGTTACATCACCAAACCATTAAACAATCAAATCCCAGGTTATCTAAACCTTAATACATCAATGCAGAATAAAACATAATTTAAAACAAGTATTCTTACAAATAATCATCAAGTAAATAGCAGGTCGTTATCTATTTATGCATCTTGCCCTTGCCTTTGCTCGTGGACGGCTTGTCCGACTTCTCAGCCTTAGCTGCAATGATTAGTGCAAGAGTGAGCAAACAATTGCTCACAAGTACGATAACAATAATATTTAAATGAAATGGATTTCAACTGAGGAATAATAATTTTTTGAATCTCAGTCAATAAATGATCAAAGTCTAAAAGCTCGTTTGAATGCTCGATTCAAGGAAAAATAGATTTCGAGATTTCGAAATTATATCTGAGGGTCACAAGACCTCGAACTATGTCCTAGGTTGACAAGTATTTCTACTGTAACCTTTAACAGTCATATAGACTATGGACCAATATCTCGTACTCAGGGGGATCGGCCCTTTGTACAATGTATTGTGCACAAACATTTTAACGCTGTCGCGTAAGTAATCCCCTATATTAGGGTTGTTCATCTCAGTTTATCGTCTGAATCCATACCAAAAAGGAAATTGGCTTGGAACAAGTATAGAAAACATTCTAAGTCTTTGAAATCGCTCATCAACTAAGGACTAGCTGAATCAATAAGGGTTTGCTAGTCTAATTCATCAATAGAGTTTGTTCAATAGAAACTATACTCGAAGTTTGAATAACAAACAATGATTGGAATAAAACTTAAGTATATAATCATGATAGTAACCTTGCTTGAATATCAATAAGCTAAGGTCAATAAGCTTGCTCAATATAAATAAACTTGTTTTGAATAAATTAACAAGTTAAAAGAAAAGAACAACTTGCTCAACGTAAAAGTAATAAGTTGAGATAAGGAACTTGCCTCAAGCGTAGATTACAAATTAAATATCTCACGATCCTTAAACAACCTATACATTTAATTATAAAATGGTAACATAATTAGTCACAAGACTAAAAGCATTTTAGGCTTGCTTTCTAACCCATTTTATTATAACATCTCATTTAACAAACCATAATCAACAAGTTTCAATTATCTAGGAATTTCATTAATCACTTAATACATTATTATGGGTCTTAACAAATAGCAAGAACCATAAAATAGATTAATAAAATATTATTTTTTTTTACTGTTTAATCGTCGGGGCGGAAAAAAGCTTAACAAAATATCGCCTGGGCGAGAGGCTCGCCGGGGCGAAGATTTTGTTAACAAAACTCTCGCCGGGGCGAGAGACTCGGCAGTCCTATTCCCCAGCTCGCGAACCAGTGAAAACTTAGGCCAATTTTGGCCAAATTTTCCGAATTCTACCATCCAGAATACAAATTAAACATACCCAGACATCAAATATGATATAAAATAATTACCCAACATGTTTCTAATCAATCTAAGCATTATAAAACACATAATCAACCAATTTAAAACCAAAAACTCACTGTTAAAACCAAATATTCAAGTTTTAACCATTCTCATGAAATTAAACTCTGTAAATTCATTTGTCAACCAATTAAAACTATTCTTCTTGCATTATTCTTGTTTTTCATCAAATAATCATAAACAATTATTAATTTACCGATTAATAACCAATTAGAGCATCAATTTTCATACAAATATGCCATACATGAAATAAAGCTCTGTAAAACTAAGAACTCAATTCTAAAGCATATTTTCATGAATTAATTCTTCAAACTAGTTTATAATCATCACATAATCTCTAATACATGCTTACTAACAATTATAACTAAGTAATTCATGTATTTAGCATATAAATTCATATACAGTGAAATAAAAATCACATACAGAGAAGTAAAATGATAAAAATATAATTAAAACAAAACTAATAAGAATTATACCTTCAAGCTATGTATATAATTCCTTACTAGCACTTCCCTTCCTTCTCTTTCTCAATTCACAAACTCTCAATTCTCTCTTTTCTCTCAACTCTCAAACTCACAGAGCTCTATTCTTTTCTTTCTCTCAAACTCTGTGTTTCTTCTTCTTTCTTTTCTTTTTCTTAACTGACGTAGTTTAAAAAAATATAAATTGGTAAAATAAGAATAAAAACTGATGAATAAAAACTGATGGAACGTATAATCTAATTAAATCATCAGTTATAAAAATTCAAAAGCCATAAGGCTTGTTTGGCAAATACAAAATAAAATAACCCATTATTCTAACTAAAGGTCTTAAGGCCTTGTTTGGTAAAACACAAATAAAATAACCCATTATTTCCAAACAAAGATCATAGGGCCTTGTTTGGTAAAACTGAATTAAACACTTTCTCATTTATTTTAATAAACCATTATAACATATAATTTAAAATGTCACACTTCTAATTTAATTGAACTTATTATTAAATAAATTCAATTAAACCTTACCAACTCAAATAATAATTTCATTTAACAAATAACAATAATACCAAATAAATTCTCTTATTCAAATAAATCATTTATTCAAATAAACCTTTTCATCATCTAATTTAATTATTAAATTAAATTAGAATAACATAACCAATCACATTCAAATAACATTTAACATTATTAAACTTAACATATACCCATTCCACAAAAACTTGATAAATTATTTATTTAGCTCAATAAATTAATAAAAATATTTATATAATTTAATAAATATTTTTATTCAATCACAAAAATTGCATTCGTTACAGTTGGCCCTCAAGAATTCTGGCCTCAGCAATAGTAACTTCGTCTTTAACACGGAAAGATGAAGCACGTGCTTCTTGAGTATTCTTAACCCTAGCCATTTGGAAATGAAAGAAGGGCGATGAACGACTTACTTGAGGTATTCTGGGAATAAGACGAACGGGCGATTTTTAGGTCAAGAGCAGCAACGAAGCAGGTTTCTTTGCAAGGGAAGATCGGTTTCTATGGAGAAGAATGGATTTACTGGTGGGAAGTGACGATTGGATTAACTCTGCCTATATGAGTAAATATCCGACGACCGAGATCGCTTCCATCTAATGGATAGGGCTTAATCAGATGATTGAGGCGGGACGATTATCTCTGAATGGCCGTGTTGCTTGCCAGCTGTTCTCCTACCCTGTTTTTAAAATTCAAAATTGGTTATTTATGTTGGGCCATTTGTACTAGGGTAAGGTTATTGGGTCTCAACGCCAAGAGATTGGGCTTGAGTATACATATATTTGCCTGCAAAAGGGCCCCGACACCGAACTAACTTCATTCACCCTTGGTCTAACGCCTTCAAGAATTCCTAGGAGCATCACTCTTCCGGTCAATGCTTTTGGACACTTGGAGAAGAAGTACTCTCGGTTTGACACCTTCGGGCTCCCGAGGAGATCAATTCCTTTTCAGTAATCCGAATTCTCGGACTGCTAGAGCTTCCAGTTTACTCCCCCAATACACATCTTGTACTAGGGGAGTAGGGGGCAATGTTCGAATATATATCCTCGTGGGCTTGATCGGGCTCTTCATCTTAAGCTTGGCCCAAAGGCCCATCATGCTCAGCGAGTCAATAGAGGACTCTCTAGTCCGAACAGGCTTGGGCAAGAATTCTAAGCCCTTGTGGTTCCTTATTGGTTAATACTCCCATTGGATCACAATAATTAGATCCAGGCCCAATAAGGATTCTAGGTAGAACACTCCTAATGGGAGTAGCCAAGTGAATCCTATAAATACCCAAACAACAATGAGGGCAAGGTACACCATTATTTACCCTACTAAATATTTGACATCCATTGTTAACATACCTTGAACCTATACTTACTCTCACACCGGAGGAGTCCACAAATGGCCCAAGCCGTTAGGACTTTTGTGCAGGTACGCATCCGGCGAGTTGGTTGAACGCGCGGATAGAATCGAGCATTAACAATACACACACAAACATACTAGCTACTCATATCAATCCACATGTGAAACATACATATATCACATTGTTACATGCTTTGCTTTTGCTTTTGAAAACCACTTACGTTATTTTTAGGATTCTCTTATTTTAGCTTTGCTTCACTTAGCCAAATTATGTTTGGTTAGTCCATACACCTTCATTAACATGCATTGGGCTTAGGAAATTACACTACATATTCCTCATAACTCAGATTATAGTTTAAACAAGTTTTTATTTCTGTAGTGCAGCGCGGCCGCGCTGCATTTTGGCATGTGAGTGGCACGGCCGCGCCACTCCTAAGATGGCTCAGAATTGAGTTTTTTAACTCTGCTCCAATCCCATCATGCAAGTCTCTTTCTATACATTGCATATCATACAAAATGTAGGCTTTCAAAGCTTCAAACCAACTTTAGGTCTTCTTTATTAACTTTTTAGATTTTATTCGAGTTTTCATTCGAAAAACTTTCTAATTCGCACTACAACAACCCACTTCATTCACGAATAGTTAAAACATTAAACGAGGCATGTTCTTAAGCATTTAGAACTATATTACACACACCTAAACATTTAAAAACTAACTGAAATCAGTTTCCATTTCTGCAGACTAGCGCGATCGCACTAGTCTTTGGCTTAGAAGTGGCGCGGTCGCGCCACTTCAACTTTAACCCAGAATAGACTCTGTTCTTGCCGAACATTACAATTCAATCCCAAATCCTTCTAATACGCTTCCTAGGTGCATTATCATGAATTTAAATAATTAGAAACATAGTTTCTAACCCAATTCATATTTCCATAGGCATATACATGCATTGAATTCACTAATTCTCCATATTTTGAAAATTCACTGAAAAACTAAAAATTTCATTTCAAACATTGAATTACAATAATTCCATCTAATTCAACCAACAGAGTTATATAATTCTTATGAACAAAGATATAATCTTACCCTTGGATTGAATTACTTCAATTACTCAATTCCTTCAATTTCCAATATTAGTGAAGAGAAATTCTAAATTTTGGTTTGAGGAACGAACAGAAGAAATTGAACTGAAGTTTTTGACTTCGTATTTGTAGGAGATTACTTCCTTATCTTGCACGAATTTTTCCTTGGCCCTCACTCTCCAGCCTTGCTCTTCACAAATTTTTCTTGTTCATTATGTAATAGGCTTGCTGAGATTTTGGGTCTATGATCCTGATGTAAAGCCAGCTCCTGCTTCCTTAGTTTACCGACTTAGCTAATTTGCTCAATTAATTCTTACTTGAAGGTTACTTCATAATGTAATACATACATATATTACTAATATTCACTTTCATAAAACAGTAATACCTATATCATAAAACATATTTGTGTGTGTGTGTGTGTGTATATATATATATATATATTACATACACATTATTTACATACATTACATTACTATAATATAATGTTTTACATTCCATAATATTTATTATAAAAAAAATAAAAACTATACATTAAATAAAAATAATTTATTTAATTTATTATTTTCACCATATTACCATAAATTATTTAATTTAAGTTAATTAATGTACACCATAACTTGGTATACACAAATTAAATATTTCCCTTTCATGTATAAATTGTTTCTAACACACGATTTATTTACATACAGTAAATATATAATTATATATTCACTTTATTACAGGTATACGAATGTTATACTGCACTTATTCACATATGCATAGTAAATTATTAAAAACAAAATTTTATTACATTAAATTCTCGTTTTTAATAAATTAACCAAAAAATCAATTTGTTACAAATTCCTCATAAGCTGTTAACATCAT
Source organism: Aralia elata (assembly GCA_034770075.1). NCBI lineage: Eukaryota > Viridiplantae > Streptophyta > Magnoliopsida > Apiales > Araliaceae > Aralia > Aralia elata. Next base: position 26,494,190 of record CM068388.1, on the reverse strand, counting down.
CGCTTTCTCTTGGCTTTTTCTACTCAACGCATTAGCAACTACGTTGGCTTTTTCTGGATGATATAAGATTTCACAATCGTAATCTTGTATCAATTACAGTCATCTCATCTGCCTCATATTTAACTCCCTATGCGTGAAGATATATTTAAAACTCTTGTGATCAGTATAAATTTCGCATTTTTATCATATAAGTAATGCCTCCAAATTTTTAAGGCAAATATTACTGCGGCTAGTTTTAGATCATGAGTAAGATATCTCTTCTCATAATCCTAGAATTGACGCGACGCATAAATGATTACTTTTCCGTGTTGCATCAAACACAACCTAATCCTTTATGTGAAGCATCGTTATACACCACAAACCCCCCACTATCATCTGACAAGGATAATACTGGTGCCATACTTAATCGTTTCTTCAACTCTTGAAAACTCTCTTCACATTTATCCGACCACATGTATTTCACTGTCTTTCTTGTTAAGTTGGTTAACAGAGTTGTTATTTTTGAAAAGTCTTGAATAAACCTCATATAGTACCCTGCCAAACCTAAGAAACTTCTGACTTCATTGGGTGTGTTTGGTTGCTCCCAATTTATCACTGGTTCTATCTTCGCCGGGTCTACTGCAATTTTGTTCTCGTCAATTACATGCCCTAAGAACTGAACTCTTTCTAACCAAAACTCACATTTTGAAAATTTGGCATAAAGTTTTTCCCTCCTTAGGGTTTCTAATACACTTCTCAAGTGCTCTGCATGTTTTTCCAATGTTTTCGAGTATATCAGAATGTCACTGAAAAATACCACCACAAACTTATCTAGGAATGGTTTAAAATTCTATTTATTAAATCCATAAATGTTGTCGGAGTATTTGTTAACTCGAAAGACATTATTAAGAATTCGTAATACCCGTAACGTGTCCTAAATGTTGTCTTCAACACATCTTCACTTCTCACCTTCAACTGATGGTAACTCGACTGCAGATCAATCTTTGAAAAATATTCAGCCCCTTTCAACTGGTTAAACAAGTCGTCTATCCTAGGTAAAGGATATTTATTCTTTATGGTTAACTTGTTCAATTCATGATAATTGATACACAGCCTCAATGTTCCATCTTTTTTCTTTACAAACAACACTGGCGCTCTCCAAGGAGAAACACTGGGTTGAATGTATTTTTTGTCCAGCAATTCTTGCAATTATACTATTAACTCTTTCATTTCGACTGGAGCCATTTTATATGGAGCCTTTGAAATAGGTGTCATACCAGGCACTAAATCGATAACAAACTCAATCTTTCTATCAGGTGGAAGACCGGGTAAGTCATCTGGAAACACATCTAGAAAGTCTTTCACAACTGGTATTTGATCAATTCCTGTCTCTTTTTGTTGGGTATCTATGTGAGCTAAATAACCAACACAACCCTTCTTAAGTAATCTCTTTGCTTGCAGCACTGTTAATCAATAAGATTGCCTGGGCGAACGATTCCCTTGAAACACTACCTTTGTCTGCGATGAGGTCATAAGGTTTACACATTTATGGTGGTAATCAATCATTGCCTTATAATTGATTAACCAATCCATTCCTAAAATCACATCGAATTTTCCCAACTATATGGGAATAAGATCTACCTGAAAATCGTGCCCACTAGTTGTTATGCAACAGTTTTTATAGACATGCTTAACAGGGACTATCTCTTATTAGCAATTTCTATATTTAAGGGACACTTCAAGTCTTCACATGGTATATCTAAATGTTTAGCAAATTCATCAGATGCAAATGAGCAAGTAGCACCCGAAATAAATAACACATAAGCATTTATGGTGTTGATCGGAATGATACCTAACACAACATCCTGTGATGCCACCGTATCTCTAACAGTCATGTTGTAGGTCCTTGTCGTAGGTCGACATGGTCCTCCTGGTGTAACTATGGTTAATCTGCCATTATCACCTGACTTGCTCCCTCCTCCCATTTCAGTTCCTTTTTTGTGGGCAATTCCTTACTTGGTGGCCTTGTGCTCCACAATTGAAGCATCCACCATTCTTGGGATTTGGACAATTTAAGGCGAAATGCCCTATTTGTCTGCAGTTGTAACAAATATTCTTTCCTTTTAAACAAGGTCTAATGTGGCCCTTGCCACATATCTTGCAAGCCTCTCCTCTCTTTTTATTTTTTTCCTCTTTATTTTTATTATTTCCACTCCATTTTCTCTTGTTCCCACTACTCCCTTCTCCCTTACTATAATTCCCCTCATTTTTCTTAAACTTATTAAGTGCCTCACTACCTCCCTCAGCTATTATTGCGTTCTCTAAAATTTGCAAGAAGTTTTCCAGTTGTAACAAGCTAACTTACTCCTAATCTAGGGTTTTAAACCTTCTTTAAACCTATGGGTTTTTCTTTCCTCCGTATCAACTTGATGCAGAGCGAAATGAGCTAATTCATTGAATTTAGCCACGTACTGGTGTATTGACATATCCCTTTGCTTTAATTCTAAGAATCAAACCTCCATCCGATTTTGCATGCTCTTCGAGAAATAATTTTTGAATAAAATTTCCTTAAACCTAGCCCACATAATTATTCTTTCCCCCGCATGGGCCCGGTTTGTCTCTCACCAGTAATTTGCTTCACATTTCATTAAGTTTGTGGCGAAGTTTGTCTTTTGATCCTCGTCGACCCTTACTATTGTAAAGGCTTTTTCTATCTCTTTTATCCAACCCTGAGCTTCAATAGGATCAATTGTTTTTTTAAACTCAGGAGATCACAATTTTAAAGTCTTTAAATGTTACATCATGAGCTGTGGGTGGATTATTGGTATGGTTCATAAAGGCTCCTATCAATATATCTACAAACTATTGCATAGGATTAACATTATTTGGTCCCTCCTCACTCTGTATACCTATACTTTGTGATTCATCATCACTACCCTTAACTTATTGTCTTCTCCTTGGCGGTATTGTTCTAAATATATAAAAGAAAACAACTAATAAATATAAAAGTACATAAACTTATATTGCAAACATAACTTTATTTATTATTTATTATTTTACACATAAAGTGATTATATAAACCACTTTTTGTTAGGTTTGTATATTACGCAATCATGCAATCTAATTACATAAATAGGGCAGAAGCGTGATAAAACAGATTTTAAAATTTTAATACAAACCATCACCATGATCTATCCTTGTGTTCAATTATCAATTAAACGAAAGAGAAAGAGAATAAGAATTATACCCTCGTAGATCAAAGCTTCCTCGGGTACAAGTTCAACTCCTAGTCCTTCGTGTTCTCCTCGAATTCCACCGATGAGATTCCTTCCTTTGATCAATGTTAGCCACCCAAGTGTTTGGCCTCTAGAGGTGATCCACCAAGGAAGAATAGGTATTCAAGAAGTTGGGTATTGGCAAAACCCTAGTTTCTATTTCTATAGAAATTGCAAGTACTCTCCACAATCTAATGCAAGAGTGTGTAACCCCAATCTATGATAAGACTCCTCTTATTTATAGATGCATGAATAACCCTTCCCTAAACTATTTAGGATTAGGGTTTCTATTATAATTAAACTCTTTTAATTAATTATGCTCCTAATCCAATTAGGAATTCATGAGAGAGTACTTCTATTAATTAATTCTCAATCCCTATTAGGAATTAAATAATAGTAATAGTAATAATAATAATAAGACTCCTCTTATTAATTTATATTTTATATTTCTAAAATATTAAATAATAAATATTAAGCTATTTAATTTATTCTATCTCCATAGATTAAATTAAATACACTTAACTTATTATTACAATTATGTCATTTACTTCTTAAATAAATATTTTTTTTTGCGGTGTGACCCTTTAGGTTCTTCATATTAAACCGGTTGTGAATAAATCAATTAGAACAATTCTAATCTTATTTAAATAAATAAATTAAACTATTTAATTCATTTAAATAAATAATATTTATTCTACAATAAGGGTAAGCCCCCTTAGCGATCAACGACTTTCCAGATAATATAGATTTCAACATTAATCACAAAAGAACCTTTCAGTGACTAGTTACCGTACAATTCAATCCTTCTATCATACAATGTCCCAATTAAATATAAGACATAGATTTACTGTCAAGTCTTATTTTATTTAATTATATGTATTTTGATTCCCAAATGCACAACTCTAAATAATGCAAATTAGAAACTTCTTTATAATTTCATTCTGCCTTGACCAAGGACTACCGATTTGTCATTTATCGAATCACATAGGACATTCACATCTTTTACTACATGAGGTAGATTCTTTGTTGATCATTCACCTATCTCTATGTACAACTTATTATACCCAATCATACCCTTTGATATACCCTAAAGGTCTTAAGGGACATGTCAAAGTATAACTAATCATACACAAGATACAATGATGATTTCAAGTCCAAGGATCACTTGTACTACTATCACTAGAGGAATCCCTATTGACAGGCAAGTAAAACTCCATTAGGTATTTCGTAGCGAGCCACATTCAGTGTACTTATTCTCCAATAAACACCTACATACTTGCTTTAGTATCTCCACACAAATGATTATGAGATCAATCATCCTCTTCCTAAGAGCAAGCAGCGTATGTACTAATTTATCCGGATTCACTAATCCCCTTTTTAGTAATCCAACGATTAGGAACGATTTTAGTTTGTGAGCTATCTAGAATTTAGATCTCATTAGCATGATCACCATCACGATTCTAAAAGCATTGCTCAAAACTATAGGTTTATCACATTTAATATAACAACACCATGTAGATAATATAAACTGTCTTTTAAGAAAATTAATTCTTTTTATTAATAAATGAATAAGATTACAAAGTATATGCTACATCATATCAAATATGATTGGCTTGTGTGCATACTACTTTCACTTTTCATAAAAATCCCATATGTACATACAAAATTTGGGATTTTCTACACATACAAACTTATAATAACATTCCCTTGTCCGTATTAATAATCCCGTATTTACATTAACAAAATTTAGATTATTAAAACATACTAGCATACAAACCCCCCCTCCTTGGTTAACTTAACGGTTGGTTTTTTGAAACTCGTCATACAGTATGCTAGAAACAACGGACCTATTGATCTCATATCCTAACTTTCCTGGTTCTACAAGGAAATTCTCTACTCTCTTGTCCAAGTCCACATAAGATACATAACGGTCGTGTTTCTCCTTATTCAATTCTTCTTCTTTTATTTCTAGCATAGTCCTTAAATGATAGTTTTTTTCTGCTTCATTAATCCACATCCCTTGCAAAACCGTTATTCGGTCATTTGCTGCCTGCAAAATAGCCATTGAATGTTCTACTATTTCTTGGATCACTTCTTCCTCTTCTGTCATCTCTTCTATTTCCCCCCCGTGATTTTCACCGTTTGGATATTCTATTGGGTCTTCTTCTGGTTCTACTCCAGATATCCTACAAAAGAAGTTTTAACTTTGCTTAGTATTTCATAAATAAAATAATGTTCATAACTAGTGTTTTATATAATAAGGTTCATAACCGATATTTATTTTATATATTCTTTGTTTATCTTTTATCTCATTTTCTTTAGATTATATTCCAAGGTATTCCTACCTTAGAGTTATAATTTACAACTTTAATACTAACTTGTGATGCCCTCAAATCCATGAATATATTATGATGGATTTGGTGCTCACGTATCATCTCTTTCTATTTAACATCTTCCAATCCAACACTAAATCTTTTATTTATAAGCATTCCATTATTTAGTAACTTCTATCTATTCGGAATTCACAGTACCAATAATAAGAATGTTCCCAGATCGGAGGGGGCACAATTAGATGACCTAACCTCCTTTCTTGACAGAACTTTCTGTGTTATCAATACCCTCACCCAGATATATAGATTTACTCAATAATGAATTTCTTTTTTAGTTGAAAATAAATATTATATGCAAGAGTGAGCATAAGATTGCGCAACAAGTCAAACAAATAGCATATAACAGATTTACGATTTTTAAAGGAATGATAGATTTCAACAATAATAAACTGAGTGGTTTGTCAAACTATGAACTAATATTGTTCATCAGTCGTTAAGACTTTAGAACCATGCCTGGATATCTATAGGGGATTAGCCGAAGAATATCCCATATTATACATAATATCTGCTACACTGACTACGAAACGTATCAACAGTGTTTAAGTCGGTTACCCAACTCATCATCTATTTCCCAATGAATACGGGTTGTTCATCTCAATTACTAACACATAGATATCGTCCCAAAATAATTTGGTTTGATAATTAATCTCAGCTTTAATAAAGAATTAAAATAATTCAGTATTTCATGAATGATAGATCATTCCTCAAATTAAGCCAGAACAACTGGCAATAAATCCTTTCCAATAAAGTAGTTCATAATAATCAACAAATGTTATTACTCAAAGAAAAAATAATTGAATTTTCAACAAATAAGAATATTATTGCACAGAGTGCAGGAAAACTTGCATAATTGTCTTCTACAATTAAAGTTAAATCTTCGTAGAGCCTACATAATTTATGAGGCCAACATGTAATTTTATCAGTCACAATATAACTTATTATAATATCATTTTGGACTTTACTCAATGTTCCTAAATGTGTTTCTATAATTTTATCTGACATAATCCTAATTTTCTATCTTCTATAATTTAAACCAACATGCTTTCAATAATATATAATTTGTTATTTTAGGCATTATTTAACATGGTTGCACATAAATTAAGATTTAATCATGACATACTAATATAAATTCTATTTAGAACATAATCAATACATGAAAGAAATTTTAAAATAAGAGAACACGATTGTTGAATACCTCACGTGTGCTTGCTTTACAATGCTAGCTCCTTCTCTCACTATAACTCACTCTCTCTCTCTCTAAATGCTTGAGAACTTCATGCATACGAAATGAAATACAGTGGCTATTTATAGTGTTTGTAAAGGTTAGGCAATTTAGACTTTTTAGGCAATGTTCATTATGATTTTGGTGAGTCATAAGGCAACTCACCATCCTACTATGCTACTAACCACAAGGCTAAAATGTTTAATGACACTTCAACCCACTCCCTCTATGCCAATGCATCAAGCAAGCAAAATAATTTTCAAAGTCTTTTACCTAGCATATAGGAATGTAATTATTTCTATGGGTGACTCATTGGTGTAAGACAAAATTGTTATATACTTGTAGGATATATTTATACATGCTTGGCAAATTTTCTATTGTCATCCGTCCCATACACCCCCCTATAGCCATGGTGTAATAATTGTCTTTGATGAGTCATTACTAGAACATTCATGATTGTAATCATTGTTTGATGAGTCATAGTTCTCATTTAATAAGCAACAAGCAAGTATATGCATACATTTGAATCTTCCCATTTCTTTCTCCTAATTTTAAACATATGTTTATTTAGGTGAATTAATTACATTGATGACTCATTATATTCACTTTATAACATAAGCAAGACAAGGCTAATGTATATATGTAGGGAATTTATACACACATGTTTTATTATTTGAACCAAGTGGCCCCTTATTCCCTTATCCAACCGTCCCCTACCATTCATTAATTTTGTCCCATTTTGCTTGCCCAAAATAATTAAATTGTCTCATAGGTCAAGTTTTTTTTTTATAATAGTATTTAAGACAAACATTTCAATTGATTGGCGAGTCCTAACTAATTAATGCATGCTATATATTTACATGTAAGCATGCTTCGCAAGTGATGGAACAATTAATTAATTAAATGACTCTAAGCCCTTCTTTTTCATATATGAATACTCCTCCCTTTACCTTGCTTTAAATTCTTCCAACTTAGTTCCCAATTACCACTCATAATTGAGGAGTTGTGACCCATTTAATAATACCAAGCTTATACATATATATATATATATACATACATATATATATATATATATATATATATATATATATATATATATATATATACATATATACGTATATATATTATGAATGAAGGTAAACAAGTAGCTTTTAATGGTTCCACATTATTTTTTTTAAGGTAGTCGCCCCTCTCATTCTTCATTCTTGGTCCATATTGAATTAATTATATCACATGGTAAAATCTTAACTAATTTAATTAAATAAAAAAATTAATCACATATAATGTAACACTTCACATAATATTTTAATGATAGTCTTATAAGAATTCAGAATATTACAGTTGTCCTCAAGTACTATAATAAGTTGGTATTTGTATGAATTAATATATTTAATTAGATTTTGGGTAGAGTGAGAATTAGTGATATGAGTTGTGACACTCCCAAATTCAGGTAACAATACCTCGAATCTGGTGCTCACGATAAAGTACATCCATACACCTCTAAACAATATAAATCAACTAATGCGGAATAAATAAACATATGTTGTTCATTACAAAAGGTTTACTACGGTCCCAAGGTCTATAACCTTAAATAAATACATCGTAGAATACTATAATAATACAAAACGATTCCACGATTACATAACGGGTTAGTACATATAACTATTCCTTAAGCTTTCCTTTGCCTTTGTCCGCTTTGGAACTCTCTGGCTTAACTGCAATAGGTTCATGATATAGCAAGGGTGAGCAACTACTTTGCTCAGCAAGTTTAAAATGAATAAAGAGGATATATCATGAATGAATGAGAATAATAATCGCATAGTTCAACAATTTAAGAACATTGAAGAAATAATTGACAATATAATCAAAGTTCAAATGAAATGATGAATATAGATTACTTACTACTGAGTGGTCCAATAGACCATGAACTTTATGGCCAAAGGATCAGTCCTTCAACTAACCCTTTTAAACGCCTGGCCCGTCAGTAGTACTTGAGGGGGTCAGCCTCTAGTACCCTATGTATATGCATAACATTTAACTTTGACTGCATCGAATAACCGATACATTATAATCCCCTAAAAAAGGTTGCTCTCTCAGTCCAAGAATCTATACCAACAATCGGTTTGGATAGTTTTTAAATTAATAACCTGTACATGTCTAGCCGAAACAAGTGGTGTAGACTATTTCCTTAAATAGTTCATGAATGAAGAACTTACGTTTCACAGTCCAACAACAGATCATGAATTCAAATGCACAAGGTGCGAATATCAATAATTATCCTTGATGTAGAGTAATTGACAATAATTAATCCACTAATATAATTTGAAAGTAATAACTCGACTTGAGTCATGAAACTTGCAATAAGATAGAATACTTGTTCAAATATGACTTGAATAAGATAGAAAACTTGCATTCAATATATAGAAAGAATGAAGTTAGGGAACTTGCAACAATATACAACATTTGTATAATATATGAAACCTGCTCAATTATAATTTGAGTAAGGTTAGGGAAACTTGCATTCAATATATAGAAATAATGAAGTTAGGGAACTTGCCCAACACAAGGGTTAGACAAACGTTAGGAAACTTGCCTGGTGCGCCTACTACAATACTACAACACACACTCCTTAATATCCTACATATATAAATATATATTCACATAACAATTAGTCACATACTCGATACCAAATATTTGTTTATACAACTCTATAATGTCCCATTCACATAAGAAACAAAATATTAAACAAAGTTCTGCCCACTAGTTACGACATTACGACGCTTATACGTTTGTACGCTAAACTTGCCTATTCGAATGCCCAAACGACACGTAAATGCGTACGCCTAGCATGCCCATTCAATTTATCTAATACTCATTAGTTAATGCTAAGTATCATTATAATACATAACATTCAAGTTTTAAAACTTAGAACATCATAACATAGCGTTGAAAACATTGCACGTTGTGCACGTGCATGTCCACCGCCCTCCGATTATCTCCAATCGTACAACAATCCTAAAGATTAGAATTGGTCCATGTAATAACTATCAATTCTAATTAATGAAGGTTGTAGGTCTATCTCTAAGCTTTCTGGATCATCTTGAATCGCCCTAATCCGAGTTCGTATAGGAAAGTTATGGTAATTTTACTAATAGGTGTTCATGCTAAAACTTTCAGAATCAGGCAGTTAGCGAGGCCTCTGTCAGAATCACGGAGGTTGTGCCAATAAGCTCAGCAAGGCCTCTATGAGAATCACGGAGGCTGCACTAGTGACCAGTGAGCTCAGCAAGGCCTCTGTGAAATCACGGAGGCTGCGCCGGTACTCAGGTGCTGAATATTGCTTCCTATGCGCGATTTGACCCTTCTTCACTCCAACCTTCATAACTTCTCTTATACACGTTCAAATTGGTCCATTTTAGTTTCTATGGACTCCTAAGACATGGGGCTACAACATATCAAAAATTCAGGGCTACCCATTGATATTAACATAGCCAAATCTTAGGCCAAAGTACTAAGTTCATACTCTCTTTTTAGGTGTTCTAAGTGTTCTTCACTAAAGCCATCACCAAATCTTTTTTTAATCCCTTTTTACTCCATTCAAACTGCGTTAAACTCATAACCCATGGAAGTACAACATCATAACAACAAACAAATTAAATAAACACGAAATCATAGCTACAAAGTCCTCTAAATCATCCAACAGTCCATGTTCTTGTTCAACAGTTCATTGTTCTTGCTCCATTAAGCCAAGGTAAGGATTTCTTCCATTTTTGTTTCACTTTGATGTTATTAATGGCTTATAGAGTCTCTTAAAAATATTACCAATCATCCATAATGAACAATAATAACAAGAATCGCAGCAATAACTTAGACCCATCAATAAAAGCTTAAAAGCTCCAAAAACCTTAAAAACATAAAAACTCTTAACCAAATCAGTTGGGATGGGTTTAAGTTGATGGTTTACCTCTATAAATCTCTTCCAGATGCTAAGATAATCAGCGAGGCTCCTTGCTCGAGTTCCTTCTTTCGCTTGGTTCTTTCTTCTTCCCTCACCCGCACTCATTTCCCTTTCTCTCTCTAGAACCTCTCTCTTGCTTCTTCTTCTTCCTTCTTTGTTTCTGTAGATTGCTTTCTTGTTCTCTTGCCTCCCACTAGCTCTCTCTCTCTCTCTCGATGCTTGATAATGGGCTGAAGTTTGAAATAGATAGAGAAGAGGGGAACAGATGGAGCTTAGTTCTTCTTCTTTGTCCTTCTTCTTCTGCACTCTCTCTCTATGTTCTTTTCTCTACTTACAGCAATTGTAATATCCGAGAATTTTCAACCTTCATTATTAATTAAATATAAATTTTTAATTTTTAATGGGTTCGTTTTGTATGCTTATCTAAATCTTGTGTGATTAATTGATTATGTGATTAAGTGATTATGTGAATAATTGCTAGAATTAATTAAAGGGTATCACTAATGGTTTAATTAAATTAGTGGTCTAACCCTAAAGTGTTATCTCAATAGAGTTGATGAAGTTGTTCCTTTAATAAACATTCAATTTACTTGAATATAGTAAAGGAATTAAGTTCCATAAGTTAAAAAAAATAAGTATTAATTAATACATGTAATATTGATATTATTATAGTCTATTTAGTAAATTAATACTAAGTGGACTAGATTAAGTTATTAATTCCATTTTTCATGTAATTACGAAATTGGTATTAAATGTATACTAGATTAGTTGGGTTTTTATGGTATGATTTATTTAATAACTGAGTAGCAATAAGTTGGGGCAATAATTTTGGGACATATCCCATTTTATTTTCTAACTGTGTCTGGTATAAGAGAAAGAGAAAAAGGAATTCAAATCAAAGCTAGTGAACAGTGAGAGTCCAATCCCCTCTTCTCCTCCTTTTCCCAGCCGCGCCTATTGCTTGTATCAGTTGGTGAAATGATGACTAAAGGAGTAGGGTGAATTGATTAGTTGCATTGTCCAGTATCTTCTTCTTCCTTCCACTGGTTAACCAAATTGGTTAATTTCATTGCCCAATTAATGAATTTTCTATAAATTGGAACCAATTCTTCACAATTCCAGTTGCTAGAATTTCTGCTTAGTTCATATAAAGAGAGTGAGTATTTTTGGGAGTGAGAGCAATCTAAATTAAACATTTGAGGATTTCAAATTTGCATTCAAGAAGGTACACTGTGTTCTAAATTTCTGGTTTGTTAAATTCTATGACATCCATAATTCTTGCTAATTAGTGTGTCAATTAGTATAAATATGTTATATGAGTTTGTGTGCATGTTTGGGACCAATGTGGATACTCTAGGTTGCATTTAGATGGGTGAGGCCATGGCCATTTTCGAGTTCTGCAGAAGCAAAGCCGAACGGGAACCAGTGCAGGAGTGGCGCAGCCGCGCCACTCCCAAGGCTAAAAACTGCGCGGCCGCGCAGGCTGCCAGTGTTAGTTACTATTGTTCTGATGCTTTGAGCATGTTATTGAAAGTAGTATGCACACAAGCCAATCATATTTGATATGATGTAACATATACTTTGTAATCTTATTCATTTATTAATAAAAGAATTGAGTTTCTTAAAAGGTATTTTATATTATTTACATGGTGCTGTTATATTAAATGTGATAAACCCATAGTTTTGAGCAATGCTTTTAGAATCATGATGGTTATCATGCTAATGAGATCTAAATTCTAGATAGCTCACAAACTAAAATTGTTCCTAATCGTTGGATTACTAAATTGGGAATTAGTGAATCCGGATAGATTAGTACATATGTTGCTTGCTCTTAGGAAGAGGATGATTGATCTCATAATCATTTGTGTGGAGACACTAAAGCAAGTATGTAGGTGCTTATTAGAGAATAAGTTCACTGAACGTGACTCGCTAAGGAATACCTAATGGAGTTTTACTCGTCTGTCAATAGGAATTCCTCTAGTGATAGTAGTACAAGTGATCCTTGGACTTAAGATCATCATAGTATCTTGTGTATGATTAGTTATACTTTGACGTGTCCCTCAAGACCTTAGGGGTATATCAAAGGGTATGATTGGGTATAATAAGTTGTACATGGAGATAGGTGAATGATTAACAAAGAATCTACCACGTCTAGTAAAAGATGTGAATGTCCTATGTGATTTGATAAATGACAACTCAGTAGTCCTTGGCCAAGGCAGAATGAAATTAGAAAGGAGTTTCTAATTTGCATCATTTAGAGTTGTGCATTTGGGAATCGAAATACATATAATTAAATAAAATAAGACTTGACAGTAAATCCATGTCTTATATTTAATTGGGACATTGTATGGTAGAAGGATTGAATTGTACGGTAACTATTTACTTAAAGGTTCTTTTATGATTAATGTTGAAATCTATATTATCTGGAAAGTCGTTGATCGCTAAAGGGGCTTACCCTTATTGTAGAATAAATATTATTTATTTAAATGAATTAAATAGTTTAATTTATTTATTTAAATAAGATTAGAATTGTTCTAATTGATTTATTCACAACCGGTTTAATATGGAGAACCTAAAGGGTCACACCGCAAAAGGAAAAATATTTATTTAAGAAGTAAATGACATAATTGTAATAATAAGTTAAGTGCATTTAATTTAGTCTATGGAGATAGAATAAATTAAATAGCTTAATATTTATTATTTAATATTTTGAAAATATTAAATATAAATTAATAAGAGGAGTCTTATTATTATTATTACTATTACTATTATTTAATTCCTAATAGGGATTGAGAATTAATTAATAGAACTATTATTTATTTCCTAATAGGGATTGAGAATTAATTAGTAGAAGTACTCTCTCACGAATTCCTAATTGGATTAGGAGCATAATTAATTAAAGGAGTTTAATTAGAATAAAAACCCTAATCCTAAATAGTTTAGGGAAGGGTTATTCCTACATCTATAAATAAGAAGAGTTTTATCATAGATTAGGGTTACACACTCTTGCATTAGATTGTGGAGAGTACTTGAAATTTCTATAGAGATAGAATCTAGGGTTTTTGCTAAACATCCAACTTCTTGAATACTTGCTCTTCCTTGGTGGATCACCTCTAGAGGCCAAACACTTGGGTGGCTAACGTTGATCAAAGGAAGGAATCACACCGTAGCATTTGAGGAGAACACGAAGGACTAGGAGTTGAACTTGTACCCGAGGAAGCTTTGTTCTACGAGGGTATAATTCTTATTCTCTTTCTCTTTCGTTTATATCGTTAATTGAGCACATTGATCGATCATGGTGATGGTTTGTATAAAATTTTAAAATCCGTTTTATCACGCTTCCGCTCTATTTATGTAATTTGATTGCATGCTTGCGTAATATACAAACCTGACAATGGTATCAGAGACTAATCATGTGCTAATTATCGATCTTGATGATTCCATGTATGAATTGATATGCGAAACGTTCGAATTTTTGGGCTGGGGAAAATTTTTCTGAATCTGCGTCGCGGCACGGCCGCGCCGCTTCCAGTTCATTCTGGAGCGCGGCCGCGCCCTAACCCAGAAAAAGTTTCTGGGGTGCAGCGCGGCCGCGCCGCTCCTAGTTCAAATTGGAGCGCGGCCGCGCCGGTGTGCAGACTTTGAATTTTTTTTTGTTTTCTCAATTAATATAAATGGTTTATTTAATTGATAAAAGTTTAAAATAAAAGAGTTTATTTTGTTTCAAAACTAAATATTAGCAAAACTTTTGCCCATTAATTGATATCAATGCATATATGGAATGGATTTATTATTCATGGGATGAATGTTATTTATTGATACATATAGAGATATGTATGATAATAAATAGGGATTGATTATGGACTATTGACTAATGTGTGATTGGATTTATTTTAGTGGATGCTTGAATGTATGGGTTTTTATAAATGGGGTCTGCGTACCTCGTCTTCTCTAATTTTTCTTAATGTAAATTCTATCTCCCTCTTATGTACTTTCCCTTGACTGCTGATCAAGGTTTCTATTTATTATAAATAGTTTTTGTAATAGGACTAGTTAGAATTAATTTTGAAGAATTGGAGACAAAGGAGCAAGGAGCGCTTGAAGACCCGTTTGTATTGGAGCCCGGGTTTAAATGTAATAGTTATATTTAAATTTATTCTTGCACCCTAGGTTTGATCTTTTGGTTCACTTGGTGCCTCTAGTGAACCAAACTAGAATAAAAGTTTATAATCAATCCGGGTAGAATATAGTATTCTATATGTGCATGCTTACTATATATATTATATATTATCTAACATGCTTCGCATGTAAAATAATATGACGCGTATTTTATATATATATGTGCATGCGCGCTAAACAAGATGAGACTAATAATAATTACAAACCCCTCAAAGAAATTATATTAAGTCCTAAGCGTTCAAAGATATTGGGAATATTGAACGTCGCCTTCTAGCATGGTAAAACAATAGAGTATTAAATATTTAATATGAGTTTATTGTGCACACACAAGGCGAGTATTAAATATTTAAGATGTTGTTTTATCACATTTGATGCTTATTAAGGAAGTGAACATTACTGCTTTGTTGTGCACACACAAGGGCAGTCTTTTTCTCTTCACATATATGGAAGTGCTAGGTTGGACTTAACTTAGATTATTTTAGTTCGGATGTGCACACACTTGACCATTATAATCTAAGAGGCAAAATACAAGAAATTACATAGTGATGTAATTGACAATAGTTGTCTACCTATTTATTTATATATAGTTTGTTGTGCACACACAAGGCTATATACATTTGAAATGGGGTCCTTAATCTCACTAGCAAATCTTTAATTAGATTTACCGAACTATATAATGAGGGTAATATAGTTTGATGAAAATAGTGGGAGATACCAATTTAAAATAAAGACCTAATTTATTTAGGTAATTAATTAAATGAATGAATGCTAAAATGTTGTCTATTTTCACATGCAGAATTTAAAAATGTCAAACTCACTATCACTGCGTAGCATATTTGATGCTAACAAACTGACCGGACCGAATTACACGAATTGGTTAAGGAATCTGAGAATTGTTCTCACTGCTGAAAAGATTTCTCATTTCCTAAATTCGCCAGTCCCTGCAAGTGTTGCAGAAACAGCCTCTGAGGAAGAGATTGCTACTTTTAGAAAGTGGCAAGATGATGCAATCTTGGCTCAATGCATCATGCTCGCATCAATGAGTAACGAGCTTCAGCGTCAGCATGAAACTATGGATGCTCCTACTATATTGTTGCACCTCAAAGAGTTATATGGTGAGCAAAGTAGGACTTCTAGATATCAAATATCTAAGGAGCTCTTCCGATCTCGTATGACCAAGGGCACTGCTGTTGAGACTCATGTCCTTAAGATGATCAATCTGATTGAACAACTTGGACAGCTTGGGTTTGTGATGGATGGGGAGTTAAGCCAAGATTTGATCTTGCAGTCACTCCCGGACACCTTCTCACAATTTGTTGTGAATTTTCACATGAATAAGTTGGACGTCAACTTGCCTGAGTTACTTAACATGCTGAAAACTGCTGAAGGTCACTTCTCATCCAACAAGAACCAAGTCTTACTAGTGGATGATTCTTCCAAGAAAAGGAAGAGGCCCAAGGTATCTTCTGAAAGGAAGAAAAACAAGAAGGCTAAGGGAAAGGCAAAAAGAAAGGATAAAAAGAAACCTGATCCAGATAGCAAAGGAATTTGCTACCATTGCAGTAAGCCGGGACATTGGAAGAGGAACTGCAAGGAGTATCTTGCGGACCAAAAGAAGCTTGGAGAAGCTTCGACTTCCGATCTAGGTTTGTTCATGATTGAAATTAATTTTTCTGAAAGTCAAAATTCTACTTGGGTATTGGATACCGGCTGTAGTTCTCACATATGTAATAATGTGCAGGGACTAAGCAGAAGTAGAAAGCTGGACAAGGATGAAGTCGTCCTACGAGTGGGAAATGGAGCAAATGTTGCTGCATTAGCTGTAGGGACTTATCGTTTAGCACTGCCTTCGGGCAAGTTCATTAGTTTAAATAATTGTTATTATGTTCCGACACTCATTAGAAACATTATTTCAATTTCTGTATTGGATATGGATGGTTTTGATATTATAATAAAGAACAACAGTTGTTCTATTTATAATAAAAATGTTTTATATGGTGTTGGGAACCTACTGAATGGACTTTACATACTGGACTTGCATGAAAATATAATTCAAATTGAACAAACTAAGAAAAGAAAAAGAGATGATGTTAATTATACCTTTATGTGGCATTGTAGACTCGGTCATATCAATGAAACAAGATTATCCAAGTTGCATAAAGATGGGCTTTTAGAGCTATCTGATTATGAATTATATCCAACTTGTTAATCTTGTCTCATGGGTAAGTGTTGTCCGATTTAGATAACGACAATTACGTGTAAGTGTACACGATCAACAAGTAATAAAGTGATAAGAAAGAGTGTCGAACCCACAGGAATTATTACGATTTAAATCTCCACTATCAATCTAAACTATGACTATTCTATTAAACAATCGCCAATTGGTTGTTTGATTTAAACTAATTTAACTAATACGAAAACTGATAACTATCACAAAGGTTGAAATTCAGATTTAAAAGATTAAGACTACAATTTCCCCAATTATATATCATAAATCAATATGTCTACGTCATTCAGTTATTCACTTCATTAGAGTTGTTAACAGGAATTCAATTTTATTTATAAGCCCTTTTCCAAATGATCAAATAAATCTATTTAATCCAATTAACTCTACGATATTCCTATGCAGAATAACATGATTAAATTCATTAAGCACCAATTCCCAATTGTTACGCGCAGTAAAGAGATATTCCTATTCACTTTACAAATCCAATTATTCAACACTTGCAAATAATTTAGAATACACGCTATCTTATTCAGTTCTAACCCTAGATTGCATCTCCCAAATTCACCTGAGGTATTCCGCTAATTGTTGGCCAAACAATTTAAACATTAAGCATGGAATATGATAGATAACTCAACTTGAATGAATAACTGAAATTTAAATAGAAAATCAATTCATCAATATAACTGGTTCAATTGCAGCCTTAATGTAAAGGTTTAGTTCATACTGACAATAAAAACTAGAAATTCAAAATAAGTCATCATAAATAATTACAAATTAAGGATAAAAAGATTAAGAGAAAACTCAATATAATCCTTCGTCCTCCAATCTGAATTTTTCACGAAGCTTGGCTTGGTTCTCTATCTCCTTGCTCAGCTCTCAATCTTCAATCTTCGTGTGAGTAGATGTATGAATATGTATGTCAATCCATGTTATATTCTCCTATTTATATCCTCAATAACCTCCTCAAGACTCCTTATCAGAATAGCAATTGAAATCCTTCCTAGCTTCAAACTTTCCAAAGTACCCGATTGCCAACTTCTATTTTTTTTTCACCAGACGCAACCTCGCCTCGGTGAGGAAATCCTTCACAAAAGTCTCGCCCCGACGAGATCTCGCCCCGACGAGGAAATTATACCTGGACTTCTCGCCCCGGCGAGAATGCCCTGCACCCAACCAGTTTTGCTTTCTTTGATCCTCAACCAGCTGTAACCTACAAAAGAAATATAAACCCAAATAAAAAGGTACTAAAACACTGAAAGACTGAAAAGAATCTCGCTAAAACGTATCTAACTCGTAGGTTAAAACCTACTCATCAAATACCCCCAAACTCGAAACCTTGCTTGTCCTCAAGCAAAAACACAAAACATAACATATGAATACCTAATAACTAACAACATGAATGCATATGCATGACTAACCATACTCGAGAAGATAATCAACAGTCATCATAAAAATCCGGCCTTAGAAATCAAAAATAACAAGTCAATAGAATTTCAAACTCTCGCACCATCCACAAACCAACTGTCATCAATTAAGCTCTACTTTCAACCCTTACATGTGTGTGTGTGTGTGTGCAACATATATCAAACCAATCAGAGATAAAATTCAACTCTTAGTATCACAACGCTCAAATAAGGATAAAATCACCGATATTCAAATTAAGCTCAAACCACTAATCACTTGTTTCCACATTTTTTTTCTTTCTCTATTCGACGAGTGCGTTTTACGCTCCATCTCGTCATATTATCTTGACTAGTGCAATATTCATCTTTATTAGGCTATTCAATGTCACCCATGTAACGAATTTTCAACCAATGACTCCCAAACCAGACGATTTTAGGGCGTTGAGTGTAAAGACAACTCCTAAGGGCATACTCACTCGAATGACACCGGCCACAAAGACAAACTTAGTCAAGACCTGCTCTTATCTGTCTATAGTCATTAATACTACTTTTTCTTGCACTTAGATAGACATCGAAGCAGTATTTATTCCATAATCTCTTTTTTTTCATCATCATTTTTTTTTATTTTTTTTCCGATCCAACAAGAACTAACAGTCAATATCTTCATACGAGCATGTGATACACCAAGTAAAACCAACCCCTAATTAGTTCAATACACAATTGTGAGCAATTAAAAACCAAGGGTCTCAAATAATCACAACCAATAACAGTCAAATTTCAGATTTAGCAATCACTATCCATCCCATTTAACTGTAATAAAACTGATCAACTTTCATCATCGGTCATTCCTAAATGACGTCCATTAATACACTGCTTAAATACGATTCTACTAAATGCAATCCTATATGATCCTACACTACTAAATTTTTGGGTTTTTCGAATTTTTGATTTTTTTTTTTGACGAATGTAATCGAAAATGAAACTAATAAAACTAAAACTAAACAACCTAACATGCAATTATATAAACAAATCTAACAATCAACCCCCCCAAACTCAATCAATACAATGTCCTCATTGTGCGAAAAAAAATAAAACAAGTAAGAACAGAGGACTTCCCTGACCGGTCAAGCGTCGGGCTCGACCGTGTTCCTATCATCTGAGTCTGGTGGAGGAAAAACCGGCAACGGCTGAGGCACTGGAAAATTAACAGGATCCACCAACGGTTGCATCTTGTTGTACATGTCGGCAATCGTGTTCGAACATCCCACTTGATAATCATAAATACACTGCTGTCGCTCAGCCAAACACTGATTCTGCCGCAAAATGGTCTGATGCTGAGAATTAATTAGGCACTGTAACTCACGAAATTGAAGCGTGAACTTTGATCTTTGACCCACCGACGGACCCGATCCCTCGTTAAAGTCCCTCTCCTCACTGTCAGATTCCTGCTCCTCACCTTCAGAAGCAAACGGAAGGATATACCCCATACCCCGAGGGTGTGACTGACCGCCATCCCATTCCTTATAACGTACAATCAGACGGTGGTCCAAAACCAGCAATGGCTGCTGCACAGCCTCCTCAGCACCCCAATGAACTCCCGCTTGAGAACACAGTCCACATATCAACGAAGGATGTGGCAAACCACCTTGACTATGCAAGTTCCGAATCGTCCGGCGAATTGATGCCTCAATCACATCTCCCACATCAATAACAAATCCCGTGATAATGACATATAAGAGCAAAGCCTTCTCCTTGGGAATGTCACTTACATGCTGTGACGGCATCAATTTGGCGGACAGGAAGGCATACCACACTTTGCCATAATGACTCCAATCCTTGCTATTGAATGAAATTGCTGCCCGTGGCCCTTTGGATATCCACGTTATTCCCGGTTTGCACAAGTCCGCAATCACCTTTTCCAAATTCGGCGCTCCCGCAAGGAATCGAGCATATTCATAGTCTAAATCAGGATCCAAATTGTAGTATTCGTTGATCGACTGAGCACTGAAAGACACTGTCCTTCCCCTGACTGTCACCTCGCATTGAGCCGTGTCTTCGGCGTTGGCATAGAATTCTTTAACAACGGCTATGCAAGCGGGTTTTGGGTGAGTAGTAAATGTCCCCCACTCTCGCTCCTGTATTTGCATCAACATCTCACCATCAACTAACTCGGGTGTGAGACCGCGCTCGGGAGTTAGAGCTTTACCTGATGCGTACGAATCATACCTATCAGCGGCTTCCACACTAACAAATTTCCTTCTATCATATTGCCAAGTTGGCGTTGATGATGAACCTTCCCCTCTATGCCTTTTTGGAGCCATCACTGAACTGTATCCGGAACAAACAAACAAACACAACTCCGCAAACTAGGAACAACAATTAAACAATCCCCCCAAACTCCAACTCTATGAATTTCCAAATAAACTTTGCATAATTGAAGATACTAACACAAATTGTAATCCAGACAATCCAACCAAATCCCAATGGAAAGTAAAACTCAAGAGTAAAGCATGTACATCACTACCCAATACCAATTTCAAAAGAACCTGATCCAAATAAATTAACAGAGTAACCCAATGTAGGATATCTGACAGAGGCTTGGTACAGTGGAGCAGAGTTGGTGATGCCAAATGGTTGAACTGAGTAACTTGCTTCTTCAATTTGGTGCAACCCTAGAAATCGTCTATGTAACAATAAAGCTTATGGAAATTATGAATGAAACAGAGTAATTCTCCCCCAAACTCAAGCAATAGCCATTCTCAATGAATAATGAAGGGTACTTTATAGTTATGGAATGGGTGAATTGCAGAGGAAAAGCCCTAGATTGTGTGTATGTATGGAATACTTTGTGTCTCTGTATTTGATAGAAACAGAGCACTTCTAATCCACACGAGGTTTGGAAAGAAACTAGGTTAGGGTTCGCTTTTGGAGAGAGAAAATTGATGGGAATGTGATAGAGTTCAAATGTGGGTAGGAGTAGGAATCAAATTTTTGGGAAAGAAATTGGAAAGAAGAAGGTTTTGAGTCGGTTTAGGAGAGGAAGAGGCGAAGTTGGGGGAATTTGGTTTGGTTTATGAATGGGCAAAAATGAACTGGAATCGAATTTTTAAAACTGAAAACCGCGATTCTCGCCGGGGCGAGAAGTTTATACTGTATATTCTCGCCGGGGCGAGATTGATTAGTCACTTTTGGGCCGGGGCGAGAATATTTGCGCTGACGGCGAGCTTGAGCAGTAAGTTTCGCGCCGGGGCGAAAGGTTTGGCGCCGAGGGCGAACTTGAACAGTGACTTTTGGGCCGGGGCGAAAAACTTTGCGCTGACGGCGAGCTTGATCAGTAAGTTTCTCCCCGGGGCGAGATTCACCAGTGTTAACTTCTCGCCGGGGCGAGAATGATGTTTTCTGAAATTTTTGTTTTTTTGTTTTTTTTCCTTTTTGCTCATTTGGCCCATCCCAATAGCTTTTCTCTTCTCTAATTCATTCTCCTAACTCCTTATCCCTGATCCAAAGGTTAACAACATGAATTAGTCTCAATACGAACGATTAAAGAATTATTTCAAAGCAAGAACAATTTAAACAACTAACTCTACTAACTAAAAAAAAATTTAACTATGTGAAATCAATTAAAGCAATAAAAGAACATGATTGGGTTGCCTCCCATCAAGCGCTTGGTTTATAGTCGTCAGCCCGACTTTCTCTGCGGTTTTAGTCATCAGCTTGATCGAGCGAAGAGAGGTAGATCACTGATACTTGACGATCCACATCACCTCCCAAGTAATGTTTGAGTTGCTGACCATTAACCTTGAATGTATGCTTCGAGTTTGGTTCTTCAACGTCAATTGCCCCGTGGGGTGCTACAGCAGTGACAATGAACGGACCTGACCATCTTGACTTTAACTTTCCCGAAAATAATCGCAATCTGGAGTTGAACAATAATACTGCCTGTCCCGGTTCAAATTTCCGATCAACTATCCGTTTGTCGTGCCATCTCTTGACTTTTTCTTTGTACAGCTTAGCGTTTTCATAGGCTTGGTGTCGAAATTCCTCCATCTCATTCAATTGAAGCAGTCTTTTCTCGCCCGATGCTTGAAGATCAAAGTTCAACTTCTGAATTGCCCAATATGCATTGTGTTCAAGCTCGACTGGAAAATGACACGCTTTTCCATAAACCATGCGATACGACGACATTCCAATTGGGTTCTTGTAGGCCGTTCGATATGCCCATAGAGCATCATCCAATTTCATTGCCCAATCCTTACGAGATGGATTCACCACTTTCTCCAGAATTTGCTTGACCTCACGATTCGACACCTCTACTTGGCCATTCGTTTGGGGATGATAAGCTGTAGCAATCCTGTGTTTGACTCCATATTTAGCTAGCAGCTTGGTGAATTGCTTATTCCAAAAATGGGAACCTTCGTCACTAATTATGGCTCTCGGTGTACCGAATCGAGTAAAAAAGTTTTTCTGCAAGAACCGTAGAACCACTTTGGCATCATTCATGGGTAGTGCAGTTGCTTCAACCCATTTTGATACGTAATCCACAGCCAAAAGTATGTATTAATTATTCAATGACGACGAAAAAGGCCCCATAAAGTCAATACCCCAAACGTCGAAGAGTTCAACTTCAAGGATAGTGTTGAGAGGCATTTCGTGCCGTTTCGAAATATTGCCAACCCTTTGACATCTATCGCACTTTAAAACAAAAAGGTGGGCGTCCTTGAACAACGAAGGCCAGAAAAACCCTGATTGTAGCACTTTTGCCGCAGTTCTTTCTCCCCCATAATGTCCCCCATACTCTGATGAATGACATCGACTCAATATGCTCTCCATCTCTTCCTGTGGCACACAACATCGTATCATCTGATCCGCACAAGTTTTGAAGAGGAATGGCTCATCCCAGAAGTATTGCTTGACATCATAAAGAAATTTCTTTCTTTGCTGAGAAGTGAAATCTTGCGGAAGAACATTACTGACTAGGAAGTTCACGTAATCAGCATACCAAGGTACTTCGGTGATGATACGAAATAGTTGCTCATCCGGAAACGACTCATTAATTACCACCTCACCCTTTTCCTGAATGTCAGCATTCTCTAATCTTGAAAGATGATCAGCCACCTGATTCTCCGTACCTTTTCTATCTCGAATCTCTAAATCAAACTCTTGCAACAGGAGGACCCATCGAATTAACCGTGGTTTGGCATCCTTCTTTGTAATCAAGTATTTAATGGCTGAATGATCAGTGTAGACTATCATCTTGGTTCCAATCAAATATGCTCGGAATTTATCAATCGCAAATATTACTGCAAGTAACTCTTTTTCTGTAGTGGTGTAATTCAATTGAGCATCAGTGAGCGTCTTACTTGAGTAATAAATGGTGTGAAAAATCTTGTCCCTTCGCTGACCCAACACAGCTCCCACTGCATAATCACTTGCGTCACACATTAATTCAAAAGTTAAAGTCCAATCCGGAGCAATTATGATTGGGGCTGTGACTAATTTCTGTTTCAGCACTTCAAAGGCTTCGATGCAAGCTTGATCCATCTTGAAGGGAACATCTTTCTCAAGGAGTGAACACAATGGTTTTGAAATTTTTGAGAAGTCCTTGATGAATCGACGGTAGAATCCAGCATGTCCGAGAAAACTTCTAACGCCTTTTACAGATGTCGATGGAGGTAGCTTTTCAATGGTTTCGATCTTTGCCCTATCCACCTCTAGACCTGCGTCGGATACTTTGTGCCCCAGAACAATCCCTTCTCGCACCATAAAGTGGCACTTTTCCCAATTAAGCACCAGATTCGTTTCCACACAATGCTTCAGTACTAAGATGAGATTATTAAGACATAAGTCAAAACTATCACCGAATACAGAGAAGTCATCCATAAATACCTCCAAATTCTGCTCAACCATATCCGAGAAGATAGCCATCATGCATCGCTGGAATGTAGCCGGTGCATTACATAACCCGAAAGACATTCTCCGGAATACAAACGTTCCATAAGGACATGTAAAAGTTATTTTCTCTTGATCCTCCGGAGCTATCACTATCTGGTTATATCCTAAGTATCCATCGAGAAGGCAATAGAACTGATGACCGGACAACCTATCCAACATCTGATCAATAAATGGCAAAGGAAAGTGATCCTTGCGCGTAGCTTTGTTCAACTTGCGGTAATCCATACACACTCTCCAACCTGTAACCGTTCTTGTAGGAATGAGTTCATTGTTTTCGTTCTCAACCACTATCATTCCTCCCTTTTTAGGCACACATTGTACGGGACTTACCCAAGCACTGTCTGAAATTGGATAGATAATACCGGCATCTAACCACTTAATGATTTCTTTCTTCACTACATCTTTCATAATCGGATTCAAACGTCTTTGTTGCTCAATGATCGGTTTTGCTCCTTCCTCTAGCAGAATTTTATGCATGCAAAACGACGGACTGATTTCCTTGATGTCTGCTATTATCCACCCAATTGCTGTTTTATACTCACGCAAAACCCTTAATAGTTTTTCTTCTTGAGATTCATTCAAATGCGCAGAAACTATTACTGGTAGTGTGTCCGAGTCTCCCAAGTAAGCATACCATAGATGAGATGGAAGAGGTTTGAGTTCAAGCATAAGTGGCTCTTCCACTGACGGTTTGGACCTCTTTTCTCCTTCGTTCGGCCGGTCAAGTACATCAAATTGCCTGTTGAATTTCTGAGGAATAGGTACTGAGTCTAGAATCTTGACATACTCCCACTCATCTGGATTATCAAAAGTATCTATCCCAACCAGAGCAGCTTCTAATGGATCTTCAACAATGATTGCCATGGTTTGTTCATTCATGATTTCATCAAGCAGGTCTATCCGTAAGCATTCCTCACCCTCCTTAGGGAATTTCATCAATTTAAACACATTAAAGGTGACTTCCTGATCTTGCACTCTCATTGTTAATTCACCTTTTTGTACATCTATCAACGTTCTCCCTGTTGCTAAGAATGGACGACCTAGAATGATGGGAATCTCCTTATCCTCTTCGTAATCCAAAACAATGAAATCAGCCGGGAAGATGAATTTATCGACTTTAACCAAAATATCTTCCACAATTCCCCTCAGATATGTCACTGATCTGTCTGCCAACTGCAAGCTGATGTTCGTCGGTTTTGGTGCCTTTAGCCCAAGCTGAGTGTAAACTGATAACGACATTAAATTGATACTAGCTCCTAAGTCACACAATGCCATTCCAGAGAACTGGTTACCAATTACACAAGGGATAGTGAAGCTTCCTGGATCCTTTAGTTTAGGTGGCAACTTATTTTGCAAAATTGCGTTGCACTCCTCGGTAAGTGCCATCCTTTCGAAGTCACCCAATTTCCTTTTCTTTGACAAAACATCCTTCATAAACTTTGCATAACTGGGCATCTGTTCCAGGGCTTCTGCAAACGGTATATTAATGTGTAGTTTCTTGAAAACATCCAAAAATCTGGAAAATTGCTTGTCTAGCTTGGCTTTTTGTAATCTCTGAGGGAATGGTACGGGAGGCACTACATTATCTGGCTTGAGTTCCTTTGACTTTACCTCCGAACCTGTATCCTTCACCTTTTCTGATTCATTCACCTTACTTTTCATCGGGCCTTCCTCATCCTCATTCTCCACAACTGTTTTTGGTTTACAATTTCCTTTAACTGCATCAGGCAGATCTTTCCCACTCCTTAGAGTGACAACCTTGCAATGTTCCTTTCCTTCCGTTCTTGGATTAACCTCTGTATCGCTTGGAAGTGCTCCTTGTGGTCGAGTATTCAAGACTTAAGCCAACTGTCCCAGCTGATTTTCCAAGTTCCTAATTGACACTGCCTGACTCTTCACATTCAAATCTACCTGAGTTAGCAACTTATCTTGATCATTCATTCTTTTCTCAGATGCTGTGATAAACCTTGCTAACGATTCTTCTAAATTCGGCTTCCTTTCTGCATGTTGTGGAGCTTGGTTCTGAAAACCTGGGGGATTCTGAGTTCTAGGAGCTGGGTTTTGAACCTGAGTGTTATTGCTCCATGAGAAACCCGGATGATTCTTCCACCCCGGATTATATTCATTCTGGTATGGATGTTGCTGTCTGTTATAACTCCCCACGAACTGTACCGATTTCGGATTAATGGCACAATACTCCGTCGGATGCGCACCTGCACAAAGCTCACACACATATGCTACTTGCTGGACTTTCGATTCTGCCAAAGTTTCAATCTTCTTAGACATGGCTGCCATCTGAGCTGTTAGTGCTGTGACCGCATCTACTTCCAAAACTCCAGCTACCTTTTGTTGATTCAGTCTGGAAGTTAGCCATTGATAATTATTTGCAGCCATAGTCTCTAACAAGGTGTAAGCTTCATCAAACTTTTTATCCGTAAGAGCTCCTCCTGCAGCTGCATAAATGCATGTTCGAGTGTCATTATTCAGCCCATTGTAGAATGTCTGCACTTGTAGCCATTTGGGTAGCCCATGATTTGGACATTTTCTCAATAACTCCTTGAACCTTTCCCAAGCCTCGTATAGTGACTCTCCATGCTGTTGCCAAAATGTAGAAATCTCGTTTCTCAACTTAGCCGACTTAGCTGGCGGGAAAAATTTCGCTAGGAATTTCTGAGCTAGATCGTCCCACGTTGTGATGGACCCTGGCAGAAGTGAGTGCAACCAGCTCTTTGCTTTATCTCTCAGTGTGAACGGAAATAGATGTAATCTCACTGCATCATCTGTCAGATTGGGATATTTGAAGGTATCACAAATCTCCAGGAAACTAACCAAGTGTTCATTTGGATCATCGTTGACTAAACCCCCAAACTGTACCGCATTCTGAAGCATATGAATTGTTCCCGGCTTGATTTCGAATGAATTAACAGTGATGACTGGTCTCGGGATGCTCGATTTGATCTCGTCTATCTTAGGCATAGTATATTCCCTCAATGATTTTTGTTCTTCGTTAGCCATTTTTTCTTTCTCAAGTGTCTCCTGACAGAATTTTTCAACTAACGAAGCTTGTTCTCAAGATTATCCTCACACTGCACAAGTTCCGGTTGTTTTGATCGCGTTTGCATAAATGAATCAAAAGTCACCTGAACAAGAAAAAAAAGAAAAATAAGTTTGCTTAACTAGAACAGACTTAACTAAACTGATATTGAAAATTATAAACACAAATAATCCCCGGCAACGGCGCCAAAAACTTGTTGTCCGATTTAGATAACGACAATTACGTGCAAGTGTACACGATCAACAAGTAATAAAGTGATAAGAAAGAGTGTCGAACCCACAGGAATTATTACGATTTAAATCTCCACTATCAATCTAAACTATGACTATTCTATTAAACAATCGCCAATTGGTTGTTTGATTTAAACTAATTTAACTAATACAAAAAATGATAACTATCACAAAGGTTGAAATTCAGATTTAAAAGATTAAGACTACAATTTCCCCAATTATATATCATAAATCAATATGTCTACGTCATTCAGTTATTCACTTCATTAGAGTTGTTAACAGGAATTCAATTTTATTTATAAGCCCTTTTCCAAATGATCAAATAAATCTATTTAATCCAATTAACTCTACGATATTCCTATGCAAAATAACAGGATTAAATTCATTAAGAACCAATTCCCAATTGTTACGCGCAGTAAAGAGATATTCCTATTCACTTTACAAATCCAATTATTCAACACTTGCAAATAATTTAGAATACACGCTATCTTATTCAGTTCTAACCCTAGATTGCATCTCCCAAATTCACCTGAGGTATTCCGCTAATTGTTGGCCAAACAATTTAAACATTAAGCATGGAATATGATAGACAACTCAACTTGAATGAATAACTGAAATTTAAATAGAAAATCAATTCATCAATATAACTGGTTCAATTGCAGCCTTAATGTAAAGGTTTAGTTCATACTGACAATAAAAACTAGAAATTCAAAATAAGTCATCATAAATAATTACAAATTAAGGATAAAAAGATTAAGAGAAAACTCAATATAATCCTTCGTCCTCCAATCTGAATTCTTCACGAAGCTTGGCTTGGTTCTCTATCTCCTTGCTTAGCTTTCAATCTTCAACCTTCGTGTGAGTAGATGTATGAATTTGTATGTCAATCCATGTTATATTCTCCTATTTATATCCTCAATAACCTCCTCAAGACTCCTTATCAGAATAGCAATTGAAATCCTTCCTAGCTTCAAACTTTCCAAAGTACCTGATTGCCAACTTCTATTTTTTTTCACCAGACGCAACCTCGCCCCAACGAGGAAATCCTTCACAAAAGTCTCGCCCCGACGAGGAAATTATACCTGGACTTCTCGCCCGGCGAGAATGCCATGCACCCAGCCAGTTTTGCTTTCTTTGATCCTCAACCAGCCGTAACCTACAAAAGAAATATAAACCCAAATAAAAAGGTACTAAAACACTGAAAGACTGAAAAGAATCTCGCTAAAATGTATCTAACTCGTAGGTTAAAACCTACTCATCAGTAAGATGACTAAATCACCTTTTAGTGGAAAAGGAGAAAGAGTTACAGAGTTGTTAGTGTTGGTACACACAGATGTATGTGGACCTATGACAACGAATGCACGAGGAGGGTATTCTTATTTTATTACTTTCATTGATGATCATTCTAGATTTGGATATGTGTATTTAATGAAATACAAATCTGAATCGTTTGAAAAGTTCAAAGAATTCAGAAGTGAAGTAGAGAAGCAAACTGGTAAGAGTATTAAGATTCTTCGATCGGATCGAGGAGGGGAATACTTGACCAATGAGTTTCTTAATTGTCTCAAAGAAAATGGTATAATCTCACAATGGACTCCACCAAGGACGCCACAGTTGAATGGTGTATCTGAAAGAAGAAATCGAACATTGTTGGACATGGTTCGTTCCATGATGAGTTTTACCGACCTTCCAGTATCCTTCTGGGGTTATGCCCTAGAATCGGCTGCATACCTACTTAACAAGGTACCTACCAAATCCGTCCCAAAGACCCCATATGAGATATGGACAGGGAGGAAACCCAGTCTTAAGCATGTTAAGACTTGGGGTTGTCCAGCTTATGTCAAAATATTTGAGCATGATAAGCTGAAGACTAGATCCGACAAGTGTAGATTTGTGGGATATCCTAAAGTAAGTTTAGGGTATTATTTCTATCATCCTACTGATCAAAAGGTGTTTGTAGCGAAACACGCTGCCTTTTTGGAAAAGGAGTTTATCCTTAAAGGGGTCAGTGGGAGTAAGATATATCTTTAAGAAGTTCAAGAACCACAAAATACTCCGGATCAAAGTCAGGTACCTAACCAAGTAGAAGAACCTACTGTACCACAACCTATTCGTAAATCTGGAAGAGTACCGAAGATACCTGAAAGGTATGGATTCATCATAGAGGATGATGATGAGGTACGCATCATAGACGATGATGATCCATTGACTTACGAAGAGGCTATGAGTAGTGAAGACTCAGAGAAATGGCTAGAAGCCATGAAATTCGAGATGGACTCCATGTATGAAAACCAAGTATGGACTTTGGTTTCACCACCTGAGGGCATTAAGCCTATTGGGTGTAAATGGGTCTTTAAGAGAAAGACTGGAGCAGATGGCAAGGTAGAGACCTATAAGGCCCGACTGGTTGCAAAAGGTTTCAAACAAAGACAAGGAGTTGACTATGATGAAACCTTCTCACCAGTAGCTATGCTCAAGTCCATTCGGATTTTGCTTGCAATTGCAGCTTATTATGACTACGAGATCTGGCAAATGGACATGAAAACGGCCTTCCTCAATGGAGAGCTTGAGGAGAATGTATATATGATACAGCCAGAGGGTTTTGTTTCAACGGTTGGAACAAACCAAGTCTGTAAGCTACAACGATCCATTTATGGATTGAAGCAAGCTTCTCGAAGATGGAACATCCGTTTTGATGAGATAATCAAAAGGTTTGATTTTATCAAAAATGAGGATGAACCATATGTGTACAAGAAGGTTAGTGGGAGCGCTGTTTCATTCCTTGTATTATATGTTGATGACATATTACTGATAGGGAATGATGTTCCTATGCTACAGTCGATC
This sequence comes from Aralia elata, assembly GCA_034770075.1. Taxonomy (NCBI): domain Eukaryota; kingdom Viridiplantae; phylum Streptophyta; class Magnoliopsida; order Apiales; family Araliaceae; genus Aralia; species Aralia elata. The sequence continues at coordinate 26,463,476 of CM068388.1, read as the reverse complement.
AAAATTTGGTTATCTAAACACTTCTCCATGAAGGACTTGGGTGAGGCATCCTATATTTTGGGGATAAAGATCTATAGAGATAGATCTAAAAGGATGCTGGGCTTGACCCAAGGAAAGTGCATTGACTCGATGCTAAAGAAGTTTAGCATGGAAGATTCCAAGAGAGGTCTCATGCCGATGAGCCATGGAATACATCTCTCCAAGAAACAGGCCCCAAAGACACCTGAGGAGAGAGACCGGATGAGTAAGATTCCTTATGCTTCCGCAATAGGATCTATCATGTACTGTATGATATGTACTAGACCAGATGTCGCTCATGCACTTAGTGTGACGAGCAGATATCAGTCGAATCTAGGAGAAGAGCACTGGAAGGCTGTGAAAAATATCCTAAAGTACTTGAGAAGAACTAAGGATGTATTTCTTATTTACGGTGGGTCTGAATTGAAACTAGAGGGCTATACAGACTCAAGTTTTCAAACGGACCAAGATGACTATAAATCCGTTTCAGGGTATGTGTTTACCTTAAACGGTGGCGCAGTGAGTTGGAAGAGTTCCAAGCAGCAAACAGTTGCTGATTCAGTGACAAAGGCAGAGTACATAGCTGCAAGTGAAGCTGCAAAGGAAGTTGTTTGGATGAAAAAGTTCATAACTGAACTTGGAGTGGTTCCTAGCATTAGAGGAGCCATACCTTTATTCTGTGACAACACCGGAGCTCTTGCGCAGGCTAAGGAACTCAGGTCTCATCAAAAATCCAAACACATGTTGCGGCGGTTTCATTTGATTAGAGAGATCATTGAAAGAGGAGATGTCACCCTGGAGCGTGTGGACTCTCAAGACAACATTGCAGATCCATTTACTAAAGCTTTAACTCAACAGCAGTTTGATCGTCACTTAGAGAAGATGGGTATTAGATACCATGACGATTGACTTTAGTGCAAGTGAGAGATTGAAAGTAGTATGCACACAAGCCAATCATATTTGATATGATGTAGCACATACTTTGTAATCTTATTCATTTATTAATAAAAGAATTGAGTTTCTTAAAAGACATTTTATATTATCTACGTGGTGCTGTTATATTAAATGTGATAAACCCATAGTTTTGATCAATGCTTTTAGAATCATGATGGTGATCATGCTAATGAGATCTAAATTTTAGATAGCTCACAAACTAAAATTGTTCCTAATAGTTGGATTACTAAATTGGGGATTAGTGAATCCGGATAGATTAGTACATATGTTGCTTGCTCTTAGGAAGAGGATGATTGATCTCATAATCATTTGTGTGGAGACACTAAAGCAAGTATGTAGGTACTTATTAGAGAATAAGTTCACTGAACGTGACTCGCTAAGGAATACTTAATGGAGTTTTACTCGCGTGTCAATAGAATTCCTCTAGTGATAGTAGTACAAGTGATCCTTGGACTTGAGATCATCATAGTATCTTGTGTATGATGAGTTATACTTTGACATGTCCCTTAAGACCTTAGGGGTATATCAAAGGGTATGATTGGGTATAATAAGTTATACATGGAGATAGGTGAATGATCAACAAAGAATCTACCACGTCTAGTAAAAGATATGAATGTCCTATGTGATTCGATAAATGACAACTCAGTAGTCCTTGGCCAAGGCAGAATGAAATTAGAAAGGAATTTCTAATTTGCATTATTTAGAGTTGTGTATTTGGGAATCGAAATACATATAATTAAATAAAATAAGACTTGACAGTAAATCCATGTCTTATATTTAATTGGGATATTGTATGGTAGAAGGATTGAATTGTACGGTAACTATATTACTCAAAGGTTCTTTTATGATTAATGTTGAAATCTATATTATCTGGAAAGTCGTTGACCGCTAAGGGGGCTTACCCTTATTGTAGAATAAATATTATTTATTTAAATGAATTAAATATTTTAATTTATTTATTTAAATAAGATTAGAATTGTTCTAATTAATTTATTCACAACCGGTTTAATATGGAGAACCTAAAGGGTCACACCGCAAAAGGGAAAATATTTATTTAAGAAATAAATGGCATAATTGTAATAATAAGTTAAGTGTATTTAATTTAGTCTATGGAGATAGGATAAATTAAATAGCTTAATATTTATTATTTAATATTTTGGAATTATTAAATATAAATTAATAAGAGGAGTCTTATTATTATTATTACTATTACTATTATTTAATTCCTAATAGGGATTGAGAATTAATTAATAGAACTATTATTTATTTCCTAATAGGGATTGGAAATTAATTAATAGAAGTATTCTCTCACGAATTCCTAATTGGATTAGGAGCATAATTAATTAAAGGAGTTTAATTAGAATAAAAACCCTAATCCTAAATAGTTTAGGGAAGGGTTATTCCTACATTTATAAATAAGAAGAGTCTTATCATAGATTAGGGTTACACACTCTTGCATTAGATTGTGGAGAGTACTTGCAATTTCTATAGAGATAGAATCTAGGGTTTTTGCCAAACACCCAACTTCTTGAATACTTGTTCTTCCTTGGTGGATCACCTCTAGAGGCCAAACACTTGGGTGGCTAACGTTGATCAAAGGAAGGAATCACACCGTAGCATTCGAGGAGAACACGAAGGACTAGGAGTTGAACTTGTACCCGAGGAAGCTTTGTTCTACAAGGATATAATTCTTATTCTCTTTCTCTTTCGTTTATATCGTTAATTGAGCACATTGATCGATCATGGTGATGGTTTGTACAAAATTTTAAAATCCGTTTTATCACACTTCCGCTCTATTTATGTAATTTGATTGCATGCTTGCGTAATATACAAACCTGACAGTTATCTTAGTTCCTTCATGCATAAACATAGGTTATTATGTATCTAGAATACCTGTAAATACCATGAGTTGCATATGTTACTCTATGTATGTAATCTTCTAAGTGGAACTTAAGAATTTCAAAATGAAAATTGGCAAATGGATGTCTCTTTATAAACTGACCATTGAGTATGTGTATATAACTTATATATATGTTCAAATGCATGTGCGTCATGATTTCCAAGTTGTCTTGCATGAGCCATATGGCATGAGTTGTTTTAGAATGATTTGCAAGGGAAATAGAGTTTAAAGGCGAGTATCGTCAAACGTGGTGGAAAGTTGTGTTCTTACCATACAAACATAAATGTTAGGACTCATTATGCCTCTAGACATGATTGACATGATCTTCTATTAGCTAAACATGAATTTGATGTATGCTAGTAAGTCTATGATGATAAGAATCCAAGTATAAGCTATGTGTTAATGTGGACATGTGTTGATTTCGTACGAGCATGTGCATTAAGTCTTTTATAGCCTTATTATGTGGTATTGTGACCATGGTAATGGTTTCCTTGTGAAGTAAACTTGATCAACTTAACATATGGGAAATTCTGACTTAAAACCTTATATCTTTCAAATGGATTAGGATGAGCATGCTAGGGTTATAAACCAAGTTAATAACATTATGGGCATGTGTATTTGAGTTATGTCAGTAGCATGTATGTAAAGAATAAACTATATTCTAGTCGGATAAAAATTTCACTCTGGTCTGGTCAGTGAGTGGCGCGGCCGCGCAACTCCTAAGGCAAAAACCAACGCGGTCGCGCAGGTCGCTAGTTTTGCCCAGTTGTTTTAAATTGTAAACAGAGCCTTGCAGTATGTATGTATGTCTTGAGCTGTATTGCATGATTAAACTAATGTGATATGTGTTAAAGCTTACGTTGATGCTTAGAATCGAGGTATTCTAGACTTGTTAACTCATTTAGCTAAGATGAGAATTAATGAATATAGACTTAGTAATAATGGTTCCATCTACATGACTATGTGTTAGGATTACTTGGTGAGTAACCTCTTGTGAGGGTAAACTTATGCTAATATACGATACTAATTGGGAGACTGGCTTGTTAATGTTAGGTCATCTCAACGCAATTTAAGTTAAAGCTAGATTACTGTAGCTGACCAAACATGCAAGTTCCTAAACCTTATGCACTACTTTTATTTTCGTGCAAATAGGTATATGTTAAGCAAGTTCTCTACCCCGAAACCTTAATTGTTGCAAGCTCCTATTTCAAACTGCTTACCTATTGCAAGTTATTCATTTAAGCTTGAACCTTTAATTCCTCAAGCATGCTCTAAGTGGTTTAATTACTTAGCAATTATTCTACATCATTGTTATTGACACTCGCACATTGTGCAATTGTTTTCGTGTCGATATTGTCTGGCACTTTATTTAAGTTCTAACATGGATGAACTGCCATAGTTAAGTCTTAGCCATTGTCCGGCTAGACATATGTGGTAATAGATTTTAAAAGCTATCCAAATCGATTGATGGTGCGGAAATCTTGGACTTTATGGACACCCCTTCAATATAGGGGAGTATCTCACGTATCGGATATAAGATACAAATAGCAGAGTTAAATGTTATGCATATACATAGAGTACGCGAGGTTGATCCCCTCAAGTACTTATTCTGTAGCCAGTAACCAAAGGGTCAATTAGCTATTGACTCCCTTGGACGTTTATTGTTCAAAGTCTATTTGACTATCATTCGTTCTAAAGGCAAATATCTTTCTTGCTTCCGATATTCATATTATTGAATTTCTCTTTATACTCAGTTCATCATGATATATCCTTTATTGCTGTATTTAAACTTGCTGGGTAAACTAGTTGCTCACCCTTGCTATATCATGAACCCTATTGCAGTTAAGCCCGAGACTTTAGGCAAAGACAAGGGCAAGGACAAGCTGAAGTATTAGACTTCGAGTGGCTGACTTTAGCTTATGCCTAGTTTAATTTGCTATCAATGTAATTCGAACCCTGATTAATATTTAGGGTATGGTTTATGTTATGTATTTGAGGTTATCGAATCTTGAGACTAGTAACACCTTTTGAATGAACAACATATGTTTATTATATTCCGCATTTAGTCATTTTATGTTGTTTGGAGGTGAAGGTTTGCATTGGATCGTGATGACCAAATCCGGGTATTTGAGACCCGAATTCGAAGGCGTCACAGCAACAAGGGAAGGATAATGGATGAGATCAAATGTGCAAGGAGGAGGAGGTGAGGGAATTGGTGGGTGGCTTCGGGAGATGGGGGAGTGGGTTAAGCAAACAAGAGGGATGTTGCAAAGTTTAGAACTCAATGCAATTTGTCTCACAAAAACTTGGCTTGCCCGACCACTCCCTCTATGCTCTCATTTGATTGGCCCAAAATGGTTACTTGTCTCCCATATTAGTAACATGCCACAAATAATACACCCAATTGATTTTTTTCATACCCGAATACTCATACTTTGTACCCAATCTGGTAAATAACTCCACCCAAAATTAAAATGGGCACTCCCATAAATTATTAGGATGTGTAAAAATAATTATTATGAGATTTATCCATTTATTCGGAACGCCCATATTATACATTTCAGATACGGATAAAATCACGTATCAGCTCAAATAAAATTTCCGACGCTTGGAAAAATTATTCATTCGCATACACGCATTAATAAAATTATTAGAAATTGAAAAAGACATAAAAAAATCTGGCATGAATAGTGCCATGAATAGTTCTTAGGGAAGCGTGTCTATGAATAGTGATTTAGCGATATTGCGCGAAATCAATTTATTCACTTATACGAAGCTACAACACATAAAATTCTTGCATTCATTTAATCTAGATTGTCGCACAACCTTTAAACATGCAACACAAAAATAATATTAATAAAAATATAATATATTCATTAATATTCAAAATTTGAATTACAAGGAAAAATCTAGAATTCCCGGTCGTTACATGAGTGGTTGACTATTGAGGTAAGTAAAATATAATAGTAATTCAAGGGTAAATTTGTCCAAATAAAATTTTATGTAGTACTTTTGTCATGCTTTTGAGAAAAAGATTTTTTACCACTTCAGTCATTCTTTTAAGGATGGGGGAGTATATATTAATATATATTTATACATAATATATAATAAATAATTACATATTAATATATAATTATAAATGATTAAATATATAACATAAGTTTTATATTTTGAATATATATTAATTAATAAATAAATATAATATATATTAATAAATTATTATATATTAATATATATTCATACATAATTAACTAAAAAATATAAGATTAATATTTTAAATATATATTTATTTATGTATATACAAATAAATATATTAATTAATATTTTGTTACCATAATCTAGCTTATCAGATTATTTGCCAAACACTCATTAACAGATTTTGGAGAATCAGAATTAGTTTAACAAACACTAGTTAACAACTTTTAAAGAATCATAATCAGAATTAGCTTCTTAGAATCACAAGTAAAACCAAAAGCTAAAAATAAAAAAGTGGAGACAAACAAGGCTTCAACCTGCAAAAATCTTTCAAAAATTCAGATATGGCCCCCTTCACAAAACTTACATCAATTTCTCCACTCATCGTTTCCGACGCCTGTGGTAGATGAAAGTTTTTTCTTGTTAGTTCATGCCCATTGTAGAGATGCACCATCTTCTACTTTTCACCCAAATTCAAGCCCTATCCTTCTTTTTGACATATACCCAAACAATGAACCAAAGAACTCTTAATAAAGATTTAAAAAATTGAAAAAGATGAAAATTGTTTATGTGATATCCCGGATATTTATAAGACTTTTAAATAAGGTCTTGAGTAATTAAATAAAGGTTAGAATTTAAAACCTAGATTGGGAATGGAGGAATGATTAAATACGTTAATCTAATTTATGTGTAATGAATAACATATATAGTTGAGAGACTGTTAGTGCAAAATGCTATTAGGAGGTTATGGAGAGAGGTCAGGAGATTGGTCATTAAAGCAAGGCGTTTTAGTGACTCGATAGATGATTAGTTAATAATAAGGTATAAGTTACTACGGTTGAACGTGAATAAAAAGAATTAAACGCAAATAATAAACATGTTAGGAATGAAAAAGGAGGTAAGAGATAACTATAAGAAATGAGAGATAAGGAGATGAATGCATGAAATGTTAGGAGTATATGAGGATAGGGTGTATTATGTCAAACTGACAGAAATAAAAGAGTATTAAAGAATAAAATTTTCATACAAGTATACAAGATATGATGATGAAGATGTTAATACCTGAAAATATCATGTAGTTATGAGCTGAAGCAAGTGAGATAAGACTTGGGCTAAGAATAGATTTCCGTCCATAGATTAAATAGGAAAAGATGAATGAAAGAGGTAATAAGGTAATACATATGTTAAGGTAATTCGATAAAGTTATTAGATGAAAGATATTATGCAAGAGTTAATAGTAAACCAAATATGAATGTTACGGTAATAGTTATTCTGGGGAAGAAATCCTTGAAAGAAAGAAAAATGTAATGACTAAGAGGATCATGTAAGGATGTGTTAATAAAAGGAATTTTCTTTGAAAATTTTCATGTGTAAAGGATGTGGTGTATATTGTATATATATATGTGTTGATGAATATGTGCAAGTATACGATTTAAAAGAGAATAGTTGTGAAAAATGTCAATAAGAGAACTATATAGTTCAAGACTTAAATTTGAAGTTCGAAATGGAATTTGGAAACACGGACTGCTCGGTTGAGTCCGAAATGTCAAATTTAGTAAAAAAAGACTGTAAACACAAAATGTATCGGGGTTGACTTTTTGGTAAAAGTCAACGGTTGACTTTTACGGAGAAAAGTTAAACTTGGAGTTCGAAGTAGAATTTTGAAACGTAGACTACTTGATTGAGTCCGGAATGTCAAAATTAGTAAGAGTAGACTTTAAACACAAAATGTGTCGAGGTTAACTTTTACGGAGTACAGTCAAACTCGAAATTCAGAGATGAATTTAAAGAAACAGATATTCCCGTGATGTTGGGAGCGTTGACTTTAGTAGGAAATGACTATAAACATAAAAATTTGATTTTTCGAGTCAAAAAGTTACGGGAATAAGCACACAAATGAGGCGATAATGCGGGACCAACATGGTTGAAATATGCTGGATTTTCAGCAGATTGGGGGGAAGTACCCGGTCCTAAAAGTCTAAGGGGTAAGAAGGATTTACAAATAAGCTAATTAATGTAAGTTTGAAAATATTGATTTGTAATGTTGATAACTAACCTAAGTTAGTTTAATGGAGGTGTGGTTGAGTTAGGTGGTAGATGACCAATGAGTTATTAGTAAGAATTTGGGAAGTTGAGGGGAATGACTAGAAAAGACTTTAGTTAGATGACCAACTTATAAACTTAGCAAAGTTTGCTTAATATAAGTAAACCATTATCTTTTTCTTCTAACACTTGGACATTTCCTTTGTTGCTAAGAAAAAAGAAAAGAAAGCGAGAGAGAGAGAAAGAGAGAGAGAGAGAGAGGAACCCACAGATGGAAGAGAAAAGGAGGAAGAGGAAGATAAAGTTTTGATCATCCATAAGTTAAGTAAGAACAAGGAAGAAAGAAATATCAAGAAGGTAAAAATGAAACTCTAGTTTCCAATTCTTTTCTTTTAAGGTTTGTAAAATGTGTTGTTGTGGATCTTTGAGTATAATAAGGATTAGGATGTATTATGTTGGTTTATGCGGGCTAATGCAACTTGTTGCCCTAATTTTTCAGTGCCCTGTTTGGGTCACTTAAGTATTGAAATAAATTAAGCCATTTTGGATACTAAAACTAGATGGTATAAAGAATCTCTAGTCTGAAGATGAACGTATTCCAACTTCAGATGAGTGAGATATAACCAATTCAATATTTTGGTTTTTTTGACAAAAACTGCAATAAATTGAGTTCTATAACTCCGATGGCCACGAAATTTAAATTGGAACCTTATGTTAATATGTTTAAGATTCTGGCAAGATTGGAGAATTTTTGAAGTTGCGCATGATATAGTTAATTTTGCTAAGTTGCGGGCTTAAAATGGCTTTTTAAAAAATACTTAATAAAAAGGAAAAATTCTCGAAAAATTATTTTTGTGTATGGAATATATGTATATCGTATCGAAAAAAAATAATAAAATGGTTAAGGAGGCTTAATGAGAGAATTAGGCTTCCAACGGATTAAAAACCGTAAAATCGGGAATTACCGAAATAATTCCTACCGACTAAAATATGTTCATATGTGACAGGTGAGTCTATATGGTTTTCAAGTGTATATTTTTATGAAAATATTATAAGTATAATGTGAGGGAACGATTATGTTTGTATTAAGTCGGGAGACAATTATCGAGTTACATTATGATAATTACCGATGGTTATTATTCAAGGATAACGATTAAGCGTAGTTAATGTAAATCCTTATGGATGATGCAGGTTATCAATTGAATGAATGAATTGTATATGTATATGATGAAGATGATGAATGTCGGTACAAACAAGGTTTTTTAGAACATGTGTTTATATGTTATATGCAAATTTAAGTGTTATGTGGAATTTATGTGAACGTGTTTAATGTGCACTTCGTGCAACTACTTGTCAAATGGTGTTGATACTTAACTGATGGTTTAAGATGAAATGTTTTATATGAATTTTATGGATTAATGTTATAAAGCCTATTTAAATGCAAAGCATGATAAGCATGAGACATTAATATATGTCAGGCATTTGAAACATGAAGCATGTAGAAATACAAAGTATGAACGGAATAAAGTATGCTTAAAAATGTGAATTATGTATTATGTGATAACTGTTAAATTTGCTGAGCAACATAGTTGCTCACTCTTGCTATAAATAATTATTTTCAGCTAAACCAAAGCGGACCGAAGGGTTCGGAATAGACAAAGGATCAAAAGATAAAATAGTGATTGAAGATGTTTGTACGTTAGAAATAAACTAACGTACTGGTGTAATTTTTTCAAAGTAGTTATACTCAATAATGTTAAATGCTAGTAAACTTATTTGCGTAGTCTCTAGCTATGCTAAATGAATGTTAATATTATGTATTGTAATTGCGTAGTCAAAGAACATTGTACAAAAGAATAGTTAAATCTAAATGGTAAGTACATGAATACTTACAAATAATGTAACAGAGTGAAACACCTTGTTTATAAATTGAGATTTATAGATCAGATCACGAAGATCTATATATGTAATAGCAGGTTGTAAAGGTTACGGATTTTGGAATGGAATAAGTTGGTGTATTAATTTGCATCAATGCGAGGTTGTGTTCATTAATTTATGAATAAAGATTGTATATATTGACATTAAGGTTGTATTATGATGCACTAGACCCTAGGTTCAAGGGACCCAGATTTGCAGGCGTGACAGTTTAAATAGATAATCAAAGAACATAATAAAGTTTGATTTTTTTTTAAAAAAAATTTCTTTCTATTTCATACTTTCTTTCTCTTGTTCTTGCTCCAAATTTTATGTGATAAATATTTTTTTTTGAATTGATTAAGAATTGCAAGTAGTGTTTTGAATTTGAGATTATTTTGGAACTGGGTTTATTTTGGAATTGAATAAGAAAGTGAGAGAATGGAGTGCTTAACAAATAAAATTAGGATCGGTTTTTAACATTGGAGTAATGTTTAATTAAAGGATTTCTTGCAGCTAGTGGTGGTGATAGCAGCGGCAGTGGTTAGTGGCGGTTGTGGTGGTAGGTGGAGAGGTTACGTGGTGGTGGTGGAGGTAGGTGGAGATGGTGATAGTGGTTGGGGGAGATGTTTAATTATTTTAATTTTTAATGTTTTGTATTATTTATTTTGTTTTATAGTTTAATTGCTTACAATACAGTGAAATACGTGGATAAACTTTCCTTACCATCTATTCAATCCGTTAAAAGTTAAATAATTTAATGGAATTTGTAACGATTTGTAAAAAAAATTACAGTTCAATAAGCTGAACGTAAAAAAAATCAATTCAGTGATGTAAATGTAAATTGGACTTCAGTTTAATGATGAAAAAGCGATTTAATCAACATACAGTATGTATAGGTGACCAACAACAATAGGAATCTTTATGTTCATCACCATAGGGAGAAAAGAGTACACTTTTTCAAACATAAGACTGTCCCATACGACACCCCACATCCATTATTCTTGAGTTTTAGATTACAATGGGACTACCGTCGGTAATTTTTGGATTGTCGTATATGCAAGAATATTTGACCAATCAGGTATACAATTTTTTAAGTTGCCATGCTTTTTAACTATCATAACTATTAACTCATTGTTTGAATTAAACTCTCAAGGTATCACACATTACCAAATCTTACAATTTTAAGAACACTGCAACTGAATTTTAATCCACAATGCAAGTACTTGTAAATAATGAAAAGAATAGTAGTGTGACTCAGGAAGAAGCAACCCATATACACTGGACAAGCATTCCTCAGATAGGGATTTTGTTATTTCTTCCACCCGAGATTTGACGATTTTTTATTTCTATTCTCTACTTTTCAAGGAATTAAAGTTGAACAAGCTCATACTTATAAATTTTTTGATTACACCTTTAATAATGCATGTACACTTCACTCATAAAAAGTAAAATAAAAATGCAGGTACACCATTAGTATGTCGCTTTTCTTCATGGAAAATAAATGATCAGCATTTTCTCGACTATATTTTCATTAGATGGCTAGACATTGCTCAATTAAAATTAATTAGGATCTTTAATCTTTCCCTAAGCACCATAGATTTCAACTTCAATTCTTTTGCCAAAACTTGTTATAAAAGAAATTGAACACGTGAATATACAGATTCTGCTCTACATCTTGAAAACAATGGAGTATTTCATAATAACATTTTGTGGAGAATTGAAAGAGAACTACTCATTATCATCTGAAAGTTTTCATTACAAAAGATACACTAAACTATAGTACATCATTCTATTTATACCATCTGTTTTGCTTAGAAATAAAGCTAACCTAACAATTAACTCTAGTTAATTATAACTAACTATAGTTTATAAGTTAGCTAGCTGTCACTGTCATGTGATCAACATTATTCCTGTGTTTCTCATCACCATCATAAGGACTAGCTGTATCAACAACTCTATCATTGTTCCTTCCATTCCTTGTTGATGTATTAGCTATGCTTAAGTATTTGAGCATAGACAGTTTCATTCCCTTAGTAATAGGTTGTCGTGCACATGTGCTTTTACTAGTACTGACTTGTGTTTGTGTTGTTGTTGCTGTTGAAGCCAATTGTGGTGCACTGATTGCACTATCCTTAATATCTCCCCCACAAGTTGAAGGTGTGCAAGGATTGCATATGTGCAACTTGGAAATGATAGTCCAATAAGAATATCAAGCCAAATGTTTAATGAAAATGTCATCTAATTGAACTTTAGTGGAAATGGAAACTGGTTGTATAATCCCTTCAAGAACTTATCTTTCACAAAGTGACAGTCGAGTTCAATATGTTTGCTGTGAGCATGTTGAACTGGATTAGATGCAATGTTGATGGCTGCACTATTGTCAACATGAATAATTGTTGGCTTGGAAACCATGACCTGTAAGTCAGCTAACAAACTATGAAGCCATAATAATTCACAACTAGTCATAACTAAGGCTCGGTATTCTGCTTTAGCATATGAAGAAGAGACAACTGTTTGTTTCTTGGATTGTCAAGAAATAATAGAACTACCAAGAAGGAAACAATCCAGTGATGGATCTTTTTGACCACTTGCAAAAGTGCCCCAATCACTGTCACTATAGCTAACTAGTTGTAAAGAATTATCTGCAGTAAACTGTAAACCTTGGCCAATAGTGAACTTAACATATCGAAGTACTCTTGAGTAATGCTTTGAAATGAGGCTCTCTTGGTGCAGAAACAAACTGACTAAAGTGTTGAGCCACAAATGAGAGATCAGGCCTAGTGATGGTTAAGTACACGAGTTTGCCTATTAGTCTTCTGTACAAAGAGGCATCAATATCAGATAATGAAGTACCTTCATCAGCCTTTAGCCATTTATTGGTATACATGGGAATACTCAAAGGTTTAACAGTTAATAGATTAGCACCTTTGACTAGATCCAAAGAATATTTCTTTTGACTGAGAAACATGCCATTAGAATCTCTATAATAAAATATCAATCCAAGATCCTTGATACTAAATTGTTTGTCTAGAAAAGCTTTCAATTCTGAAGACTAATAGGCAAACTCGTGTACTTAACCATCACTAAGCCTGATCTCTGAAGATAGCATCAACATATATTAGTACAACCGTGAAGGAATCTGAAGTATTAATTGTAAACATAGAATAATCTGCATGAGATTGAGTATACCCCAATTGCAAAAGTGCTGAAGTTAACTTCTCAAACCATTTTCTAGATGCCTAGTTAAGTCCATACAGAGATTTGAGAAATCTATAAACAGGTCTAAAAGTTGAAGAAGAAGTAAATTAGGTGTATAACCCTGTGGTAAGTCCATGCAAACCTCTTCATCTAAATCACCATGTAAAAAAGCATTGTTGATATCAAGTTAATGCATAACTTGATGATAAAATGATAGTTCTGTTTGTGTAAAAATAGATGCTAGAAAATGCAGATGATGAAATGGCAGCTTATCACAGGTAAGATACTGAGACAATGCATACTTACCAGGTATGTTAAAGACGGTGATGGCATTCACACTTGGAGTGCTAGAAATATGGTAGTTTTGCATCCATATAGGAGTAGTTTTCTGTCTTAAGGATGTTCTTAGTAGAATAGGTGGATCATTGTTTTGTGGGGCTGGATCATTATGATGTAAAGGAGGAAAAACATGCGACTCTAAAGGAATAATTGTGATGGAAGAATTGAGATTAGGAGATGGAGTACTGGTATAGGGATTGACAGTTGAATGCCAATAAGGATCATTCAAAGAAGTAGAAACAAAATTTGAATTTGAATTGAATTCAGATGTTTTGAAAGGGAAAATATGTTCATGAAACAAAATATCTGGTAAGAAATATGGTTTTATATTTTAAAGAATACAATTTATATCCTTTTTGAGTATAAGGATATCCTATGAAAACTGCAGGAATACCTCTAGGAGCTAATTTATCAGCAATGATGTATTGATGCAAAACATAAACCCCATCCAAACACTTTTAAATGTTGATACTTTGGAGGTTTATTAAACAACAATTCATAAGGTGTCTTAAAATTTAAAACAGATATTGGTGATCTATTAATAATGTATGTTGCAATTAATAAACAATGATCCCAAAAGTGTTTAGGAATAGAAATTTGAAAGCATAAAGCCCTAGAGATTTCAAGTAACTATCTGTGCTTCCTCTCAACTCTCCCATTTTGTTGGGGAGTATGCGTACAAGAACTTTGGTGAACAATACCAAAATGAGAAAGCAATAATTGGACTTCTTTCCACATAAACTATGTACCATTATTAGTTCTCAATGTTTTAATTGTTATGTCAAAATGATTTTGAGCATACAAAATAAAGTCTTTAAAAGTAGAGCATACATGTTGCTTATTATTCAAAAGAAAGGTCCAAGTTGCTCTAGAATAGTCATCAACAAGAGTAAGAAAGTATTTGCATCCATTAATAGTAGAAATTTTATAAGGCCCCATAGGTCACAATGCACAAGTTCAAATGGACTAGTAGCTCTAGAATTGTTGATAGGAAATGGTTGTTTAGTTTGCTTGACTAAAGGACAAATCAAACAAGGAGTTTTACAATCATTAGACTAAGTGTCTGATACAACATGTATTTTAGCTAGAACATTAGAGGAAGTGTGACCTAATCTTTGGTGCTAAACAGAACTAGATGCAATAGCAGTAGTGCAAACAACCTTGCATTTATTAAAAGGTATGTTTAGGTAATATAAACCATCCTTGCATTCACCAGTTACCAGTATGCTCATTTAGTACTTGTCCTGACTTTAAACTCACGACCATGTATTGAAAATTTGACACAACTACTAGTATCTTGTGTGAGTTTACTAATAGACAGAAGATATAGTGGAAAGTTGGAATGTACAAAACATTTTGTAAAACCATCTTAGGATTAATCATAACAAAACCAGATTTTGTAACTGAGATACATAATCCAGTATGAAGCACAACTTGAATAGGAGGAGCAATGAGTATGATAAAAGTGAAAAGATTAATGTCACAACACATATGATCTATGGCCCCACTATCAATTATCCACTGAACACTAGTTTTAATAGAATGAGTGTGTAATGAAAAGGAAATAGCTGCTAGATGTTCATCAGGAATAGAAAATTCTTTGTATTTGCCTTTGTCAATAATGTTAAGAAGGTGATCAAATTTTGCTTCTATGATCCTCAGAAGAAGCTTCCTCAGAGTGAACTTGCATTGCTTTGGATCCAATATAAGTAAAATTCCCTTGAGGAAGATTGCCAGTATAGGTAGAATTCCCTTGAGAGAGATTGCCTTTCTTAGTCATCCCAGGTGTGTTATCGGTTCCAGTAAATTGACTCTTAAGTTTGTTATGCAATGGATGCCTTTTAGGATAGCCATTAAGCTTGAAACAAGTCTCCTTAATGTGATTCTTTCCATAACAATAACTACACTCCATGCCTTCCTTAGGAACATAAGGCTTAAACTGAGAATTATACTAAGCATTAGTAAATTTCTTCTTATTTTGAAAACCAGAACTAGAAGCAAAGGCATGACATTAGTGTTGACATTTCCAGCCTGATATCCATGCCTCTATTTTTTATCTTGCTTGATCAATGAGTATGCATGAGTCACTATAGGTAAAGAACTCATCGTGAGAATTTGGCCTCTTGCAATTACAAAGCTATCATGTAGTCCCATTAAGAATTGCATTAATTTTTTCCTCTGCTCTTGTTCATCTTGTGCTTTATATGCACCACATTTGCATTTAGGAACTGCCTCAAGAGTAGTATGCTCATCCCATAGTCCCTTTAACTTGTGATAATACATATCAACTAACAAATTTTCTTATCCCAGAGTACTTATATCCTTTTGAAGTTCATAAATTCTATGGCCATCAATGCTTTAGAATCATTCAGTCAATTCAGTCTATACAGAAAAGGCATTTTCAATAAACTTCATATTGTCACTGATTTCATCACTAACTGTATTCATTATCCAACTTATTATTATATCATTCATATGCATCCATTGATTATACAAAGATAAATTCTCAGTAGGTGTAAGATATGTACTATAATATTCTGAATCCGTATAAGATTTGTAATGAAACCTTATATGATTAATAAAGGTTGTTTTGGTGATTAAAATTATGTGTTATGTGATTGAATGTGTGTAATTTCATTATGTGTGTGATTATAGAAACTTTTTGCTAAATATAAGTAGGAAACCACGATTCGTAAAAATATTAAAACACTATTCGTAAAACGTATGGTCAACTTTGAGAAAGTCAACAATTTTTGGTTAACCGGATTAGTTAGGAATGCCAACCAGAAGGCTAACTAGAAAGTAAACTAAGTTTGGAGAAACTAACCTAAGGTTAAAACCTAGATAAAAACTCACTATTCACTAATATGAGTATAATACGAAATATAATACGAGTAGAATAAGAGAATAATACTAAAAGTTAAAGTTAACAATTACGGCTAACTAACTAGTTAGAGTAACCAAATTAAGTGGAATCCGGTTAGGGTGTAGAGAAAGTAGGGACATTTTGGCTAATATGAAAGTATGTAATACTTACAAGTTTGTAAGTGTTGATACTTGTTTGGATGAGTTAGTCATCAAATTGAATTTTTGCTAGCTCTTTGGTATGTGTCAAGCAAGGAATGGAGAGATGTGGCCTATGGAATTTCTTGTGGTGTGTGTCTTGCTTTAAGAGGTGAGATGTGGCCTCTTGTAGGTAAGTCATTTGTTGCAAGAGTAAGCTTGGTAGACCATGACTTTGTTGGCCACTCTTGAATGGCTTAGCTTGTTAGCTTGTTAGTTTAATTGCTTTAGTGTTGTCAAGCCATGGGAGGAGAGATGTGGCTTTTGTGCAAGTAGTTAAACATTGGTGATGGATGGCCTTATTGGCCACATTAGTTGGTTGTGGTGGATAACCCTTATAGCCTAAGTCTTGTTTGCCTGTAAATAGAGCCCTTCTACCATTCTTAATAATCTTCAAACAATTCATCATATTCATAAGAGAGAATCCTAGTAAGAATACTTGCTAATTGAGAGAAGGAGATTAAGAGCTTGTCTAATCAAGGATTTAGTAAAGTTTGCAACTACAAGAGGTAAATTAAAGATTTGTTCTTATATTTTCTAATTATGTTAATTGCTTAGTATGAAAGAAGTCATTTCATTCTAAGTTGTATATTTAGTTAAGTCATCAATAATGATAACCTAACTAGTTGCTAGGCTATTAAAATGAAATATCATAAGTAAAACATGATTATGCATGTTAGTATGATTATGTTGTAAAACTTGATAAGTTAAAACACCCAGTTGCTTCATTAGCCAACCTAATTGAATAAGATAAAGCATGATATATATGTTAATGTTAAAATCATCGAGCATGCTAATTTTGCTAAAGAAATGCCTTAAACAAATTTAATTTCATACTAAAGATTAATAGAGTTTACTAAGATTGTAAAGTCATGATTATGACTAACCGTATGTCAACGTAATAACCAATATAGGTCATACGAACGACGAGAAATTAGCGTAAACGTAAGAGACGTATTAGGCAAGTTTTCTAACTCATTTGATTTATGTACTTACGCAAAGTGCAACGATGTGTTTTAAATTGTTAAATTTCATAATTTCTTTCTTTGAATTATGAAGTTCATTATATATTGTAAAATCGTTTATTGATAAGAGTTATTTGCCATTTGTTTTAGCGTAACTCGAGAGTTGAGCTATTCCTTTCGGAATAATTATTGATGAGATATTGAATTGTTATAATTATTTACTTGAGCTGAGTTTATTATGTCAAACCAAATTGTTTTGGGGCTGAAGTTGTACGTTAGTAACTAAAATGAACAACCCTTATTCATGGGGGAATTTTGTAGGATTTTCGACATATAAAAGCAGCGGAATTTAAAATTTTAAAACAATTTTTCAAAACCCTAAAATAGGATCCATGCGAAAGCATATTAATTTAGAGGTTTAGATTGTGTTATTGATTATCCGAGCTTGAATGAAAATGAAAGAAAACTCTGGAACAGCTTCGAATCTCCAACGCAATCCAATGGAACTGCGTCTCTACGGTATCCACACGAACGCCCCGCGAATCGTCAAACGATCTACAGCAAAGAGATTTCGGTACTAGCCGCCAAGATTTGGATTTTTACTGAAGTTTTTCTCTCAACTCTCTTTTCTAAAACGACTACGGTTTTGTTTTCTTTTGGTCTCACGTAAACAAGACAGCTGATATATCAAATATATATAGCTTTCAAAAAGGAATTAAACAAAACCCTAATCCTATTAGAAAAATAAAATCCAAATTTATATATATTATATTTTAATTAAGTCTTACTTAATTAATATACATATATACAAATTATCCAGTTAATTTAAATTCATAATTTAAATACTATCAATCATTTGATATATTTAAATCCTTACAATTTAAATTAATTCTCTTTTAATTACGTTCTAAGTGTGTGACCCTATAGGTTATTATTATATTGGCAATAATTTTAAAATCATATTATAAAATTATAAACAGTGAGTGACATCTAGTAATGCATCACTGCTACCCAAGTAATAATAAGATCGGTGATTCGATGCAACCTTTTCGTGACCAATGTTTCAATGTAATTTAATCCTTTTAACCTTGACATCCTAGATTAAACTCGAGCCATGGAATGTGTCATATTTTTCATAATTTAATCTGAGTTTTCTTGATTAATGAGTAGACTATATTAAACAAATCACTATTTGAGCATGACCATGCATTTATAGTCCTACTCAATCAAGAGGCCTATGGATATCACCCCTAATATATAGGAGGGTTAAATTCCATTTAGATCACTCACATTCCTCGCACGATTCATGATGTACCCAATAATCACCTTTATTGTCCACCTTATTAAAGGTGACCTTTGATGATATCAAAGTACATAAATTCCCGTGTAGTAATATAGTAATTTCAGGTCGGAGGACCATTATATCATTGTCACTATGAGAATTACTTATGACACTTTGCATAATGCTCTACGTAGAATTTTTATGGTGGATCTGTCTAGTACATTGTTCTCTAACATGTACCTATGCATTGACTCAATATCTCATATATTAATGATCAATGAGATTTAGCTATCAGTCAATCCACATACTAGTCTCAATGTATCATTGTTGTTCCATTAACAATGATACTCGACTAGGGACATTTAAGAGTAATGATACTAATTGTAACTATATAATCTCATGTTCGAGTCACATACTTGAAGCTATATAATTTGTATCATTATTCTAAGGACTTTTATTATGCTAACATTTATATAACACAATAAATAAAACCATAATAAAATAATTCATTTATTCAATCAAATATCAAAAGAAATGTTAAGCAATTACATCAAAGAATTGGCCTCTAGGGCATAAACTCTAACAATCTCCCACTTGCACTAGAGCCAATCACTCATATATCTCATACCCATGGAACTTGTGTGACCTTCATGCTTCTGCTGTGCTAAATCCTTGGTTAGTGGATCTGCAACATTATCATCTGTTAGCACTCTGCATATATGTACATCTCCTCTACCAATGATTTCACGGATGAGATGGTACTGCCTAAGTATATGTTTGGATCGTTGGTAAGATCTGGGTTCCTTAGCCTGTGCAATGGCTCCATCATTATCACAGTATAGCTCAACTGGATCAACAAAGGTTGGAACAACACCAAGTTCAGTGACGAACTTTTTAATCCATACAGCCTCCTTGGCTGCACTAGAAGCAGCAATATACTCAGCCTCTATTGTAGAATCGACTACTATCTCTTGCTTCGAACTTTTCCAGCTAACAGCACCACCATTAAGGCAAAACACAAAACCTGACTGAGATTTATAGTCATCGTTGTCAGTCTGGAAACTAGCATCTGTCCCCTTTACTGCCAGTTCATCATCACCTCCATATACCAAGAATGAATCCTTAGTCCTTTTCAGGTACTTGAGGATATTCTTGACTGCTATACAGTGACCTTCACCTGGATTCGACTGGTATCTGCTCGTCATGCTCAAAGAATACGAGACATTTGGACGAGTACATATTATTGCATACATGATAGATCCAATTGCCGAAGCATAAGGGATCTTTCTCATACGCTCCTCATTATCTTGTGATTTAGGACATTGGGCTTTAGAGATCTTTACACCATGAGACATGGGTAAGTGTCCTCTTTTTGCCTCTTGCATGCTGAACCGTTTCAGCACTTTATTAATATATGTACTTTGACTTAGGCCGAGCATTTTTCTCGATCTATCACGATAGATCTTGATACCTAAAATGTAGGTTGCATCGCCCAAATCTTTCATGGAGAAACATTTTCTTAACCATGTTTGTACAGCCTATAAGGAAGGAATGTCATTCCCAATAATTAATAAGTCGTCAACATATAATACCAGGAATATAATGTGACTCCCACTAACCTTCTTATATACACAAGGTTCATCTTCATTTTTTATAAAGCCAAACCTTTTGACTGCTTCATCAAATCAAAGATTCTAACTCCGGGAGGCTTACTTCAATCCATAAATGGATTGCTGCAACTTACATACCTTTCCAGCATCCTTTGAAGTGACAAAACCCCCAGGTTGTGTCATATACACATCCTCAATGAGATTTCCGTTAAGGAAAGCAGTTTTGACATCCATCTGCCAGATTTCATATTCATAAAAGGCTGCAATAGCAAGTAAGATCCTGATGGATTTAACCATTTCCACTAGAGAGAAGGTTTCATCATAGTCGACACCTTGAACTTGTTTGAAACCTTTTGCTACTAGTCGGCCTTTATAGGTTTGTACATTACCATCCATGTCGGTTTTATTCTTGAAGCCATCTTGGTTTGTACATTACCATCCATACTTGGTTAGTATACATGGAGTCCATCTCAGATTTCATGGCTTCAAGCCATCTCTCAGAATCTGGTCCATTCATAGCTTCTTGGTAGGAAGTAGGCACATCCTGATCTGTGAGCATCACATCGCCGTTTTGAGTCACAAAAAATCCATAATATCTCTCGGGCTCGTGGCATGTCCTACCAAATCTATGAATGCCTTGTGTAATTTAAGCAGGTTCACTTTCCACAACATCTTGTGGTCCCTGCTCATGTTCTAAATTAGGTTCAATGATATTTTGTGATTCTCGAATTTCTTCGAGTTCTACTTTCCTCCCACTGTTTCCTTTAGAGGAAAATTCTCTTTCTAGAAAAATACCAGTTCGAGCAACAACCACTTTGTTCTCAGAAGGTTTGTAGAAATAATACCCTTTTGTTTCCTTAGAGTATCCCACAAAATTACATTTCTCAGATTTGGGTCCGAGCTTATCAAAAGCCAGACGTTTTACAAACGCCTCGCAACCCCAAATCTTTATAAAAGACATACTAGGACGTTTTCCAGTCCACATCTCATATGGTGTCTTTTGAACCGTCTCTATAGGAACACGGTTAAGTGTGAATGCAGCTATCTCTAAGGCATGACCCCAAAAGCTTATTGGAAGATCTGCATGACTCATCATTGATCGTACCATGTCCAACAAGGTACGATTCCTCCTCTCAGACACACCATTCTATTATGGTGTTCTAGGTGGAATGAGTTATGATATAATACCACACTCCTTTAGAAGGTCATCAAAGTCTTGGTTTAAGTATTCACCTCCTCGATCGGATTGAAGGGCTTTTATGCTTTTGCTAAACTGGTTTTGAACTTTATTCTTGAATTCCTTGAATTTTTCAAAGGATTCAGTTTTGTGTCTCAAAAGATACACATATCCATATCTACTGAAGTCGTCAGTAAATGTAATGAAGTAATAGAACCTACCTCTTGCTAACGAACTCATGGGTACACATACATCACTATGTATAAGTCCTGATACATCGCTAGCCCGTTCACTATGACCAGTGAAAGGGGCTTTAGTCATCTTGCCTAATAAACAAGACTCGCATTTCTCATATGATTCAAAATCAAATGAATCCAAAAACCCATCTTTATAGAGTTTGGATATACGTTTCTCATTTATATGGCCTAAACGACAGTGCTAGAGATATGTCGGATTTGAATCATTTGATTTAAATCGTTTTGTATTTATGTTATAGATAGGCATTTCAAAATCAAGAATATAAAGACCATTAAATAATTGTGCAACACCATAACATATTTCATTTAAGTAAAACGAGCAACTGTTGTTCTTTATTAAAAATGAAAAACCTTTTTTGTCCAAATAAGAAACAGAAATAATGTTTTTGCTCATAGCAGGCACATAATAACAATCCTCTAATTCTAATACTAGCCCAGTGGGCAATGATAAATGACAAGTCCCTACGGCTAGTGCAACAACTTTTGCTCCATTCCCAACTCGTAGGTCAACTTCTCCTTTCGCCAAAGTCTTACTCCTTCGGAGTTCCTGCACATTAACACAAATGTGAGAACCACATCCAGTATCTAATACCCATGATGTAGAAGTAGACAAATTAACTTTGATAACATATATACCTGAATCAGAAGTCACACTTCCTTTCTTTTTCTTTAGTTCTTCTAAATAAGCATGACAATTCCTCTTCCAGTGTCCAGGTTTTCCACAGAAGTGACAATCACCTTCTTTAACAACCCCGCCTTTAGATTTTAAAGCCCGTTTATTTTTGAAATTGGGTTTAGCACCAGATTTAGATCCTATCTTCTTCTTGCCTTTCCCTTTTCCATTAGCATTCCCCTTTTGCACCATCATTATGGGATCGGGTCCTGCCTTTTTCATGTTATTCTCGACAGTTCTTAACATGCTCAACAACTCAGTAAGTGGTTTCTCAATTTCATTCATGAGATAATTCATAACAAATTGAGAATAGCTGTTGTTCAAAGATTGCAAAACAAGATCAGTTTGGGCTTCCTGAGTAATTGGAAAACCCAACCTATCCAAGAACTCAATACACCTAATCATTTTCAGAACATGTGGACCAACTGGATCACGTTCACCCATCTTGCAGTGATACAACGCTTTGCTTGTATCATACTTCTCCTCTCGAGCATGCCCTTCGAATAATTTCTTGAGATGCTCGATCATCTCATAAGCATCAATTAACTCATGTTGCTTCTAAAGCTGAGAGTTCATAGTTGCTAGCATGAGACAACTCACGTCCAGAGCATCATCTTGATGCTTCTTGTAAGCATTATGCTCTACACGTGGTGCAGTGTTAGCTGGTGCTGCAGGAATGGGCCCATCAAGGACATATAGTTTGCGCTCTTGTTTGAGGACAATCCTCGAGTTCCTATGTCAGTCTAGGAAATTAATTCCACTCAGTTTTTCCTTCTCAAGGACTGATCGTAGTGAAAGACTATTTATGTTATTGTTTGTCATTGATATCTACAATTTATAAGTGCAAAAAATAATAAGTCAAATTGCAGAGTTTTTGATATTATGTAATTGATAATAGTACATTCAAAATATACCTCCTACTATTTTATTCAAATTAACAGCCCTCACCATTAATTCGGAAAGCATTTTTATTTAAATCTTTCTAGTGAGCCAAGATCAATATTTCATTATGCCTTAAGTTAGCTTTGGGTATTCTCTCAAAACATAATTATTTAGGTAGACAACCCTTTGTCAATTATATCATATATAACTCTTAGATAGTTTGGTGAACAACATTTGTTCTAAGTCCGTCTAATGGTACCTACCAAACTCTATGCCTCTAAGTCCACAATCCTATTGAGATAACTTAGTTAAGTCAGGCCCAATGATTTTAACAATTTGAATATCACAATTATCCTATTGCATTTTACCAAGATAAATAGGGTACTTTTCTTTGGCAAACCTATATACATCGATCAAGGTCTTAATGAGTGTTATTCATTGGAAGGCATCTGATTTAGACTTAATAATTTTATGAGGGATTTTATTAATTAATTTAGATCTCACCAATTTTTAATCTCATTAAGCATGCACATTATTTATCATATCATATCGTATACAAGCATAAATAAAGTGCAAAATTAAATGTGTCACAGTTATGGCCCAACCCTATGTCAATCTTTTCAAGTTAATGAAAAGATTGAAGGTCAGTCTAAGGTGATAAATAAAAAAATCTTCAAAATAGTAGCTTCCTCAGGCCTTCCTCATATATGTGTCTCCTCTCCATCATCATCTTGTCATCTTGATAGGTTACATTTGTACATTACATGTGATAAAGAAACCTTGAATTACATTCGAGGGGATTTAGATGAGAAAAGAGTATTACATTAGAATTTATAGAGAGGTACGATATGTAAGCCGTATTTCAAAAACAAAAACCACTAACCTATGGGTCAAAAGGGCCATAACTATGCACCATGCATATCACAATAAGCACATAACACAATTTTATAATTTTTAAAAAAAAATTCAAATATTAGGGTCACGACCATCATGCGCTACGACGGGGGGTCCAAGGGGGTTTCCCCCCTGACGGTGGTCTAACTGATCTAACTACAATCTGTATTGTAGAATTTTTCCACACGAATTTCTAAAACAATTCCAGATTCATATACAAACCACCAAAATCCACATAATAATAATAATACATTCAGAACATATCATATATGTCTAGTTTAGGTTAATCATATTAAACCGAATCATACTTCTAATTCAATTAGAACAACAGTTGTATTGTTATTCCACCTTCTAGGAAACGATTAAGAGAACATCTTATACATGCATATATATTACTGTTTTTCCAGAATTCGCATACATGCATAATATCAAGAATTCAATTTAAGATTGGCAAACATGCATCATTATATATATCTTATATATCGAATACAGTTAAACACGTAATCTGAATTAATCGTTTCGCAAGTAGCTCTGATACCACTGTAGGATTTTCGACATATAAAAGCAGCGAAATTTAAAATTTTAAAACAATTTTTGAAAACCCTAAAACAGGATCTATGCGAAAGCATATTAATTCAGAGGTTTAGATTGTGTTACCGATTATCCGAGCTTGAATGAAGATGAAGGAAGACTCTAGAACAACATTGAATCTCCAACGCAATCCAACGGAACTGCGTCTCTACTGTATCCACACGAACGTCCCGCGAAATGTCAAACGATCTGCAGTAAAGAGATTTCGGTACTCGCCGCCAAGATCTGGATTTTTACTGAAGTTTTTCTCTCAACTCTCTTTTCTAAAACGGCTAGGGTTTTGTTTTCTTTTGGTCCTACGTAAACAAGACAGCTGATATATCAGATATATATATATAGCTTTCAAAAAGGAATTAAACAAAACCCTAATCCTATTAGAAAAGTAAAATCCAAATTTATATATATTATATTTTAATTAAGTCTTACTTAATTAATATACATATATACAAATTATCCAGTTAATTTAAATTCATAATTTAAATACTATCAATCATTTGATATATTTAAATCCTTACAATTTACATTAATTCTCTTTTAATTACGTTCTAAGTGTGTGACCCTATAGGTTATTATTATATTGGCAATAATTTTAAAATCATATTATAAAATTATAAACAATGAGTGGCATCTAGTAATGCATCACTGCTACCCAAGTAATAATAAGATCGGTTATTCAATGCAATCTTTTCGTGACCAATGTTTAATGTAATTTAATTCTTTTAACCTTGGCATCCTAGATTAAACTCGAGTCATGGAATGTGTCATACTCTTCATAATTTAATCTAAGTTTTCTTGATCAATGAGTAGACTATATTAAACAAATCACTATTTGAGCATGGCCATGCATTTCATAGTCCTACTCAATCAAGAGGCCTATGGATATCACCCCTAATATATAAGAGGGTTAAATTTCATCTAGATCACTCATATTCCTCACACGATTCATGATGCACCCAATAATCACCTTTATTGTCCACCCTATTAAAGGTGACCTTTGATGATATCAAAGTACATAAATTCCCGTGTAATAATATAGTGATTTCAGGTCGGAGGACCATTACATCATTGTCACTATGCATAATGCTCCACGTAGAATTCTCATGGTGGGTCTGTCTAGTACATTGTTCTCTAACATGTATCTATGCATTGACTCAATATCTCATATATTAATGACCAATGAGATTTAGCCATCAGTCAATCCACATACTAGTCTCAATGTATCATTGTTGTCCCATTAATAATGATACTCGACTAGGGACATTTAAGAGTAATGATACTAATTGTAATTATATAATCTCATGTTCAAGTCACATACTTGAAGCTATATAATTTGTATCATTATTCTAAGGACTTTTATTATGCTAACATTTATATAACACAGTAATGAAACCATAATAAAATAATTCATTTATTCAATCAAATATCAAAAGAAATGTTAAGCAATTACATCAAAGAATTGGCCTCTAGGGCATAAACTCTAACAAATTTATGATGTATCAGGTAACCGACTCCTATATTGTTGAAAATGAAAGTTATCAGTATAGAAGGTGTTATGAATAACATAGAATATTATTAGGCTGATCCCCTTGATAGGTGCATAATATCTAATTATTTTCATTCCTTTATGCTTAGTTTAGTTGTATGTTATCTGTAATATGAGTTCATTTAAGGTATTTATTAATTTATAGAAGGATTTGATGTGATTCTACAAAAATTTATTTTAATGTTGAGTTTTATGTTGTTTTGCAGAATACTCTAGGTTCGTAGTATTAGGGTGTAATCTGACAGCTCTACGATCGCAGGGAGGTTAAGGCAGAGTCACGCGACAATTTGATTTAGGACTCTACATTCGTAGAGTGGGAGCTCTATGCTTGGGTGGCTGTGAACTGTAACGATTGAGAATTTGTACTTAGCCATTTTGAATATATTTAAATAAAATAAATTTTTATGAATATATTATGTGTTATGTGTTTAAAGGTCGTATTATGATCTAAATTGTGTTTACGTGTTAGAAATTTTGAATTTGGATTTCGTAGAAGAAAATAAATTTTTTCTGAAAAAAAGGCGTAAAAACACTATTCACCCAAAAACGCTTTTGTGTCTTTTTGATTTTTCAAAGAATACGCGAATATTAATATTACGAGAAAAGATGGAATATCCAATAAAATTTGAAAACGAAAAACGTAGTTTTTCGACTGTGGAATGAATTTCGTTAGAATACGAGTATAATACGAAATATTATATGAAAGAATGAAAGAATAAATACGAGGATAATATGAAATATTATACGGTAGAATACGAGATTAATACGAGGTATAATACGAGCAGAATACGAATATTATACGTAGTATATACGAATATGTAACTAGGAATCCAAGTGAATTGTTTTTGACCAATCAGATGCAAGCATGATGTAACCATGACATCATCTTCAAAGAACACAAATATGATGTCATCATGATGTCATAATGATGTCACATTGGACAATGATGCGAACGATGATGTCACGTTAGAAGATGATGTCATCATGATGTCATAATGATGTCATGGATGCGAAAAGACTATTTTGCCCTAACTCTACCTAGCCTATAAATATGAAGCTTTGCAAGCTTAAAACAACTTGCTAATTCACGAAATCAAAGAGCAAAGTTACTCTCTACATATATATTTCATGTATTGAAGTTGCAAAGAAATAGTTAAGCTTGCAACTACAAGAGGTAGAATTCCTAGTCGTTGTTATATTCAATTTTCTTTCATTTTATAGTTGAAAAGCTCAAGAACATAAGTGGTTACCATGTACGATCTTTTTCGACTAAGTGTTTCTTCATGTGTTCTTGAGCAAAAGTCATAAAACTCTATATAAGTATGTTTATGATTTTCTTATTTGATGTTATAAGTGGTAGAACATGATGGCCTAGCTAATTAATGCTTGTGTCATCAAGTTTTAAGTAATCGAAATGAAGAATGATGGAACTTAGTTTTCATATGTTCTTCGTGTTCTTCGTGTTCTTCATGTTCTTGAGAAAAGTCATAAAACTCTATATAAGTAGGTTTATAATTTAGTTATTTTTATGTTATCGAAGTTAATTGAGTGTTAGAACATGATAACATAACATTTTGATGTTTGTGGTATCATATTTTATCAAATGAAATGGAGACATTATGAACAAATCACACTTCTGACCTTTCTGTCCATTTTTCGAAACTGTAAAGTCTGAATATGCTTCTGATTTATAAAAGAAAGTTGTAGAGGGGAAAATTCTAATGAGAATAGGCTCAAGAATCACCTAAAAATGTTTTCGTATGAAAGAGTTATGGCTGTTTTAGTGTTGCTGGGTCTAGCTGTCAATATTTCTGCGGGAGCAGTTTTTAATATGCTTTTATAAGCTTCATAACTCTTAATGTATAAAGAGTTAACATGTGATTTTTATATCAAAAGAAAGCTCTGGAAGTAAGTAAACACAGAATCAAGAATCACCCAAAAATGTTTTGAAACGAAGAAGTTATGGTCGTTTAAGCGAGTCGGGGTCCTGCAGTCTACAAACTGCAAGGCATTCGGGAATTGGACCTTAAAAATAAGGTTTTGTGTATGTAAATTTTTTTGTTCATGCCACCTATGGGAGTAGTTAGGCCATGTTATAAATAGGTCATGGTCCAAAGTTGAGACCATTCTGAGGTTGGTTGAACGTAATTATGGATTAAATAAGTTTTGAAATCGATTATTGAAAAAGTTAAAAATACGAAGTTAGGTTCATGTTTAAAAGCTAGTTAAGATGAACTATAATAAGAGTCATGTGATGATTAATTGGTGTGTCTATGTGATTGATATTGTGTAGGACAATTGAAGAGCAATTTAGTGTAATCCTTAAAGAACGCATAAGGCAAGTTTCTAACTCTCATTCGATTTATGTATTGAATGTAAGTTTCCTAAACTTTCTCAATCTTTATATTTGAGTAAGTATCCCAACTTCATTTGATTTCTATATACAATGCAAGTACTCCTAAACTTTTCACAAGTATTCAAGCTATGCTATGCATAATCTGTTAAAGCTTTCAAGTTCTATTATTCACGAACTGCTTATGAATGATTGTCGATGTTATTTGACTCAGCTAAACAAATGTTTAAATATTCTATCGATTGAATTATAAATCTTTGATATATTATTGATGTTAAGTAGAGTTATCCAACTGAATTGTTTTGGTTAGGATTCTAATGCATGTATGAGATGAACAACCCTAATATTAGGGGCAGTTTTAATCGGTTAAATCCGATAAGGCCGTGAGGTGCCTAAACCAAACGCATATAGTCGTTTAAAATAGAATGTTGATCAACATAGAGTACTATAGGCTGATCACCTAGAAGTGCTCGTAAGCATATCGGTTTGCGGTTTAAATACGGTGAAACCTTTTTATGAATAAAAATAAAAGTTCAAGGTCTTATGACCGCTCAGTATGTCGTTTCGAAAATCAATTCAAACAAAAGTAAATTGTTATTCCAGTTTATTCAGAATATTTCTCAACTATTGTTCAGTTGTTGAATAATGATGATATGATTCTTGAATTTGTTGTTATTAAACTGTTATACTTGCTGAGCAATTAAATGCTCATTCTTGCTTTAAATCAAATATTTTCAGTTAAAACCGAGACTGCCGAAGGTTCCCGAAGGGACAAAGGCGAAGGAAAAGTTAACGAATAGGATTATATTATCCTAATATGTAATAGTTTATATTATGAAGGATTTATTCTTAAGAATGATGTAATATTTATTATTATTATGACGATGAATGATGTAATGGTT
This sequence comes from Aralia elata, assembly GCA_034770075.1. Taxonomy (NCBI): domain Eukaryota; kingdom Viridiplantae; phylum Streptophyta; class Magnoliopsida; order Apiales; family Araliaceae; genus Aralia; species Aralia elata. The sequence goes on along the minus strand of CM068388.1, from coordinate 26,433,720 downwards.
ATAGAACCTGGGATTTGAGTGAGACATATTGTAATAATATAGTAATTGCATTTATGTCAATATTATTGTGATAAATGAGTAGTACCGTGATGCACTGGACCTAGGTTTAAAGGTAGACCTGGATTTGGGGGCGTTACAGGTTGATATCAAAGCTTTAGGTTATAAACCTTAGGTGGGGGAAATACCTTAGGAATATGACCTTAGAGAAGTTAGTCAAGAGATAAACTCAAATAGAGTTTTTAAGGGATGAATTGAGGAAATTCATCAAAAGATAATAAAAGTAAAAGCAAAACTTAAAATAAATTATATTTGTTATGTGATATTAATAAATATATTTTGTTACTATAGCTTATGTATAAGGTTATCTTTTATGAATCCCATCATTATGATAGTAATAAGGGGATAATATGTGAAAAGCTTCAGCTTTATTAAATACGTTTTATGAATTAAGAAGCATATTATATAAAAATATTTATTAAATGTGCTTTGTAATGTGTATGTGCTAGTATTAATGAGAATGTGTAAAAAAAACGAATAGTGAGTTAATAATAACATAATTTTATTATAATTTAACAGAAAAATGTCGCCAAGAGGAAGACCTAGAGGGTACAGGACCCAACAGAGAGAACCTGAAAACGAGAATAGGGAGCAAGCTAATCCTTTGGAACAGTTCATAGACCTCTTACTAGGGGCATTTAATAGAGAGCGTACTGAGGTACTTGTAAATCCTCCTGCTGTGCAAGTAGCCAGTTTTAAGGATTTCAAAATTGTGGGACCGCCAGAGTTTAGGGGGACCACCGAGCCTATAGAAGCTCAATCATGGATTAAAGAAATAGAGAAGGCGTTTGAAATCGCTAGAGTCGGAGAGGAGCAAAAGACTGCTTTTGCTACATATTTGTTAAAAGGTGAGGCCAACTTTTGGTGGGAAGCCAATCAAAATAGGGTCGGAGAGGGAATTATCGTGTGGGATCGGTTCAAAGAGTTATACTTTGAGAACTACTTCCCTATGAGTATGCAGAGCTGTATGGAAATGCGGTTTTTAGAATTGAAGCAGGAAGAAATGTCAGTTCCCCAATACGCTGCCAAGTTCAATGAACTGGCTAGGTTTGCGCCACATCAAGTGGACACCGAACAAAGGAAGGCACGAAGGTTTGAGCAGGGCTTAAAACCTTGGCTCTACAATAAAATTTCTGTGTTGCAGATTGGTTCTTTCGGATCAATCTTGGAGAAGGCTATTATAGCCGAAGGGGGAAGCGAGGCGTTGAGCTTATTCAACCGAGAGAAGAAAAATAAGAATAAGACTGAAGGAGGAGGTAGAGCTAATGGACCTAGTGGTAGTGGAGGAAGCCACAAGAGGAAGTGGAATAACTTCGGGAATACCGGAACCAAACAAGGGGACCCAAAGAAGAAGGGAGAACCGTGCAAGATATGTGGGAAGAATCATTTCGGGGTCTGCCTGAAGGGAAAGTCAGTGTGCTATAATTGTGGGCAGGAGGGACATATCTCTCCTAACTGCCCCAACTCGAAGAAGAACACCGGATGTTTCATCTGCGGAGTGGCAGACCATATGGCAAGAAATTGCCCAAAGAAGGGAGCAGACGGGGGTAACGACAACAAAGGGAACAACATTGGTAAGCTGACCATAACTGGTCCAGCCCCACCGAGTAGACCAACCGCCCGGACCTTCAACATGACGGTCCGAGATGCCGTGGCATCTGAAGATGTAGTCTCAGGTATCATCCCAATAAATAATATTAATGCATATGTATTGTTTGATTCGGGTGCGACCTGTTCTTTCATATCCTGTGATTTTGCTATACGTTTAGGTTTACCTCTAGAGAAACTAGAGTTACCCTTGAACATAGAAGTTGCGAATAAGGAAGTAATCCCTGTTAAACACGTTCATAGGAATTGTTGCGTCGAAATTAGAGGACATAAGTTAACAGTAGATTTAATTCCAATTAACTTGGGAGAATTCGACGTAATATTGGGGATGGATTGGTTAGTCAACCACGGGGCGATAATAGATTGTCAGAAGAAGAGCATAAACCTTCAGACTTCCAAACAGTCTAAGGTTGTGTTCTATGGTAGTAAATCGCACCGACATTCTCGTTGTCTAACGATGATGCAAGCGCAGAAGCTGTTAAAAAATGGATGCGTAGGTTATCTGTGCCATATTGTTGATACCCAACAAGTGGGAGAGGAAATTGGACATATACCTATCGTGCAAGAATTTGCGGATGTATTTCCAGACGAGTTACCAGGTCTTCCGCCAGACAGAGAGATCGAGTTTGTTATAGACATAGTGCCCGAGACGGCACTAGTTTCGAGGGCACCATATAGGATGGCACCCGTAGAGATGAAGGAATTGATGATACAATTGCAAGAATTATTAGATCGAAAATATATCCAACCAAGTGTTTCTCCATGGGGAGCACCAGTGCTATTTGTGAAAAAGAAGGACGGAACGTTAAGGCTTTGTATTGACTATCGGGAGTTGAACAAAGTAACGATCAAGAATAAGTATCCATTGCCCAGGATCGACGATCTGTTTGATCAGTTAAAAGGGGCAAAATACTTTTCTAAGATAGATTTGAGAACGGGGTATCACCAGTTAAAGGTGAGAGGAGAAGATGTACCCAAGACGGCATTCAGGACTCGATATGGCCATTACGAGTTTCTGGTGATGTCGTTTGGTTTGACGAATGCGCCTGCCGCATTTATGGATCTGATGAACATAGTGTTCAAGCAATATCTAGACAAGTTTGTATTAGTGTTCATAGATGATATCCTGATCTATTCAAAGACGCAGGAGGATCATGCGGAACATCTAAGGATAGTGTTGGAAACACTAAGGAGGGAAAAGTTGTATGCGAAATTCAGCAAGTGTGAATTTTGGCTAGAGAGGGTACAATTTTTGGGACACGTGATCGACAAGGACGGTATATCCGTAGATCCAGGGAAGGTGGAAGCGGTGATTAATTGGGAGCAGCCGAAGACGCCGACTGAAGTGCGTAGTTTCCTAGGGTTAGCGGGTTACTATCGGAGATTTATTCAACATTTTTCGAAGATAGCTGCCCCGTTAACAAATTTGACGAGGAAGACAGTAAAATACGTATGGTCGGAGAAATGCGAGGAAAGTTTTCAGGAGCTCAAGAAAAGATTAAGTGAAGCGCCAGTGTTATCCTTACCAGATGACGCAGGTAATTTTGTAGTTTATAGTGATGCGTCGCATAAGGGACTTGGATGCGTGCTTATGCAGCAAGGTAAAGTCATTGCGTATGCGTCACGACAATTGAAAGAGTATGAGAGGGGATATCCTACTCATGATCTTGAATTGGCAGCAGTGGTGTTTGCCTTGAAAATTTGGAGGCACTATCTCTACGGAGAAAAATGTGAGATATACACGGACCACAAAAGTCTAAAATATATCTTCACACAGAAAGAGTTGAATATGAGGCAGAGGAGATGGTTAGAATTAATCAAGAACTATGATTGTGAGATTCTATATCATCCAGGAAAAGCGAATGTAGTGGCTGACGCCTTAAGTAGGAAGGGTCGGGAGAAGTTGTCTATGTTAACCGCTCAAGATGAGCTAATAGCAGAAATGGCTAAAATGGAGTTGGAGGTAAAATTTCCAATGGAATCGGGGGGAAAATTATTTGCAATGGAAACTCGTCAAACACTAGTGGACAGAGTAAAGGAGGCACAACTCAAAGATGAGGAATGCGAAGTTATAAGGAAGAGAATTTCTAAAGGAGAAGAGTTGAAGTATAAACTCGATAGTGAAGGAATGATAAGGTTTGAAGGAAGAATTTGGGTTCCATTAGAACCGAAGCTAAAAGAGGAGATATTACAAGAGGCCCATTGTTCGAGGTTTTCGATTCATCCTGGTAGCACGAAGATGTATCAAGACCTCCGACAAAAATTTTGGTGGCCGAACATGAAAAGAGAAGTCGCGGAGTGCGTCAGTAGGTGCCTGACTTGTCAAAAAGTTAAGGCCGAACATCAGAGACCCAGTGGGTTATTACAACCGTTAGAGATTCCAGAGTGGAAATGGGAGCATATCACGATGGATTTTGTCGTAGGACTTCCAACGACACAGAAGGGATACGACGCTATATGGGTTATAGTGGATCGTTTGACAAAGTCGGCTCATTTCTTGCCGATAAAGATTAGGTTTAACCTAGAACAGTTAGCTAAACTCTATGTTAAGGAAATTGTTTCGCAACATGGAGTTCCAGTTTCGATTGTGTCGAATCGAGATCCGCGTTTCACGTTGAACTTCTGGAAGAGTTTGCAAGGGCAAATGGGAACGCAGTTGAGGTTGAGCACTGCGTATCATCCTCAAACGGACGGACAGAGCAAACGAACGATTCAGACCCTAGAAGATATGCTACGGGCTTGTGTCATGGACTTTAAGGGGAGTTGGGATGACCACCTACCTTTAGTAGAATTCGCTTATAATAATAGCTATCACGCAAGTATAGGTATGCCGCCTTACGAAGCGTTATACGGAAGAAAGTGCAGAACGCCACTGTGTTGGGATGAGGTAGGGGAACGTCGACTGTTGGGACCAGAATTGGTTCAGCAAACCGCAGAGATTATTAAAGTCATAAGGTCAAGGCTAATCGCAGCTCAAGACCGACAGAAGAAGTATGCAGATCAGCATCGTCAGACACGAGATTTTGAAGTCGGCAGTTATGTATTTTTGAAAGTGTCTCCTTGGAAAGGGAAGATACGTTTTGGAAAGAAAGGGAAGCTTAGTCCGAGATTTATAGGACCGTTCGAAGTATTGAGAAGGGTAGGGGAAGTGGCTTACGAAATAGCCTTACCTCCTGAGTTAGAACATATTCATAACGTGTTTCACGTGTCGGTACTACGACCCTATAAACCAGATTATAAACATGTTCTTGAATATGAACCTATCCAGGTTGAAAAAGACTTAAAATATGAAGAAATTCTGATTCATATAATTGATAGGAAAGAGCAAGTCTTACGCAATAAGGTTATACCTTCTGTGAAAGTGTTATGGAGGAACCACAATGTCGAAGAAGCAACGTGGGAACTTGAAGATAAAATGAGGAATAATTATCCCCATCTTTTTGTGTAGCATTACTTGTATCGTAATTCTGGGGACAAAATTCTTATAAGGGGGGGAGAATGTAACGATTGAGAATTTGTACTTAGCCATTTTGAATATATTTAAATAAAATAAATTTTTATGAATATATTATGTGTTATGTGTTTAAAGGTCGTATTATGATCTAAATTGTGTTTACGTGTTAGAAATTTTGAATTTGGATTTCGTAGAAGAAAATAAATTTTTTCTGAAAAAAAGGCGTAAAAACACTATTCACCCAAAAACGCTTTTGCGTCTTTTTGATTTTTCAAAGAATACGCGAATATTAATATTACGAGAAAAGATGGAATATCCAATAAAATTTGAAAACGAAAAACGTAGTTTTTCGACTGTGGAATGAATTTCGTTAGAATACGAGTATAATACGAAATATTATATGAAAGAATGAAAGAATAAATACGAGGATAATATGAAATATTATACGGTAGAATACGAGATTAATACGAGGTATAATACGAGCAGAATACGAATATTATACGTAGTATATACGAATATGTAACTAGGAATCCAAGTGAATTATTTTCGACCAATCAGATGCAAGCATGATGTAACCATGACATCATCTTCAAAGAACACAAATATGATGTCATCATGATGTCATAATGATGTCACATTGGACAATGATGCGAACGATGATGTCACGTTGGAAGATGATGTCATCATGATGTCATAATGATGTCATGGATGCGAAAAGACTATTTTGCCCTAACTCTACCTAGCCTATAAATATGAAGCTTTGCAAGCTTAAAACAACTTGCTAATTCACGAAATCAAAGAGCAAAGTTACTCTCTACATATATATTTCATGTATTGAAGTTGCAAAGAAATAGTTAAGCTTGCAACTACAAGAGGTAGAATTCCTAGTCGTTGTTATATTCAATTTTCTTTCATTTTATAGTTGAAAAGCTCAAGAACATAAGTGGTTACCATGTACGATCTTTTTCGACTAAGTGTTTCTTCATGTGTTCTTGAGCAAAAGTCATAAAACTCTATATAAGTATGTTTATGATTTTCTTATTTGATGTTATAAGTGGTAGAACATGATGGCCTAGCTAATTAATGCTTGTGTCATCAAGTTTTAAGTAATCGAAATGAAGAATGATGGAACTTAGTTTTCATATGTTCTTCGTGTTCTTCGTATTCTTCATGTTCTTGAGAAAAGTCATAAAACTCTATATAAGTAGGTTTATAATTTAGTTATGTTTATGTTATTGAAGTTAATTGAGTGTTAGAACATGATAACATAACATTTTGATGTTTGTGGTATCATATTTTATCAAATGAAATGGAGACATTATGAACAAATCACACTTCTGACCTTTCTGTCCATTTTTCGAAACTGTAAAGTCTGAATATGCTTCTGATTTATAAAAGAAAGTTGTAGAGGGGAAAATTCTAATGAGAATAGGCTCAAGAATCACCTAAAATGTTTTCGTATGAAAGAGTTATGGTTGTTTTAGTGTTGTTGGGTCTAGCTGTCAATATTTCCGCGGGAGCAGTTTTTAATATGCTTTTATAAGCTTCATAACTCTTAATGTATAAAGAGTTAACATGTGATTTTTATATCAAAAGAATCAAGAATCACCCAAAAATGTTTTGAAACGAAGAAGTTATGGTCGTTTAAGCGAGTCGGGGTCCTGCAGTCTACAAACTGCAAGGCATTCGGGAATTGGACCTTAAAAATAAGGTTTTGTGTATGTAAATTTTTTTGTTCATGCCACCTATGGGAGTAGTTAGGCCATGTTATAAATAGGTCATGGTCCAAAGTTGAGACCATTCTGAGGTTGGTTGAACGTAATTATGGATTAAATAAGTTTTGAAATCGATTATTGAAAAAGTTAAAAATAAGAAGTTAGGTTCATGTTTAAAAGCTAGTTAAGATGAACTATAATAAGAGTCATGTGATGATTAATTGGTGTGTCTATGTGATTGATATTGTGTAGGACAATTGAAGAGCAATTTAGTGTAATCCTTAAAGAACGTATAAGGCAAGTTTCTAACTCTCATTCGATTTATGTATTGAATGTAAGTTTCCTAAACTTTCTCAATCTTTATATTTGAGTAAGTATCCCAACTTCATTTGATTTCTATATTGAATGCAAGTACTCCTAAACTTTTCACAAGTATTCAAGCTATGCTATGCATAATCTGTTAAAGCTTTCAAGTTCTATTATTCACGAACTGCTTATGAATGATTGTCGATGTTATTTGACTCAGCTAAACAAATGTTTAAATATTCTATCGATTGAATTATAAATCTTTGATATATTATTGATGTTAAGTAGAGTTATCCAACTGAATTGTTTTGGTTAGGATTCTAATGCATGTATGAGATGAACAACCCTAATATTAGGGGCAGTTTTAATCGGTTAAATCCGATAAGGCCGTGAGGTGCCTAAACCAAACACATATAGTCGTTTAAAATAGAATGTTGATCAACATAGAGTACTATAGGCTGATCACCTAGAAGTGCTCGTAAGCATATCGGTTTGCGGTTTAAATACGGTGAAACCTTTTTATGAATAAAAATAAAAGTTCAAGGTCTTATGACCGCTCAGTATGTCGTTTCGAAAATCAATTCAAACAAAAGTAAATTGTTATTCCAGTTTATTCAGAATATGATATGATCAAATATTTTCAGTTAAAACCGAGACTGCCGAAGGTTCCCGAAGGGACAAAGGCAAAGGAAAAGTTAACGAATAGGATTATATTATCCTAATATGTAATAGTTTATATTATGAAGGATTTATTCTTAAGAATGATGTAATATTTATTATTATTATGACGATGAATGATGTAATGGTTATAGAACCTAGGATTTGAGTGAGACATATTGTAATAATATAGTAATTGCATTTATGTCAATATTATTGTGATAAATGGGTAGTACCGTGATGCACTGGACCCAGGTTTAAAGGTAGACCTGGATTTGGGGGCGTTACATGAACTCTACGATGGTACTGTTGTTCGACGATTGTTCCAAGTTTACTCTACGTCTGACGAGAGAACTCTACGATTGGCAAGTTTACTCGGCAGCTAGTTACTCTACGATTTTGTTAGACATGCAAATTTCCAATTCTGAGTAGGATTTGAAACATTGAAGCTTAAAGATATGATTCTTAACAGGATTTGGAGATGAAGTTACAATCAAGAAGGGAACTACAGCTGATTATGGGAAGTAGAATCTGATATGGAATCTGAGTCAAGGAACAATATGGAAATTGATGCCGAACTGGAAAAGGAAACTGAGGAAGACTTGGATTCGGAAATAAAATCTAATTTGAAAAGGAAGCTACTTAAAGCTGGATTGCAGGGTTTGACAAGTATTTAGAATCCTACCATATCTATAGAATGAAGACTTCCGAAGCAGAATTGGATTAGAATTCTTCTAGGCTTTAGAGATTTATCTATAAATACCTATCACTTCTAATCATCCAACATAATTCATCATCCATTATTCTTGATCTTAGATTATACTTTATCAACATGCTAGCTTAGTTATTTTCTTCAGTTTTGAAGGGATGTGGAACCATATTTACAGTTAGTATAATAATTGAGTTATATTATTGATTCTTTCGTGCATAAAATTTATTTTGATAATCTGGTTGAATTTCTTATATGTTATTCAGTTTACTAATTTGGTTTTTGCAAGATTAAATTGGTGAATTGGTATCATCTGCTAGATTAAGGTATAATATTAAGCAAACGATGTTATATCTGATCACAAGTAGTACTTAGTAATATTTTATTGTGGACAAGCTTTTGGATATTATTAAGATTATCAGAAGGCAAGTTAAATAGTCCCTGATAGTGTGATTGTTGCTTGATTGTTGCTTGGAACAACCTAATTCTCTAATTCTTAATGCTTTTGTCATATTAAATCTAAACTGATAATTTTGGGTTATATAACAGTTAGAGTCTAATGGGGGCGATTGTCACATTAGATTTAAACTTAAGGAGAATTTCGGATAATTGAGCGATTGCTGATCATCTAGGGTTGTTAGTTTCATTAAAGGAAAAAAATAATATTAACTTCATTATTCTATTAATGTAAATTGGTGAAGCTGAACTGAAGAATTGAAGCTTTTACATAGTTGATAATCTTTATTAATTTAATTCTGTTTTCCTTTGTTGATTACAATTGATTTCAAAAACCTCCAATATTTATTTCTTGTTTATAGTTAGAAACATTAGAGTTAATTTGAAACAATATCAATTCTCTGTGGGATCGATCCTTACTTACTACTGTGCTTAGTTTTGAGTTCGTAGAGTGCAAGTAAGGTTAGTTTTAGATTGCTTGACGACAGCTCTCCCAAATTTTGGCGCCGTTGCCGGGGATTTGTTATTTGTTTCGATTTATTTTGTGTTTCCTTTTTAGTTTATGACTCGATCCTCTCAATCTACTGAACTGAATTTTATCCAGAGATAGAAAAGACAGCAAAGAGACTAAAAAAAAAGAGTCGTCGACCAAAGAATTCAAATGCATATTCAGAAGAGGCTTTTGTTCTATTACCTGGACTCAACATAGCAATTGAGTTATTGTCAAACAATTCACATACCGATTCAGAAGAAAAAGAGATGGATGATCCTAACAACAATGGGACTTTAAAGGAACTAGCTACTCGTAATCTCAATCAACAACCTTTGTGTAATGAGTATCCTACTTTGAATGCTTCTTTTGAACTTAAATCAGGACTAATTCACCTTTTGTCTACTTTTCATGGTCTTACAGGTAAAGATCCATACAAGCATTTAAAGAAATTTCATGTGATATGCTCCACCATGAAACCACAAGGAGTGACTGAAGAACATATAAAGCTTAGAGCTTTTCCATTCTCATTAGCAGACTTAGTAAAGGATTGGTTATACTACCTACCTTTAGGATCAATTCAAATTTGGAATGACATGAAGAAGCTATTCTTAGAGAAGTACTTCCCTGCTTCAAGAGTGGCTAACATCAGAAAGGAGATCTGTGGCATCGGGCAGTTCAATAGAGAAACTTTGTATGAGTATTGGGAAAGGTTTAAGAAGTTATGTTTTAGTTGTCCACCTCACCAGATTGATGATCAACATCTGATCCAATACTTCTATAAGAGATTCTTGCCCATGGACAGAAGCATGATTGATACAACAAGTGGAGGAGCCTTAGTTGACAAGACACTAGAAGCTGCTAGAAACCTAATTGCAAACATGGCTGCAAACTCACAACAGTATGGTACAAGGATGAATCATGCACCAACAAAAGTAAATGAGGTGAGCACATGTACTCATGACCAGCAAATTTTTGAATTAACTGCCATGGTTAGACAATTGGCTGCAGGAAATATGCCAGTAGCAAAAGCTTGTGGGACTGTTTGTTGTCTGGCCACACCACTGATGCATTGTGACGCCCCCAAATCTGGGTCACCCGAACCGCGGACCTGGTTCGTCACTATCTCATACCTGCATCAAACTATTGATAACTTACAGCGGAAATAAAGGAATATTCATATTGATATAACACAAATATTCCTGCCCCAAGTCTCGAAACCAAAACTTCTACAACGTAACTTAATACATAAGGGTAATTAAGTCTTAATACATCACAAAAGTCAACGAGTCTTAATACATAATCAAAATGGTGATCTTAATGGTACAAAGCTAATCCGTAGCTTTGCCTTTGCCTTTATCCTTCCCAGGAGTTTCACCACGAGCTCCACTAACTAAAATATTTTAAGGAAAGCAAGGGTGAGCAACAAATTTGCTCAGCAAGTATAATAACAATAATCGTGAATCATCAAATGAATACTTTATAGCTTACAAGAATCAAGAGAATAAAAGATAGCTCAAGAATCTGCATAATCTCAACGAATGACCTCATTAACACAATTGTAGGGCCTCTAAGGACCGAATGATTTCAATGTTTCCAAATGGAGGAAATATTCTATACTGAGTGGTCATCTTGACACTGAACTTTTACTAGAATCACCAGAAAATTCATCCGATAATCCAACATACTAATACAATAGGTGATCAGCCTAATGTACCCGGTGTTATGCATAACCCCTTTAACATACTGTTCGCGCGCGTGTCGGTCTCCCGACATACATACTATTTCCCCTGCTATGAGGGTTGTTCATCTCAGCTTTACATAGGAATCCAAACCAAACAATTTGATTGGATGGCTTTACTTAACGACAATGATGATTAAACATACATCTAGCCTAAACAAGTGGCGTAAACTATTTCCTTAAACAGTTCATGAATGGAGAACTAAACGTTTCACAGTCCAACAATAGATAATGAATTCAAATACATAAGCGATGAACATCAATAATTTATCTTTGATGTGGAGTAATTGACAATAATTAGTCCACCAAAATACTTGAAAGTAATAACTCGATTTGAGTCATGAAACTTGCAACAATGTACCTGTTTGCACAAAATAAAAATAGTGCATAAAGTTTAGAAACTTGGCCAACACAAGGGTTAGACAAGGGTTAAAGAAGAACTTGCAACAACATAAAATGATCGCTCAATCAATAATTAACTCGCACAATAGAACTTGCCCAACACAAGGGTTAGACAAGGGTTAAGGAAACTTGCCTGAAGCGCTGCTACAATAATACAACACACGCTCCTTAATGTCTTACACGATTAAGTACATATTTACATAACAATTAGTCACATTCCAAATAATGGTTTAATACGGACGCTGTATCATTAAAACACATTGATTGCCCTACGACTACCCAGTCGGGGGTCTCGCTCCCTGGTGAGCGAGCGGCTGCCCAGCTCACCGGTGAGCTGGCTGCAATTAGATTATTCAATTTCCGCCTTAAAACAATACCAATCTAGTTGACATTTGGGAAATAATTAAGCATTTAGGGTTTAACAGAATATGCTTAGTTAACCTGTCTAATCATTTAATCCAAGGAAAAATATAAGTGTTGGACCCATTGACAAGAATTCATTAGGTCCGACCCGACTTGACCTGCCTGACCGACCCAATCTGGCCCAAACACGGAGCTGGCGCTGCAGCGTGAGGCTCATTACTAGAGCTCACGCTGCGGCCTGAGTCCCGTGTCCTTCATATAACGGGCTTCACGCTGCGGCGTGAAGCTTAACACTTGGGCCTCACGCTGCGGCGTGAGTCCCGGTCTTTTTCCCATATTGCCCCTCGCTGCAGCGTGAGATGCACGGCTTAGGGGTGGCGCTGTGGCGCCATTCTGCAGTAGCCGGATTCTGGGTTTGTTCCCAGTTCGCGGCTCCGACCTCCGGCCACTCCAACCTCCATAACTCCTTCAATACACAAGCAAATGGGTCCATTCCAGACTCTATGGACTCCTAACTCATGGGGCTACAACATATCAAAAATGCAGAGCTACCCATTAACATTAACATGGTCAAATCTAAAGCCAAAGTGTAAAGTTCATACTCTGTTCTTCGAGTTCTTGACAAGTTTTACGAAAATCATTCCTTCAAACTCGTTTTAACTCCTTTTTACTCCATTCCAATTGGGTTAGCTTCGTAACCCATGGAACTACAACACCGTAGCAACAAATAAAATTAACAAACACGAAATCTAGCATTTATAGTCCTCTAAAAAGTCCAAATGTCCAAAAGTCCATTGTTCTTCATGTTCTTCATCCTCCTTAAGCATAGGTACGGATTTCTTCCATTTTTGTTCCACTTTGATGTTATTAATGGCTTCTATAGTCTCTTAACAACAATATAAACGAAATACAACCAACAATAACAACCACAATCAACCACAAATCATCCACCAAGCATAAAAGCTTGAAAACCAAGAAAACTTGAAAACTCAATGAAATCGAAAGAAAATCGTTTGATGTTGACGATTTACCTCTGTGAATCGTTCCTAGATGTTATGAGGCTTTTCTAGAGCTTGGCTTGAGTCTCTTTCTTCCTTCTTGGTTCACCCGAATCTCTCTTTCTCTTCTTTTCTCCTTTTTCTTCTTCTTCCTCTCTTTTCCGGCGACTTTCTTCTCTTTTTCCGGTGACCTCCGACGACTTTCCGGCGACTCTTTGCAGCTCCCTCTCTCCCTCTCCCTCTCTATCTGCTGGTGGTATAGTTTGAATGGAGTGCAAGAGAGAATTGAAATGGTTTGAATGATTTGGGAGAGTGGAGGAGTGAATTTAGGAGAAGTGGGAGAAATGGTTTAATGGCTCAATGAGCTTGCCGGCTAGCCTTTCCTTCCTTGCATTTGATTGGTCCAAATTTGGGGGTTGGTTCCCTCTTGGAGTAACAAGCCAAAATAAATACCCAAATACACAAAAATATATCCGAAAACTCCCATTTTTGTACCAAAACTGGTAAATAACTCTACCCAAAATTAAAATGGGTACTTCCATAAATCATTGGGATATATAAAAATAATTATTACGGGGTTTGCCCATTTATTCGGAACAGCCTTATCATATGTTTCGGATACCGAATAAAACACGAACGGGCTCAAAACGAAAATCCAACACTTGGAAAAATTATCATTTCGCACACGTGTATTACTGTCATTTATTAAGGTTGAAAAGGCGCAAAAATATCATGGCGTGAATAGTGCGTCGATAAACGTGCCCCGTGAATAGTTGTAGACACCCAAATTTTGCGTTTCCTTCTACTAACCGTGACAGGAGGGCGAAATCGTCAATTGAACCAGCTTGCGGGAGCAAAGGAGCGGGCACAAGGGCGAGCGCCCGGTCCCGCCGCAATGATTTGGGCAGCCCAAGTCGACGTGACAGCATGACCGTCCAAGACAGACATTTCCGAATGAGGTGGCACGTCTCCCGGAAGTTCCCGGACTGCGGAATACGAGCCTGTCAGCGAAAACCGACGTTGCGGCACGAAAATCGAGGCGTGACACGAAAATCGAGAAAGTCAAGCCCGCCAGCCGCGGATAGATCTGCGGCCAAGTGAGTGCGCCAGCACGAAAACCGGGAAATCAGCACTCAGCAGCTGAGTGCGATGGGAGGCGTGCCAGCTGGCCAGCCGCAGATCCATCTGCGGCCAGCCGCAGATAGATCTGCGGCTGGCTCTGGCCAGCCTATTTAAGGCAGCTTCGGCAGCATACAGGAGGTTCAGCAGTTTTGAAGAAGAAGAATTTCTGCAGCAGCAAAAAAATACGGAAATAGAGAGAAAATAGCTAGATTTTGCAACAAAATAAGGAGAAAGAAGAGGAAAAAAAAGAGTGGAATTAATTCTTTTGAGTTTGATTGTATCAAATACATCATTTATCCTATTCAAATACACAAGTTCACATCCATTTGAGATCAATTGCAAGGTGAAAATTTCTATTTGTTCTAGCAATTCATGTCCTATTGATTTGGGTAAATTAGATATAATTTTCATGTATCTTATTGAACAATGAATTAGGGATTATTTGCGAGGGTTCCATTGGAACAAAATTCTTCTTAATAACCCGATGATATTCATGTTTTGATTTCTTGTTTGTTGTATAAGAGATGTATTGGTTGTGGTTCCTTCAATTTGCTATTTAGGATGTCGTGATATTGTTAGAATTTCCGCGTTGGTTATTTATTGTAATGTTTGATTTGTGAGTATGTAATAATCGTGGTTGTGAGCCTAGGAAAACGACCCTGTGGTCCAAATCCGATGATGGACATGTCTTGATGTATATAGCGGGTAGGATGTAGCCTCCTTGTAACGTGTAACCGTCGGGCCTTAAAACGACGCCAAAGCGAGAATCGGATTTAAGGCCCCATATTAGTGGAACTTGTGATTGTAGGCGTTTGGGATTATTTTTGATGGCTTACATGCCCATGAATAGCCCCAACGCATTTTAATGCTTGATTTGATTTACGACACGAAATTGATTTCAAAGCTAAATGATAAGATTTTCATAAAATCAATCAAAGTAGGATATTAGAATCACGAGGTTTAAAATTTGAGAAACGTTAATGAATGTCGATTCCTATATAACGAGAAAGCTAAAGAAAAAAATCGTTTTCCAAAACAACACACGAAATGATTTTATAAATAATTGACGTTTTATTAAACCTTTGTGCATAGGGTGAAAGAGATCCTAGAAATTGCCCATCATTTTATGAAAGCAACGTATAGATCTCGATTCCTATTTTGACGAAGGTTTAAAACTCTTGTTTTTTTTGTTAAAACGACACTTAATGAAAATCCCATAGTTTTGGACAACTAAAATCAAACCTTTCTCATAAAGAATAAAGCTTTCTCGGGTACATCGAAAAGACATTCCGAAGCGTACTCAAATTAAAACACGATTTTCCCTAAAATCCAAATGACTCTTTCATACAAACTCACCATAACATTCACATAGACACACACCCACACACAAGCGCACATACACACACACATTTCATGAATTAAAGGATAGGAAAACATCAAGATTGCGGTAACCGTGTTTCACGGAAGTCGAGGGGTGCCTAACACCTTCCCCTCACTTAAGCAAGCCCCCGAACTCTATGAATCTCGATTCGCAGACCAATTAATTCGGAGTCACACATGAGCCAGCGATTTATAAAAAACGAAAACTCGGATGAGTTGGTACATCCATTTCAAATAATACCAACTGGCGACTCTGGTTAATTGGCTCATCATAAAAAACGATCTTTCAAAACCCCGTCGACCTCAATGCCGACCTTTTCCAAACGTCATCTAAACCAAAAGGCTAAAATTGGAAGAGACCAAAAAGAGGAGAAGCGAAAACCCGGCGTCGACAGCTGGCGACTCTGCTGGGGACATTAGAGGGCTTAAGCCGCATTAAAATCTTGATGCTATTCTATCCTTTAAAAATTCATGAATGTGTGTGTGCATGCGATATTTTGATCTTTTGGTTTTGTTGTGTGAATGTGTGTTGTGTCCAATGAATGAATGATTGAATGAAATGACTTTACTTTAAAGAAATCATTTGCATGCGGTGAGGACGATGAATGTGAATGTATGTTGAGAGAGTACCTCCTCCTGAGGCGAACCTGTCGGTTGCTTATTACTGGACTCGATGGGGCTGCTCCCCGGAGATGGCTCAGGAAACGCACCACTCAAATCCGCTCCAATCGAAAGGGCTCAAACGAGTAGATTGCGAAGATTTGGGAACCTTCATGCCAAAAAGCCCGTGAGAGTAACCCTAGGGTAGGTCAGCCTCTGATAAACCCAACGCAGGAAAAGTCTCTTTCATGCCCTTTTACGTTTATGCGTATAAATGTCATAATCCCATTGCAAAATATTCATATATGCTTCCCCTTTATGACAAAAGAAAAACTAACCTCTGTGTTTTGCAGGGAACGACCCGGGAAGCATAATAAATTGTATCTAGCATGCAGTGTCTCAATAAAGGACCGCTAACGTGTTGTTTTGCAGAAAAAGATTAAAAAACCCAAAAAACACACAAAAATTTTACAGCTTTAGCATGCATCCATGTGTTCATTTCCCCGGGACTAAACTTCGAACCGTTGTTTTCTGTAGGATTGCTCCTCAAACCCGTTCGCAGTCTAAGAAAGCCCAGGTCTCTACATCTGAAATGGCTGATCTTCCTAACCATAAATTCCATATCTCGGGAGGAGTTTGATGATTTTAAAAGACAGATGATGGAAATGGCCACAATGTTAAGGGAACAGTTCTTAATCAGACAGGATCCGGTAAACCAGGGATCGCATAATACTCCACCACCAGGGGATGATCAGAGTCCTCCTAAAAATGGTACAAACTTGCTTAAAGAGGAACCAACCCCGACCTCAAGGACGAGCCAGTCATCCCAAAGGCCGTTCCCATACCTAGCAGGACAGTGATTACTATCCCAGAGGAAGGGGACCATGACGACCTTCGGAGAAAAATGAAATACATGGAGGAAACCATCCAATCTCTAAAGGGCATAGGCTCCCTGGGCAGGGTTAATTACTCAGATTTATGTGTTTTCCCCGGGGCCAGATATCCAGAAAAGTTCAAAGTTCCCGAGTTTGAAAAATACAATGGAAAGGGAGACCCCTATACACACTTGAAAATATACATTGGAGAACTCGGGGCTTATGCCGAAGACGAGGGGTTAAGAATGCAGCTATTTCAGAAAAGCTTAACAGGGGAGGCAAGAATATGGTATGCCCGCCTCGACAAACGCCCGAATCCACAACTGGGAGGAATTGGCCCATACCTTCTTAACCCAATACAGCTTTCAGGCCCAGATGGCTCTTGACAGGTACCAAATGACAAAGGTTAAAAAACAGCCTAGGGAATCCTTTAGGGAATATGCGCAAAGATGGAGGGGCATGGCTGCCCAGGTAACTCCCCCGATGAGCGAATCAGAGATGGTAATGACCTTTGTAGACATTCAGGAGGCACCGTATTATGAGAGGGTCATCTCAGGGATTGGAAGACCTTTTGCGGAAATGATTAAACATGGAGAGATGGTTGACATGGGGTTGAAATCGGGTAAAATCCGGGATCTTACTGCTTTAGAAACTGCTGTGCCGAGCAAATACAGAATGGAAACTATGGTAGCACTTCCCGGAGAGTCCAAAAGAGGAAGGAAGAGGATGTCTCCTCCCTCATCCTACAAGGGTCGTCCCAGTAAAGCAGAAAGCCATCTTCCGGTACAGGCACAGAGGGGAGGGCCACCCCGACAGCCCAATTTCTCAGATCAAAGAGCAGAGGGGCGAAGAAGATATGAGGCCTCGCAAAACCGAGTATTCACCCCGCTCGGGGAGCCGCTTGAACGAGTATTAGCGGTATTAGTAGCCCAAAAGAAGATTGTTGGTTTGGCACCCCCGAGTGACCCAAAGGGTAGAAGGTTTGACCCGAGCAAGCGGTGTGCATACCACTCCAGTTCCCCTGGCCATGATACACAGGATTGCTGGACGTTAAAGCATCGAATCCAAAACCTGATTGACAGTGGAGAAATTGTGGTGGAACAGCCGGATTCCCCGAATGTTAAGGCAAATCCCCTGCCAAGACATGATGGGGGGGGAGTCAATGCGACGGAGGCAAGTGAGGCTGGGGGGCCGCCAAGGTTGAACTATGTGCAGAAAGTTGAGGAGATGATAAATGTGATACATGACCATGGGAGTGCGAGGATAACGCCCATCAAGTTGATAGGGGTAAGTACGAATAACATAGAGGGACCTATCAAGTTGACAGGCTCCGAGGCCCATCATTTTTGCTGCAAGGCCACAACTCCCTATCAGTAGTCTGAAGACTGTACCCTGGAATTACGGGGGAATACCCGAGGAAGCGGCCAGTTGTGCTTCCGTGACGACCAAGGGGAACCCCCTATATCTTCCCGGGCGAGTCCTTGAGAGCCAAAAGAGAAAAAATGAAGAGGTTTCTGAGGAAAGGGCCATAGAGTTTTTGAAAAGGATGGATCACCCGGAAATGAGGGGGATCCAGATTTTAAATGAGGAATCAACCCTAACATCAGTCATGGACTTGGTGTTATCGTCCAGTGAGCATTGCCAAACCCTGATGAAGATTCTGGAGGAGGCATTTGTGCCCAAGGAAATTAGTGAGGAGGGTTTCGGCCGGTTGGTAGGCCACTTATTGGAAACCGATGCAATATCCTTTACAGATGAGGACATTCCCGAAGAGGGAAGGGGGCACCGAAAACCGCTACACATCGCGGTAATCTCCTCAGGATATGTCATGAATGGGGTGCTGATCGACGGGGGATCGGCATTGAATATATGTCCTCTCAGCACGCTGAAGAAAATGAACATCAGTCCCAAGCGCCTCCGAGCCAGTCATGTGGTGGTTCGGGCTTTTGACGGATCCCGGAGAGATACCATCGGAGAGATAGAATTGCCAGTGGAGATAGGACCCTGTACTTTTGATATCTCCTTCCAAGTCCTGGATATCACGGCAAGCTACAACCTGCTGTTAGGGAGGCCGTGGATTCACATGGCCGGGGCAGTTCCTTCCACGCTCCACCAACAAATCAAGTTGATCATCGATGGGAATCTGGTAACAATCTCGGCCGAATGTGATGACCCTTCTCCTCCCAGGAGTGGCCTACCAGTAATCAATGTGGATGAGTCAGCGGCGCCGGCCAGCTTTCAAGCACTAGAGATTAGCACTCCCCATTATAGATGCCTGGGAGCTCCAGCTGTGAAACCAAGGGTCTCTCCGGAACTCACCTTTGTGGCAAAGGAAATGATTAAAATGAACTTCCAACCTGGACAGGGACTAGGGAGAAGCAGTCAGGGAATCACCAAACCCATCCACCTACCACAGCAGATAGGCAAAGCAGGATTGGGATACCATATGGGCGCAGTGCGGGGACACCGTCAGGGTGCGACTCCGATTCGACTAGTTGGCAGTCCAGTGACCAAAGTCGACAATGAGCAGGGGATCAGCGGACCTGTGATTGGGGCAGGGAATGAAGAGTTAACCCCCACACATAGTGAGTCGGCCCGGAGGGAAAGTTTCCTGCAGGAGGTCGCAAAAGAGTTTGAAACCAAATGCTACATCCCCGGACCAGCAACAAGCAGTAAGGAGGGGACGAATGTTATCGCGCCACCGGGAGCCCCAACAAGTTGTGCCTGTCATCGATTGGGCAGGGCTGATTATTCCTGGAAAAGATATGGAGAAGGATTCAGGCGACGTATCCGTAATCATCGGGGAAGTGTCCCGACGTTGAGGCCCTCCTTTATCCAACGCATTCCAGCTGACCTGACCATCGACAATTGGACCCAGAAACCCGTGATATCCAAACAGGGGTAAAACTCGACGTCAGGGTGATTGACCCCAGATGATGGGGGAATGAAGAAGTTTATTTTTGTTGTTGTTTTAATTCTGCATCATTATGTCGTTTCTTCTTGTTATTTGAAAATGCGATCATCGTGAAAAAATGATTTATATATGACAAGTATTTTGTTTCATGTCAGGTGTACCAATTTGAGTAATCCTTGCCTAACAAATGGTCTTTCAAATTTGAATGATGATTATGATTTTGACATTGAGCTGGATTTCGATTTAATGGGCATTGAACAAGACGAGACAGATTACGACGACGCACCTGATGAGATCAAAGGATGGGTCGAGGATAAACCCAAACCCAACTTGGACCAAACCATCACCATTGATATTGGAACCCCTGACCAGCCAAAGGAACTCAAGATAGGGACGGACCTTACCCCCAGCCAAAAAGCCGAAATGACTGAGTTGCTTAAACAATATGAGGATGTCTTCGCCTGGTCTCATGAGGATATGATCGGATTGTCCACCGACATTGTGGTGCACCGGTTACCCATCAAGGAGGGTTTCAGGCCTGTCAAGCAGAAACTAAGAAAGTTGAAACCTGAGTGGAGTTTGAAGGTGAAGGAAGAGATCATCAAACAGTTCAGGGCGGGAATCATTATGGTGTCCACTTACCCGGAATGGCTATCCAATGTGGTCCCAGTGGCTAAACCTGGAGGAAAGGTGAGGGTATGCGTGGACTACAGAGATCTAAACAAGGCCAGTCTCAAGGACAACTTCCCGGTGCCTTTCATACACATCCTGGTGGATAACACAGCCCGATACGAAATGTACTCTTTTGTGGATTGCTTCGCGGGATATCATCAGATAATGGTGGCGGAGGAAGATCGGGAAAAGACCGCATTCATCACCCCCTGGGGCACTTTCTGCTATAGACGACTGGCTTTTGGCCTCACAAACGCGGGGGCTACTTATCAGAGAGCCATGATGGCCTTGTTCCACGATATGATGCACAAGGAGATAGAGGTCTACGTGGACGACATTATTGTGAAGTCAAAGGTAGAGTCCGATCACATAACCCATCTCAAAAAGCTATTCGATCGACTCAGAAAGTATAACTTGAAACTCAATCCAGCAAAGTGTGCTTTCGGAGTGCAGTCGGGTAAGCTCTTGGGATTCCTGGTTAGTGATCGGGGCATTGAGTTGGATCCAGCAAAGATTAAGGCCATTGTGGATATGCCAGCACCCCACACAGAGAAGGAGATAAGAGGATTCCTGGGGAGGATAAACTTCATCAGCCGTTTTATATCCCACTTGACGACTACATGTGAGCCGATTTTTAAACTGTTAAGAAAAGGGGTGTCCCAAGAATGGAATGAGCAATGTCAAAAGGCGTTTCAGACCATTAAAAAGCAATTGACTGAGGCACCAGTGCTGGTACCCCCGAAGGATGGGATCCCTCTGTTTATGTACATATCGGTCAATGCCATTGCGATGGGATGCATGCTGGGACAGAAAAATGAGGCGGGTAAGGAGCAGGCCATCTATTACCTCAGCAAAAGATTTAGCCAATGTGAGCAGAATTACACTCCCATCGAGAAAACTTGTTGTGCTCTGGCCTGGGCGGCAGGGAGATTACAGCACTACCTCCATGGGCATACAACGTACCTGATATCAAGAATGGATCCCCTGAAATATATTTTCGAAAGGCCCATGCTGAATTGTCGACTATCAAGATGGCAGTTAATTTTACAACAGTTTGACATGGTGTACGTGACCCAGAAGGCCATGAAAGGGCAGGGAATTGCAGATCAGTTGGCAGAAGCCCCGGCAGGAGGGACGGAGCCTTTAGAAACTCCTCTTCCGGGCGAGGATATATTTTGGGTATCGCACGAAAAATGTGATGACGAGGGACAATTCTGGAAGCTGTATTTTGATGGTGCCATGAATGCCGAGGGGGCAGGAGCCGGAGCGGTCCTAGTCTCTATCACCGGAGAGAACAATATCCCGTGGCCACCAAGCTTCGTTTCAGCAATTCGAACAACACCGCTGAATACGAGGGGTGTATCTTGGGACTCCGATTGGCCCGTGACATGGGAGTAAAAAAGACTAGCGGTGTTCGGGGATTCAGAATTGGTAATCAGACAAGCAATTGGGGTATACAACACTAAGGAGCTTCGGTTACTTCCATACCATCGTTGTGTCACCCAGCTTATGCAAGAGTTCGAAGATATCGCCTTCCGCCATATTCCTCGGGGACGAAATGATTTTGCCGATGCATTGGCGACTTTGGCTTCCTTAATCCACGTGATCAAGAGTAGAGACAGTCCACAGATTGAGATCACCGTACAGAATGCCCCGGCATATGAGGAAAATGTGGCAGTGTTATCAAACGAGGTGGTGTTGACGAGGCGGCCCTGGTATCACGACATAAGGGAATATCTGAGAGACAGATCCCTTCCCGATCAGGCAAATCGGACTGAAAGGATGAGAATTCAAAAGATGGCGATGAAGTTTTACCTGAGTGGCGATTCACTTTACAAAAGGGATGCCGGGTTGGGACTGTTGCAGTGCGTAGATGAAAACACAAGCCCGAAAGATTATGAATGAAATACATGGTGGAGTGTGTGGGCCCCATATGAGTGGACCGATGCTTGCCAAAAAGATTTTGAGGACAGGGCATTATTGGTTGACGCTGAGGGGCCGATTGCGAAGATCATGTCAAACGGTGTTATCAATGTCAGGCGCACGGTAATGTGATCCATACGCCTCCCCATGAACTGCACTGTATGACCTCCCCGTGGCCATTTTCGATGTGGGGGAATGGATGTAATCGGACCAATAGAGCCCAAAGCAAGCAACGGGCACCGGTTCATTTTCGTCATGATCGATTACTTTCACCAAATGGGTAGAAGGCAGCGTCTTTCCCTAAAGTAACGCAGGAGGTCATCGTCAGCTTCATCAGGAATAATGTCATTTGCCGATATGGGCAACCTGAGGTTGTGGTCTCTGACAATGCCAAGAATTTAAACAATTGCCCTCATGAAGGGACTGTGTGACCAGTTCAGGATTAAGCACCTCAATTCCGTCATTTACCGTCCCAAAATGAATGGGGCAGTGGAGGCGGCCAAATAAGAACATCAAGAAGATCATGGCGAAAATGTCTGCTAATCATCGGGGATGGCCGGATCTGTTACCCCTCACCCTGCTGGCATACCGAACATCCACGCGTACTTCTACGGGAGCAACCCCTTACGCCTTGGTATATGGAATGGAGGCTGTTCTGCCAGTTGAAGTTGAGATGGCGTCCCTCAGAATAGTGATCGACGCTCAAATAGGCGAGGAGGATTGGATGCAAAGTCGATACGACCAATTGGCCCTAATTGATGAAAGGAGGGTGGCTGCTGTTTGGCACGGCCAGCTATATCAACAGAGGATCTCCCGATCATATGACAAAAGGATCAGACCTCGGAAATTCAAGGAGAATGACCTGGTGCTAAAGAGAATTATGTCTTGTCAGGACGAAGCCAGGGGGAAGTTTGCCCCGAATTGGGAAGGACCATTCGTGATTAAGAAAGTACTATCCGGAGGAGCCCTCATATTGCAAGAAATGGATGGTGAGGTATTTCCACAACCCCTCAATGCTGACTCGGTGAAGCGGTTCTACGCTTAAAATTATCAGTTCTTTTTTCCTTTGAGAGCGAACTACGTAGGACCTGATCTCCCAACTTGTGGGGGTACGTAGGCATCCATCATGGCGCGGTCCGATCCTTTAAAAAATAATCCTTTCCCCAACCAAAAACCAATTTTCGATAGCCCGATAAAACCTTCCTACACCCTCAAAAACCTTCCCGAAACCAACTGCCTAACCAGTTTCATCCCAGAATACATACCCTGATCCAACCCAAACAGTTATCCAAAATCTGAGATTCAATCCGACGAAATCAAAAGGTGTGCGGCAATATCTGTCAAATCTCCATCAAGTCTTGAGGAAAGAAAGAGGGCGAAATGTCAAAATCATGGTCAGTTGGATAAAATGATGATCCAATGGAGGGCAATGATACGACAAAAGGGGAAAATGACTAAATTTAAATGCATGTCTATATATATATAAGTCGTTTTATTACAAGATTTATCTTTCAATAAACTGATGAAACCAACATAGTCTATGCAGGAAATAAAATAATCTACAAATCTGAAACTAGCCGAAGCAGGATGGACAGGGTGGTGGATAGATCTGAAGCATCAGCATCTCCTGCAATCTGCTGCCCCATCATATCAATACGATCTAGTAAAGCAGTAGCTCGGCTGACAATCCCAAAATGAGCATCTACCACTGCCCTGGTCCGAAATACAATGGCCTCTCTATCAGCAATGGCAGCATCTCTAGCCCGAATGGCCTCATCTCTCTCGGCAAGGGCGGCATCCCTCTCGGCTTCAGTAGTAATCAGGGCCAGGCGGAGTCGGGAATCCTCAGCGACCCGACTCGGGGCAGAATCGGCTGAAATGGAATGGTCTGCGGTATCTTCTGTGAAAATCACTCCAGAGTCATCAAAGGCCCCCGTCCGACTCAGACTAGCCGAATCCAGGTCTCCACGCAACCACTGTACGTAGGCAAATGTCTGGGATGTGACAGCTCGCACTATATTCGGCAAAGATCCTGCGATCCCAAAGCTCGTATACCGGCAATAGATCCCTCTCTGTACAGGATGATATAAGGAATCGGTATGCGGCTGCACCCGCAAAGGGGTGTAAATCCTGTGTCTGATCAAACTGCCCCATAACCGCCAGGGGATGATAGGTCGTCACGCCCCTTAAGCCAGCAATGGGAATGAAATCCATGCCAGGCACATGAGTCAAGAAGCTCATGAAGGAGCAGTAGCCCGAATAAACCAATAGATGAAAGGGGTCCTCAATGATAGACAAAAATGATGTCCAGGAGGCCACATCAGTACAACTCGCGGGACGAAGCGAAAACTGCGTGGTTATGTCATGGCTGAAGCAAAACCCTTGGCGACGGAGATGGCCGATGGGACTAAGATGACTCATGAACCACATATACAGCAAGGTTGGGCTCCCTCGGAAGAATCTTCCTCGGAAGGACTGGCAATATGTGGCCGACATATAGGTATCCGCCAATATCATGGGGAGAATGGTGTGATCCTCCTGAAGGGCCCTAATGGCCGCAACAATCCGCATGTCCAAGTGATCGGATCCTGCAGGCAAATACAAAACTGAGATGACACAGGCCATCAGAACGCCCCCTCGCAAGGCATCCCAGCGCTCCTCGGACACGGAAAAATCACCGAGGAAAGGACGGAAACTGTCAGGTGAGCCAAATCGGTCAATCAAGAATTGAAGAGGAACCATATGGTCTGATGTGATTACCGGTAATAAGACAGACAGCCCTCCGCAAACCGGTAAAAGTCAAGAATTGACGGCGCATGGAACCAACGGTAACCCTAGCACAGGGACCATCCAACGGCAAGCCGGTGAAGCGAGCATACTCCTCAAAGGTGGGGGTCAGCTCTACTGTCCCAAACCTAAACACCTGACGGGCAGGGGCCCAATGGCTCAGCAGACCATCCACAAAACCCGCTGGCACCTGAAAGGTCAGTAAGGACCAAGAATGTCCCAAAAGACCATCTGCGATAATCCTGTCTGCCGGCAGTAAACTGTCCAACCAGCGGAAGAGGCTGCCAATCAATCCTGTGGGAGGAATGGAATCCAAACGAACCACGGCATCCGAGGACGACATCTGTGAAAAAATAGTATCAAAAAGACTGTACAGGGGTCATTCTCTATCCATAAATAAAAGCATGCATCATACAGTTAATAATGAAACAGGTGAATTCCATAGAGATGAAAAAGAACTGTGCGTAAATAAATAAATGAGTTCAGTACATAGTGCATGAATGAAAAAGAAATCTAAGCAGGTGCCGGTACAAAAGGCCCTATCCTATCCTGGTCTAAATAAAATCAGTATCATCTATGAAAGCAGGATCCTCGAACTGATCCCCTGGAGTCGTCGAGCTCGGAGGACCAAAGTTCATATCAGGGATGTAGGGATGCGCTGTGGCATCAGATGAACTCGGGGGGCCTGCATCATAACCTGCACCGTCAGGATCGTAGGTGTAAGCCTCCTCCGGGGCCCGGCCCAACCCTCGAATAAACAGCGACAACTGATCTACCTGACGGGTCAATGAGGCGATCTGCTCAGCGTGGGTAGGGGTCCGAACAACAGGCAGCCCAATCGGTCATCGTCACCGAGCCTGGAACCATGTCTCCAAGGAAGAAAGTGGCCCGAGTCTGAGGACCCGATGGTACGGGGCACCCACCATGTACGGAATGCATCACTCGTAGTGGGACCTGTGGAAAGCATCCGACCATCCTCCCCGGCAAGCATGATCTCTGAAGGCTGAGAATCCAGCGGCCAGAAAGTAGTGAAGGAAAGGGAGTGCGGGATGCGGATCTCTCCAGTGACGCATCTGAATGCGCGCTCTCCCAGATACATCACCCAGCCTCCAACACTCTGCAAAGTGAGGCGACGGGTGGAAAGCTCGAACTCCAGGCCGGAAGGATGCCCGTCAGCAAACCCCACAGTCAGATGATCGGAGAGATAGGGAAATCCAGACGACCTCTGCAGCCGTGATCAGCTCCAAGCTGGATGCGACAATGTGCAAAGCTACCCGACCACGGGGACCTCCTCCAGAGTGCTGTGATGCCATCGCCGACCCCGAGGATAAGTGTCCGGGCCCAGAGTAGTGATAGGCCTCAGACATGGAAGCCGCTCATAAGCCCAGAACTGTGAATAGAAGCAAGGCAAGGCATGAGTCACTATCAAATACAGAAAAGAGATGAAAGGAAAAGAAATACAGTAAGAGAGAGGAGGAGGGGACTCACCAACAGAAAATGGTAGAAGCCGAGCCAGGCATCAGTCTGTCCCTCTGAGCGTAGACGCATGCCGTGGAGGAAATAGGCAAAGGTGAATGACCCCCAGTCGTAATCACCGATGCGGTCCACATCTCTGACCGCTCCTACGACGCTGAAATGAATGGTGGAGGAGTTGTTCCCCAGAAAACAACCCCTCATGATGGTCAGGAACAGGCGTCGTAGCAGAATGTCCCTGGTGCCCTGATCTGCTGGAATAGGCAGCGCATAGAGACCCCCGACTGCATCGACTGCCAAGGCACCAGATCGAATGCTACGGGCCTTAAAGACCCGGTCCTCAGCAGCGAAGCCCAGCAAAGCTCGAACCTCCACAGGAGTGATATCCAGATCCAAGGGGACGCGGGACCCGGTAAACTCAATGCCAGTAATGTACCTCCAATCCCATGGGGTTAGCACGACCTCGCAGTCGAGGAGATGAAGAGACTGCGTCTGGTGGAACCATCGCTCGGATAAAGCCCTCATGTAACCCCAGGGGCACTGGCGGGGGATGATAGTGAAGAAATGTCGGAAGCCCCAAGAGTCCACCATCGCCCGATAATCACTGTGCAGGGCCGCGTAAAGGGAATAGATGTTGAACCAGTTACCCCTCGGCTGGGTAAACTCGGGTACCTGGGGCAATCACCAAGGGGTCAATCCGGATAAAAGGAGAATGGAGAAATTGAGAATGAAATCAGAATAGAGCTGAAATATACCTCGTTAGCCACGAGAGATGCCGAGGGGTGACGACTGAGATCCCGACCCAAAAGATCGGGTATCTGCACAGAGGCGCCAGAAGGAGCCTGATGAGTAGATGGAGCCGGAGTGCTGGAGGATGGCCCCTCTGCCGCGACCTCCGGAGGAACAAGCCTCCTCAACGTCCGGAGGACCAGGACGAATAACAGCCTCCGTCAAACGACGAGCCTGACGGGTCCGAGGAGGAACAGGAGTGGGTGCAGCCCTACGACGGCGAACACCCGAAGTCCGAGAGGCGGAGGAGCTACTGGGCGCATCACGATCCATAGCTGGAATAGAACGGGCGAGAAAGAAGGTAAGTTTCCTTTTAAAATTATGTAATGAACATTTCTAAATTTCCAGCCTCATCATATGATTAATGCAACATGATGCATGCTTCAAAAAAAAAAAAAAAAAAAAAAAAAAAAAAAAAAGCAAAAAAAAAAAAAAAAAAAAAAAAAAAAAAAAATCGGCAGAGTTCCGTTTGTAAATTGAACATCCCAGGCATAAGCCAAGCGTGTTTTCCATCAATCAAAGCCTCAAACAGATTTAAATTGCATTCATATATGTAATTACAGCATGTAATGCATGATTTTATTGCAGAAAAGAAATAACAATATGTGGGACCGCCTCATGAACATAAAATAGGACTCACATAGTTGATACATAGCATGTATATATGATGGTACATTACATAGCATTGTAAAGCATACATTTTATCTCTAAACATGCAAATAGTCAAATGTATAGCAAAACATTGACGAAATTGAAAAGTGACCGGTCAAAGTGTTACCTGTAGCGTGTAGATCAATCCTACCGGAACAGTTTTTGCAGGAAAGTTGAAAAATCGACAAAAAGCCCTTGCGAACAAGAAAAATCGAGAGAATCTCTTTGAATTACAAGTTGAAAGTGACAGATCTGGAGGAGCCGCGTTGGATTTAAGGCCCGATCATGGCCGCAGATGTATCTGCGGCTGGCCGCAGATCCATCTGCGGCTGGCCGCAGATCCATCTGCGGCTGGCCCTGGTGGGTCCCACCTTGCTCCCTTGCAACCATTTGACGTGTTGAAGTGAAAAGTTTACGAGATGGGTGACCGGCGACGATACCCGGCCCCGACGAGACGATCGACCGGCGACGATAACCGGCGATCATGAGATGGATGTCCGGCGACGATAACCGGCTCCGACAAGATAACCAACCGGCGACGATAACCGGGGGTTACGAGATGGGTGACCGGCGACGATACCCGGCCCCGACATGACGATCGACCGGCGACGATAACCGGCGATCACGAGATGGATGTCCGGCGACGATAACCGGCTCCGACAAGATAACCGACCGGCGACGATAACCGGAGGTTACGAGATGGGTGACCGGCGACGATACCCGGCCCCGACGAGACGATCGACCGGCGACGATAACCGGCGATCACGAGATGGATGTCCGGCGACGATAACCGGCTCCGACAAGATAACCGACCGGCGACGATAACCGGAGGTTACGAGATGGGTGACCGGCGACGATACCCGGCCCCGACATGACGATCGACCGGCGACGATAACCGGCGATCATGAGATGGATGTCCGGCGACGATAACCGGCTCCGACAAGATAACCAACCGGCGACGATAACCGGGGGTTACGAGATGGGTGACCGGCGACGATACCCGGCCCCGACATGACGATCGACCGGCGACGATAACCGGCGATCACGAGATGGATGTCCGGCGACGATAACCGGCTCCGACAAGATAACCAACCGGCGACGATAACCGGGGGTTACGAGATGGGTGACCGGCGTCGATACCCGGCCCCCCCCTGCCGCTCGACCGGCGACGATAACCGGCGCTGACGAGATGGATGTCCGGCGACGATAACCGGCTCCGACAAGATAACCAACCGGCGACGATAACCGGGGGTTACGAGATGGGTGACCGGCGACGCTACCCGGCCCCCGACATGACGATCGACCGGCGACGATAACCGGCGATCACGAGATGGATGTCCGGCGACGATAACCGGCTCCGACAAGATAACCAACCGGCGACGATAACCGGGGGTTACGAGATGGGTGACCGGCGACGATACCCGGCCCCGACATGACGATCGACGACCGGCGACGATAAACCGGCGATCACGAGATGGATGTCCGGCGACGATAACCGGCTCCGACAAGATAACCAACCGGCGACAATAACCGGGGGTTACGAGATGGGTGACCGGCGACGATACCCGGCCCCGACATGACGATCGACCGGCGACGATAACCGGCGATCACGAGATGGATGTCCGGCGACGATAACCGGCTCCGATAGATAACCGACCGGCGACGATAACCGGGGGTTACGAGATGGGTGACCGGCGACGATACCCGGCCCCGACGACGAGACGATCGACCGGCGACGATAACCGGCGATCATGAGATGGATGTCCGGCGACGATAACCGGCTCCGACAAGATAACCAACCGGCGACGATAACCGGGGGTTACGAGATGGGTGACCGGCGACGATACCCGGCCCCGAACGAGACGATAGATTGAGAGAGTGAACCCTTCTACGACTAACAAACACGGTCAAGGGGTTGATACATTGACACTCTTACGAATGCCTTGCATGCATTGCATCTTATGTTGCATCATAAGCTATATGTGTGAGGCGTCATGTATGCACTGTCATTTCTTACACACTGTCATTCATGCATCGAGTGTCTATTCTTTATCCTGTTCATTTCATTTATCATTTCATAAACATGATAAAGAGGGGCAGCTGTAGACACCCAAATTTTGCGTTTCCTTCTACTAACCGTGACAGGAGGGCGAAATCGTCAATTGAACCAGCTTGCGGGAGCAAAGGAGCGGGCACAAGGGCGAGCGCCCGGTCCCGCCGCAATGATTTGGGCAGCCCAAGTCGACGTGACAGCATGACCGTCCAAGACAGACATTTCCGAATGAGGTGGCACGTCTCCCGGAAGTTCCCGGACTGCGGAATACGAGCCTGTCAGCGAAAACCGACGTTGCGGCACGAAAATCGAGGCGTGACACGAAAATCGAGAAAGTCAAGCCCGCCAGCCGCGGATAGATCTGCGGCCAAGTGAGTGCGCCAGCACGAAAACCGGGAAATCAGCACTCAGCAGCTGAGTGCGATGGGAGGCGTGCCAGCTGGCCAGCCGCAGATCCATCTGCGGCCAGCCGCAGATAGATCTTTGCGGCTGGCTTCTGGCCAGCCTATTTAAGGCAGCTTCGGCAGCATACAGGAGGTTTCAGCAGTTTTGAAGAAGAAGAATTTCTGCAGCAGCAAAAAAATACGGAAATAGAGAGAAAATAGCTAGATTTTGCAACAAAATAAGGAGAAAGAAGAGGAAAAAAAAGAGTGGAATTAATTCTTTTGAGTTTGATTGTATCAAATACATCATTTATTCCTATTCAAATACACAAGTTCACATCCATTTGAGATCAATTGCAAGGTGAAAATTTCTATTTGTTCTAGCAATTCATGTTCCTATTGATTTGGGTAAATTAGATATAATTTTCATGTATCTTATTGAACAATGAATTAGGGATTATTTGCGAGGGTTCCATTGGAACAAAATTCTTCTTAATAACCCGATGATATTCATGTTTTTGATTTCTTGTTTGTTGTATAAGAGATGTATTGGTTGTGGTTCCTTCAATTTGCTATTTAGGATGTCGTGATATTGTTAGAATTTCCGCGTTGGTTATTTATTGTAATGTTTGATTTGTGAGTATGTAATAATCGTGGTTGTGAGCCTAGGAAAACGACCCTGTGGTCCAAATCCGATGATGGACATGTCTTGATGTATATAGCGGGTAGGATGTAGCCTCCTTGTAACGTGTAACCGTCGGGCCTTAAAACGACGCCAAAGCGAGAATCGGATTTAAGGCCCCATATTAGTGGAACTTGTGATTGTAGGCGTTTGGGATTATTTTGATGGCTTACATGCCCATGAATAGCCCCAACGCATTTTAATGCTTGATTTGATTTACGACACGAAAATTGATTTCAAAGATAAATGATAAGATTTTCATAAAATCAATCAAAGTAGGATATTAGAATCACGAGGTTAAAATTTGAGAAACGTTAATGAATGTCGATTCCTATTATAACGAGAAAGCTAAAGAAAAAAAATCGTTTTCCAAAACAACACACGAAATGATTTTATAAATAATTGACGTTTTATTAAACCTTTGTGCATAGGGTGAAAGAGATCCTAGAAATTGCCCATCATTTTATGAAAGCAAACGTATAGATCTCGATTCCTATTTTGGACGAAGGTTTAAAACTCTTGTTTTTTTGTTAAAACGACACTTAATGAAAATCCCATAGTTTTGGACAACTAAAATCAAACCTTTCTCATAAAGAATAAAGCTTTCTCGGGTACATCGAAAAGACATTCCGAAGCGTACTCAAATTAAAACACGATTTTCCCTAAAATCCAAATGACTCTTTCATACAAACTCACCATAACATTCACATAGACACACACCCACACACAAGCGCGCGCACACACACATTTCATGAATTAAAGGATAGGAAAACATCAAGATTGCGGTAACCGTGTTTCACGGAAGTCGAGGGGTGCCTAACACCTTCCCCTCACTTAAGCAAGCCCCCGAACTCTATGAATCTCGATTCGCAGACCAATTAATTCGGAGTCACACATGAGCCAGCGATTTATAAAAAACGAAAACTCGGATGAGTTGGTACATCCATTTCAAATATACCAACTGGCGACTCTGGTTAATTGGCTCATCATAAAAACGATCTTTC
Source organism: Aralia elata (assembly GCA_034770075.1). Taxonomy (NCBI): domain Eukaryota; kingdom Viridiplantae; phylum Streptophyta; class Magnoliopsida; order Apiales; family Araliaceae; genus Aralia; species Aralia elata. The sequence goes on along the minus strand of CM068388.1, from coordinate 26,401,456 downwards.
AAAACCCCGTCGACCTCAATGCCGACCTTTTCCAAACGTCATCTAAACCAAAAGGCTAAAATTGGAAGAGACCAAAAAGAGGAGAAGCGAAAACCCGGCGTCGACAATAGTGATTTTGTGATTTTTCGCGAAGTCAATATATTCACCCTAACAACACTACAACACGTAAAATTCAACACATATACATATTCTAGGTTATAACACCACCTTTAAGCACATAACACATAATAATATAAATAAAAATAAAAATTCACTTTATTCACACATAAACTCGGGTTACAAGGAAATTAAAATTCCCGATCGTTACATTCTCCCCTCCTTATAAGGATTTTGTCCCCAGAATCACAATACAAGGTTAAGCAAAAAGTTGAGGGTAATTCTCCTTCATTTTATCTTCTAACTCCCACGTAGCCTCTTCGATATTGTGGTTTCACCAAACTACTTTTACATACGGTATAACCTTATTTCTTAATACCTGCTCTTTCCTATCGATTATCTGAATAGGAATTTCCTCATACGTAAGATCTTTTTCTATTTGGACGGGCTCATAGGATATCACGTGCTTATAATCGGGCTTGTATGGTCGTAACACTGAAACGTGAAAACACATTGTGGATATGCTCCAGTTCAGGAGGCAAGGCTACCTCGTACGCTACTTCACCCACTCTTCTCAATACTTCGAACGGTCCTACGAACCTCGGGCTCAACTTTCCCTTCTTTCCAAATCGTATCTTCCCTTTCCAGGGAGATACCTTCAGAAACACGTAACTGCCGACGTCGAAGTCTCTCGTCTGTCGATGTTGATCTGCATACTTCTTTTGTCGGTCTTGGGCTGCAACTAATCTTGCCCTAATCACTGTGACCACTTCTGCTGTCTGTTGCACCAATTCTAGTCCCAACAGTCGTCGTTCGCCAACCTCATCCCAGCTTAATGGTGTACTGCACTTCCTTCCGTAGAGGGCTTCATATAGCGGCATCCCGATACTTGCATGATAGCTGTTATTATCGGCAAATTCCACCAGTGGTAAGTGGTCATCCCAATTTTCTTTGAAATCCATCACACAAGCTCTCAACATGTCTTCTAGTGTCTGAATTGTTCATTCGCTCTGTCCGTCAGTTTGAGGATGGTAAGCAGTACTTAGTCACAACTGTGTTCCCATTCTCTCTTGCAAGCTCTTCCAAAAATTTGACGTGAAGCGCGGATCTCGATCTGAGACAATTGACACTGGCACTCCATGTCGTGAAACAATTTCCTTAATGTATAACTTGGCTAATTGGTTCAAATTAAATCGGATCTTTATCGGTAGAAAGTGTGCTGATTTTGTCAATCGATCCACGATAACCCAAATGGCATCATAGCCCTTCTGTGTGACTGGAAGTCCTACCACGAAGTCCATAGTGATATGCTCCCACTTCCATTCCGGTATATTAAGTGGCTGAAGTAATCCACTCGGTCTCTGATGTTCCGCTTTGACTTGTTGACAAGTGAGACACTTGCTAACGTACTCTGCTACGTCCCGCTTCATGTTGGGCCACCAAAAATATTGACAAAGATCGCGGTACATTTTTGTGCTTCCTGGGTGAACAGAATATGCTGAATTATGTGCCTCATGTAAGATTTTATCTCTTAATTCAGTCATGGCTGGCACCCACACTCGCTCCTCGTATCTCAAAATACCATCCTTATCCATTCGGAATTTCTCTTCCTCATTTTTTGCGATCCTTCTCTGTATCCTTTCGCATTCTTCATCCTTTTCCTGTGTTTCTTTCACTTTATCGAGTAATGTCGGACGAGCTTCAATTACGAAATAACTTCTCAGCTGCCTCTGCCGGACTTTTTACTTCGATTTCCAATCTTGCCATTTCCAGTATTAACTTATCGTGAGTTGTCAACATAAACAATTTCTCGTTCCCCTTCCTACTCAATGCATCTGCTACCACGTTTGCTTTTCCCGGGTGATAAAGAATTTCGCAGTCGTAATCCTTGATTAATTCCAACCACCTTCTCTGTCGCATGTTCAACTCCTTCTGTGTGAAGATATATTTCAAACTCTTATGATCCGTGTATATCTCACATTTCTCTCCATAAAGGTAATGTCTCCAAATCTTCACTGCAAAGACGACAACTGCCAATTCCAAGTCATGGGTAGGGTATCGCTTCCCGTAATCCTTCAACTGTCGTGATGCATACGCAATGACCTTGCCATGTTGCTACACACAGCCAAGACCCTTGTGTGATGCATCACTATACACTATAAAACCTCCCGTATCATCTGGTAAGGACAATACAGGCGCTTCGCTTAACCTCTTTTTCAACTCCTGAAAACTGTCTTCGCACTTCTCGGACCATACAAACTTCACCGTCTTCCTCGTCAGATTGGTCAACGGGGTTGCTATCTTCGAAAAATCCTCGATACATCTTCGATAGTACCCGGCTAACCCTAAGAAACTTCGCACTTCTGTCGGCGTCTTCGGTTGTTCCCAGTTACTAACTGCCTCCACCTTCGCAGGGTCCACTGAGATACCGTCTTTGTCGATCATATGCCCTAAAAATTGCACCTTTTCCATCCAGAATTCGCACTTGGATAATTTCGCGTATAACTTCTCTCGTCTTAGTGTCTCCAGTACTTTGTTCAGATGATCAGCATGCTCTTCTTCCATCTTTGAATAAATCAAAATGTCATCGATGAAAACTACTACGAACTTGTCTAAGTACGGCTTCAGAACTCGGTTGATCAAGTCCATGAATGCTGTCGGCGCGTTAGTCAAACCGAAAGACATCACCAAAAACTCGTAGTGACCGTATCGCGTCCGAAACGCAGTTTTGGGTACATCTTCCTTCATTACGTTTAGTTGATGATATCCGGTCCTCAAATCTATCTTCGAGAAGTGTCTGGCTCCTTTCAGTTGATCAAACAAGTCGTCGATCCTTGGCAATGGATACTTATTTTTGATCGTTGATTTGTTCAATTCTCGGTAGTCGATGCAGAGTCTCATCGATCCGTCCTTCTTCTTAACAAACAAAACTGGGGCTCCCAATGGGGACACACTTGGCTGAATATACCCATTGTCCAGTAATTCCTGAAGTTGTATCAACAATTCTTTCATCTCCGCTGGCGCCATACGATACGGAGCCTTCGAAATTGGTGCAGTCCCTGACACTAAGTCTATTGCAAATTCAATTTCCCTGTCTGGCGGAAGACCCGGTAATTCGCTTGGAAACACATCTGGAAACTCTCTTACTATTGGTATATCCTTAATTTCTACACCTTCTTTCTTTGTATCTACAATATAGGCTAAATAGCCTTCACATCCTTTCTTTAACAACTTCCTGGCTTGCATCATCGTAAGACAACAAGAACGTCTCAGCGATGTGCTACCATTAAACACTACCCTCGACCGGTTAGGGGTCCGAAGGTTCACACTTTTCTTTTGATAGTCAATCACTGCGGCATGATCATACAACCAGTCCATTCCCAATATTACATCGAACTCTCCCAACCTTATTGGGATCAAATCCACGCAAAAATTATATCCCCTAATCTCAGCGCAACAATTACGAAGAATAAACTCTACTGGAATTACCTCGTTATTCGCAATTTCTATACTCAAAGGATTTTCTAACCGTTCTTGGGGTAAATTTAACCGTTTAGCAAAATCTTCAGACACAAAGGAACGGGTAGCACCCGAATCAAATAATACGCAGGCATTTATATTATTGATTGGGATAATACCTGACACCACATCCTTAGCAATCACTGCATCCTGGACGGTCATGTTGAATGTTCGGGCAGGGGTTCAGTTTGGCGGAGTCGGTCCTCCAATTGCCAGTTTGCTGCCTCCTCCTCTGTTGCCATTTCCACCTGTGCTTCCTTTCTTCGGACAGTCTTTGATCTGATGCTCCACTGATCCACAAGAATAACATCCACAGTTCTTGTTCGGGTTTGTGCAGTTTGGTGCCATGTGCCCCTCCTGGCCGCAATTGTAACAGATATTGCGCCCCTTCCAACAATCTCCCTTGTGATTTTTCCCACATTTGGAACACGCTTCAACCCTCTACTTAAATCCTCCTTGATTATTCCCCATCTGATTAGTGTTGTTGTTGTTGTTGTTGTTGCCACTATCCCATTTCCTCTTTCCCGAATTGCTTCCACCGCTACTGCCACCGCCACGGTAGTCTCCCCCACTGTTCTTATTCTTCTTGTATTGATTCAGGGCCTCAATCCCTCCTTCAGCGATAATGGCTTTTTCCAGCAGTGCACTAAAGGTTTCGATCTGAAGAACGGCTACCTTGTTATATATCCACGATTTCAGCCCTTGTTCAAACCTTTGCGCCTTCAGCTCTTCAGTACTTACTTGAAGCGGTGCAAAACGTGCAAGTTCATTGAATTTAGCGGCGTACTGAGCCACCGTCATGTCTCCCTGCTTCAGTTCTAAGAATTTCACTACCATTTGTCTTTCCATGCTCTTTGGGAAATAATTCCCAAAAAATAATTCCTTGAACTTGTCCCACGGTATCACTCCTTCGCCTGCTCATTGTTGGTTAGCTTCCCACCAATAATTTGCTTCCCCTTTCATCATATAGGTGGCGAATGCTGTTTTCTGGTCATCCCCCACGCGTGCGATAATGAAAGCCTTCTCCATTTCCTTCACCCAAGACTGGGCTTTAATCGGATCAGTCGTTCCCCTGAACTCTGGGGGTCCTACGCTTTTGAAGTCCTTGAAACTTGTTGTGGGTGTTACCAGTGGGTTGGGATTCACAATTCCCGCACTTCTTCTTTCCATCCTCTCCAATATGTCTGCTAACCGCTGCATGGGGTCCGTCGGACCTCCTCCATTGTTAACCGATCCCTCAGGTGTCGCTGGGGGTGGTACGTTGCGTCTGGGCGGCATTCTCTGCTAAACGTAAGAAAGCTTAATGTCATCATCTTATCATACTACGAGAATATCTATTATGAGTACTACAAGCAGACCACAAAGCGACACACTTTATTAGCAGCTTGTAATGAAATATAGCTTCATCGTAAGGAATGTAAATACCTTTCACAACTATCTAGGATGCGTCTATCTAATATCGCCCCAAAACTCTACATGAGTTTAATCTACTCGTATTCTCTATACGCTTCCTAAGGTTATAGCATAAAGACCTCTCTCTAAAGGTTTATAACCTAAAGCTCTGATACCAACCTGTGACGCCCCCAAATCCGGGTCACCCGAACCGCGGCCCTGGTTCGTCACTATCTCATACCTGCATCAAACTATTGATAACTTACAGCGGAAATAAAGGAATATTCATATTGATATAACACAAATAATCCTGCCCCAAGTCTCGAAACCAAAACTTCTACAACGTAACTTAATACATAATCAAAATGGTGATCTTAATGGTACAAAGCTAATCTGTAGCTTTGCCTTTGCCTTTATCCTTCCCAGGAGTTTCACCACGAGCTCCACTAACTAAAATATTTTAAGGAAAGCAAGGGTGAGCAACAAATTTGCTCAGCAAGTATAATAACAATAATCGTGAATCATCAAATGAATACTTTATAGCTTACAAGAATCAAGAGAATAAAAGATAGCTCAAGAATCTACATAATCTCAACGAATGACCTCATTAACACAATTGTAGGGCCTCTAAGGACCGAATGATTTCAATGTTTCCAAATGGAGGAAATATTCTATACTGAGTGGTCATCTTGACACTGAACTTTTACTAGAATCACCAGAAAATTCATCCGATAATCCAACATACTAATACAATAGGTGATCAGCCTAATGTACCCGGTGTTATGCATAACCCCTTTACCATACTGTTCGCGCGCGTGTCGGTCTCCCGACATACATACTATTTCCCCTGCTATGAGGGTTGTTCATCTCAGCTTTACATAGGAATCCAAACCAAACAATTTGATTGGATGGCTTTACTTAACGACAATGATGATTAAACATACATCTAGCCGAAACAAGTGGCGTAAACTATTTCCTTAAACAGTTCATGAATGGAGAACTAAACGTTTCACAGTCCAACAACAGATAATGAATTCAAATACATAAGCGGTGAACATCAATAATTTATCTTTGATGTGGAGTAATTGACAATAATTAGTCCACCAAAATACTTGAAAGTAATAACTCGATTTGAGTCATGAAACTTGCAACAATGTACCTGTTTGGACGAAATAAAAATAGTGCATAAAGTTTAGAAACTTGCCCAACACAAGGGTTAGACAAGGGTTAAAGAAGAACTTGCAACAACATAAAATGATCGCTCAATCAATAATTAACTCGCACAATAGAACTTGCCCAACACAAGGGTTAGACAAGGGTTAAGGAAACTTGCCTGAAGCGCTGCTACAATAATACAACAAACGCTCCTTAATGTCCTACACGATTAAGTACATATTTACATAACAATTAGTCACATTCCAAATAATGGTTTAATACGAACGCTGTATCATTAAAACACATTGATTGCCCTACGACTACCCAGTCGGGGGTCTCGCTCCCTGGTGAGCGAGCGGCTGCCCAGCTCACCGGTGAGCTGGCTGCAATTAGATTATTCAATTTCTGCCTTAAAACAATACCAATCTAGTTGACATTTGGGAAATAATTAAGCATTTAGGGTTTAACAGAATATGCTTAGTTAATCTGTCTAATCATTTAATCCAAGGAAAAATATAAGTGTTGGACCCATTGAAAAGGATTCATTAGGTCCGACCTGACTTGACCTGCCTGATCGACCCAATTTGGCCCAAACACGGAGTTGGCGCTGCAGCGTGAGGCTTATTACTAGAGCTCACGCTGCGGCATGAGTCCCGTGTCCTTCATATAACGGGCTTCACGCTGCGGCGTGAAGCTTAACACTTGGGCCTCACGCTGCGGCGTGAGTCCCGGTCTTTTTCCCATATTACCCCTCGCTGCAGCGTGAGATGCACGGCTTAGGGGTTGCGCTGCGGCGCCATTCTGCAGTAACCGGATTCTAGGTTTGTTCCCAGTTCGCGGCTCCGACCTCCGGCCACTCCAACCTCCATAACTCCTTCAATACACAAGCAAATGGGTCCATTCCGGACTCTATGGACTCCTAACTCATGGGGCTACAACATATCAAAAATGCAGAGCTACCCATTAACATTAACATGGTCAAATCTAAAGCCAAAGTGTAAAGTTCATACTCTGTTCTTCGAGTTCTTAACAAGTTTTACGAAAATCATTCCTACAAACTTGTTTTAACTCCTTTTTACTCCATTCCAATTGGGTTAGCTTCGTAACCCATGGAACTACAACACCGTAGCAACAAATAAAATTAACAAACACGAAATCTAGCATTTATAGTCCTCTAAAAAGTCCAGTCCAAAAGTCCATTGTTCTTCATGTTCTTCATCCTCCTTAAGCATAGGTACAGATCTCTTCCATTTTTTTTCCACTTTGATGTTATTAATGGCTTCTATAGTCTCTTAACAACAATATAAACGAAATACAACCAACAATAACAACCACAATCAACCACAAATCATCCACCAAGCATAAAAGCTTGAAAACCAAGAAAACTTGAAAACTCAATGAAATCGAAAGAAAATCATTTGATGTTGAAGATTTACCTCTGTGAATCGTTCCTAGATGTTATGAGGCTTTTCTAGAGCTTGGCTTGAGTCTCTTTCTTCCTTCTTGGTTCACCCGAACCTCTCTTTCTCTTCTTTTCTCCTTTTTCTTCTTCTTCCTCTCTTTTCCGGCGACTTTCTTCTCTTTTTCCGGCGACCTCCGACGACTTTTCGGCGACTCTTTGTAGCTCCCTCTCTCCCTCTCCCTCTCTATCTGCTGGTGGTATAGTTTGAATGGAGTGCAAGAGAGAATTGAAATGGTTTGAATGATTTGGGAGAGTGGAGGAGTGAATTTAGGAGAAGTGGGAGAAATGGTTTATTGGCTCAATGAGCTTGCCGGCTAGCCTCTCCTTCCTTGCATTTGATTGGTCCAAATTTGGGGGTTGGTTCCCTCTTGGAGTAACAAGCCAAAATAAATACCCAAATACACAAAAATATATCCGAAAACTCCCACTTTTGTACCAAAACTGGTAAATAATTCTACCCAAAATTAAAATGGGTACTTCCATAAATCATTGGGATATATAAAAATAATTATTACGGGGTTTGCCCATTTATTCGGAACAGCCTTATCATATGTTTCGGATACCGAATAAAACACGAACAGGCTGAAAACGAAAATCCAACACTTGGAAAAATTATCATTTCGCACACGTGTATTACTGTCATTTATTAAGGTTGAAAAGACGCAAAAATATCATGGCGTGAATAGGGCCTCGATAAACGTGCCCCGTGAATAGTAATTTTACGATTTTTTGCGAAATCAATATATTCACCCTAACAACACTACAACACGTAAAATTCAACACATATACATATTCTAGGTTATAACACCACCTTTAAGCACATAACATATAATAATATAAATAAAAATAAAAATTCACTTTATTCACACATAAACTCGGGTTACAAGGAAATTAAAATTCCCGATCGTTACATGCATGCCCAATACTGCAAGATGATGAGATTATGCAACAAGCCAATGCAATGGGGAACTATCAGACACAACCTCAGCGAAGATATGATCCCTTCTCAAACACATACAATCCATGATGGAGGGATCATCCTAATCTCAGTTATGGAGGCAATAGACCACATGCACCACCTGTTTTCCCCAATAGACATCAAAGCTTCCAACCAGCCCCACAGCAGTACCAACAAAGATAACCAGCATCTGCTAACCCTGGGACATCACTAGAGGACATGTTTAAAGCTTTTATGACTCAGCAACAGCAGTTCCAACAGGAAACAAGAACTTCCATTAATGATCTGAGGAACCAAATGGGTCAGCTAGCTACCACAGTTGGGAGATTGGACTCTCAAGGCTCAGGAAAACTGCCCTCCCAAATAGTTGTGAATCCAAGGGAGAATGCAAGTGCCATTACACTAAGGAGTGGGAAAGAGCTAGAAGAACCTAAAGCCACTGCTGAGTTTGAAAAAGAAAAGAACAGGGAAACTGAACCACTTAAGGTAATTTCTAACCCTGGTATTTTAGTTAAGACTAATGTTTTACCTTTTTCACCTAGAAATCATAGGACTTCAAGGAAGGATAAGCAAGAAAAAGAGATCCTTGAGACCTTCAGGAAGGTGGAAGTCAATATACCTTTGTTAGATACAATCAAACAGGTGCCAAGATATGCTAAATTTTTGAAGGAGTTGTGCACTAATAAAAGGAGATTGAAAGATGATGAAAGAGTCATTGTTGGAGAGAATATATCAGCAGTGCTTCAAAGGAAAATGCCCCCTAAATGCAAGGATCCAGACATGTTCACCATTCCATGCAGAATAGGTAACACCAGGTTTGAGAAAGCTATGCTAGATTTGGGAGCTTCAATTAATGTTATGCCATTATCTATATTTGCTTCCTTAAATCTAGGTCCTTTAAAACAAACTGATGTTATTATTCAACTTGCTGATAAGACTAACACTTACCCTGAAGCGGTGATTGAAGATGTTTTAGTGTAGGTGAATGAGCTAATTTTTCCTGCAGACTTTTACATTGTGAACATGGAGGATGATTCTTCTCAAACCCTACTCATATTTTATTAGGGAGGCCATTCTTAAAGACTGCCAAGACTATGATTGATATGCATAATGGGACCTTAACTATGGAGTTTGACGTAGAAAAGATCCAATTCAACATATATGAAGCCATGAGGTACCCTAGTGATATCAATCTGGTTTATGCTATTGATGTTGTTCATTCTCTAGTACAAGATTCTTTCAATCAAGTGCAAAGGGATAGCTTGGAGATTGCAATCATTAACAATTTGGAGTTAGACAAAGAAGAAGAAATTGAACAGGCTCAGGAATTGAAAGAGATTGTAGCTGCTTTACGTTCATTACCATAATTCTTAGATAAGTATGCAGTTCATTCTATTCAATTGCTTGTTTCTCATCAAAAATTGCTACCTTCTGTTATGCAGGCCCCTACATTAGACCTCAAACCATTGCCAACCCATCTGAAGTATGCTTACTTGGGAAAAGATGACACACTTCCAATGATTATTGCCAACAACTTAACCAAAGTACAGGAAGACAAACTTCTGAGAATCCTTAGGGATCATGTAACAATCTTTGGTTTGACCATTGTAGATATAAAAGGCATCAGTCCTGCTATGTGTATGCATAGGATTTTGTTAGAAGAAGGAGCCAAGCCTACCAAAGAAGCCTAGAGGAGACTGAACCCACCCATGATGGAGGTAGTAAAGAAAGAAGTACTAAAATTGCTTGATGTAAGTATTATATATCCAATTTCAGACAGCTAATGGGTGAGCCCAGTCCAGGTAGTTCCAAAGAAATCTGGAATCACAGTTGTCCAGAATGACAATAATGAGTTGGTGCCAACAAGAATGCAAACAGGTTGGAGAGTGTGCATTGATTACAGGAAGCTGAATGCAGTAACTAGAAAAAACCACTTTCCTCTTCCTTTTATTGATCAAATGTTAGAAAGATTGGCAGGTCATGCTTATTATTATTTTTTAGATGGATTTTTAGGTTATAATCAAATTGTGATAGCCCCAGAAGATCAAGACAAAACCACCTTTACATGCCCCTTTGGTACATTTGCCTATAGAAGAATGTCATTTGAACTTTATAATGCCTCGGGTACCTTCCAAAGATGCATGGTAAGCTTGTTTTCTGATCTTCTAGAAAATTGTATTGAAGTTTTTATGGATCATTTCATAATACATGGTGATTCTTTGGATGCTTGTCTTGATAATTTAACTAAAGTGCTTGATAAATGCTTAGAAACTAATCCTGTTCTAAACTAGAAAAAATGTCATTTTATGGTAGAACAAGGGATAGTACTTGGTCATGTAGTTTCAGCTAAAGGATTAGAAGTTGATAAAGTTAAAATAGAAATTATTGCTGCATTACCTTGTTAGGTTTGTATATAGCGCGAATATGCAATCAAATTACATAAATAGTGCGGAAGCGCGATAAAATCAGATTTTAAAATTTTTCATACAAACCATCACCATGATCATCCATGTGCTCAATTATCAATTAAACGAAAGAGATAAAGTATGAGAATCATGCCCTTGTAGAACCATGCTTCCCCAAGTACGAGTTCACCTCCAAATCCTTCGCGTTCTCCTTGAATTCCACCGATTAAATTCCTTCCTTTGATCAACATTAGCCACCCAAGTGTTTGACCTCTAGAGGTGATCCATCAAGGAATAATAGTTATTCAAGAAGATGGGTGCTGGCAAAACCCTAGTTTCTATCTCTATAGAAATTATAAGTACACTCCATAATCTAATGCAAGAGTGTGTAACTGTCTAACCCCAAATCATAATAAGACTCCTCTTATTTATAGATATAGGGAACTCTCCTAAACTATTTAGGATTAGGATTTTTATTCTAATTAAATTCCTTTAATTAATTAAACTACTAATCTAATTAGGAATTTATGAGAGAGTACTTCTATTAATTAATTTCCAATTCCTATTAGGAATTAAATAATAGTAATTGTAATAATAATAATAATAATAAGACTCTTCTTATTAATTTATATTTAATATTTCTAAAATATTAAATAATAAATATTAAGCTATTTAATTTATTCTATCTCCATAGATTAAATTAAATACACTTAAATTATTATTACAATTATGTCATTTACTTCTTAAATAAATATTTATCTTTTGCGGTATGTCCCTTTAGGTTCTCCATATTAAATCGGTTGTGAATAAATCAATTAGAACAATTCTAATCTTATTTAAATAAATAAATTAAATTATTTGATTTATTTAAATAAATAATATTTATTCTACAATAAGGGTAAGCCCCCTTAGCGATCAACGACTTTCCAGATAATATAGATTTCAACATTAATCACAAAAGAACCTTTCAGTGAATAGTTACTGTACAATTCAATCCTCTGCCATACAATATTCAAATTAAATATAAGACATGGAATTACTGTCAAGTCTTATTTTATTTAATTATATGTATTTCGATTCTCAAATGCACAACTCTGATTAATGCAAATTAGAATTCTAATTTCATTCTGCTTTGGCCAAAGACTTCTGAGTTGTCATTTATCGAATCACATAGGACATTCTCTCCTTTTACTAGAAGTGGTAGATTCTTTGTTGATCATTCACCTATCTCTATGTATAACTTATTATACCCAATCATACCCTTTGATATACCTTAAAGGTCTTAAAGGACATATCAAAGTATAACTCATCATACACAAGATACTATGATGATCTCAAGTCCAAGGATCACTTGTACTACTATCACTAGAGGAATTCCTATTGACAGGCGAGTAAAACTCCATTAGGTATTCCTTAGCGAGCTACGTTCAGTGAACTTATTCTCTAATAAGCACCTACATACTTGCTCTAGTGTCTCCACATAAATGATTATGAGATCAATCGTCCACTTCATAAGAGCAAGCAACATATGTACTAATCTGTCCGGATTCACTAATCCCCTTTTTAGTAATCCAACGATTAGGAACGATTTTAGTTTGTGAGCTATCTTGAATTTAGATCTCATTAGCATGATCCCCATCATGATTCTAAAACTATTGCTCCAAACTATGGGTTTATCACATTTAATATAACAGCACCATGTAGATAATGTAAAATGCCTTTAATAACCAAATAAGATTACAAAGTATATGCTACATCATATCAAATATGATTGCTTGTGTGAATACTACTTTCAATCTCCCACTTGCACTAAAGCCAATCGTCATGGTATCTAATACCCTTCTTCTCTAAGTAACGATCATCCTGCTGTTTGGATAAAGCTTCAGTAAATGGATATGTAATGTTGTTCTCTAGAGTCCACTATCTCTATAGTGACTTTTCCTCTTTCAATGATTCCACTAATCAAATGAAAGTGCCGCAACACTTGTTTGAATCCAAGATGAGACTTAGGAACTACTCCTAGTTCTGTAATGAACTTTTCATCCAAACAATCAACTTGCAGCTTCATTTACAACTATATACTTTGTCTTTGTCACTAAACCAGCAACTCCTTGTTGTTTGGAACCTTTCCAATTCACTACACCACCTTTTGAGGTAACTATTTACCCTAAAGTGGATTTGTTATCGTCTTGCTCAATCTGAAAAACTTGAGTCTGTTTAGCTCTCTAGTTTTAATTCAGATCCACCATGTATCATGATCACATCCTCAATACTGGTTAGGTACTGAAAGATGTTTTTCACTGTCTTACAGTGATCTTCTCCAGAATATGACTGATTAACATCAGGCCTTGTATATTCACTGCATACATGATAGTAACTCATGCGATCTCTCTTTTAATTGGAGACAATTTTAGAGAGATACACTCCATGGCTCATCATCATGAGACCTCTCTTGGAGTTTGCCATGCTAAACGCCTTTAGCATCAAATGAATATACGTTCCTTGGGTCAAGCCGAACATCCTTTTAAATCTATCTATATAGATTTATATCCCCAATTTATAGGATGCTCCTTCCAAGTCATTCATGGAGGAATGTTTAGACAATTTTATCTTTACTGATTGTAGCATTTGTGTGTTATTCCTTATCAGTAGTATATCAACATATAATACTAGGAATGTTACAGTGCTCCCCTGACCCTTTTGTACACACTAGGTTCATTCTCGTTTTTGATAAAATCAAACTCTTTTGATTGTCTCATCAAAACGAATGTTCCGTCTTTGAGTAGCTTGCTTCAATCCATCAATAGATCATTGTAGCTTAAAACACGATTTGCTTCCACCTTTGAAACAAATTTCTCTGGTTGTATCATACATACATTCTCCTCAAGTCTTCATTGAGGAAGGGCGTCTCCACATCCATTTTGCCAGATTTCGTAATAAGCTGTAATCACAAGCAAAATCCAAATGGACTTGAGCATTACTCGGTAATAAGGTTTTATCACAGTCAACTCTTTGACTTAAAAAACCTTTTAAATAGGTCTAGTCTTATAGGTCTCTACCTTACCATTTGTCACAGTCTTTCTCTTAAAGACCCATATTCACCCTCTAACCACTATGCCCTTTTGTAGAGTAACCAGAGTCTATACTTGGTTCTCATACATGGAGTCCATTTCAGATTTCCTGGCCATCTGTCATTTCTCTGAGCGTCTTCTACTCATAACCTTATCGTATATAACTGGATCATCATCCTCTATGATGTGTACCTCATTATCATCCTCTATGATGAATCCATACCTCCCAGGTATCTTCGGTACTCTTCTAGATTTACGATTCGGTTGTGGTACAATAGGTCTATCTACAGGTTCCTCGGTTCGACTTAAAGTGCTTTGTGGTTCTTGAACTCCTTCAAGATCTATTACCCTCCCACTAGCTCTTTTAATGATAAACACCTTTATCTAAGAAGGTAGCATGTAGGATTATAGTAATAATACCCTAAACTTTCTTTAGGATATTCCACAAGTCTGCACTTGTCAGATTTTGTCCCAAAATTATCTTTGAAACCTTTTCACATAAGCTGGACAACCCCTTATCTTAACATACTTAAGAGTAGGAATCCTCCATATCCATAACCTTTATGCAGTCTTGGGCTCGGATTTTTGAGGTTACCTTATTTTTGTAGATATACAACCGTTTCTAGGGCATAACCCCAGATGGATACTAGAATGTCGGTAAAAATCATTATGGACGGCACCATGTCCAACAAGGTACAATTTCTCCTTTTAGATATACCAATCAATTATTGTGTATCAGGAGGTGTCCATTATGAGAAAATACCATTTTAAGATGATCTAGAAACTCATTGCACAAGTATTCTTTCCTCGATCTGATCAAAGAATCTTAATACTTTGTCAATTTGTTTCACTTCTGAATTCTTTAAACCTTTCAAATGATTCAGACTTGTATTTCATCAAATACACACATTCAACTCTTTGAATGACCATCTTTTTTCTTTTATTAGTTTATTCAATTTGCAAAATGTTTTTTCATGTAAGTCAAGTATACAAAGTCCATCAAGTGATCTTTCAGTTTCAAACAAAACATTATCGTTATAAATAGAACAACAATTGTTCTTAAATATAATACCAGAACCTTCCTTGTCCAACAACATAAGTAATAATGTTTCTAAAGAGAACTGGAACATAATAACAACTTATTAACTTAATAGACTTGCCCGTAGGTAACGCTAAACTATAAATTCCTACGGTTAATGCAGCAACCTTTGCTCCATTCCCACACATAAGTGTTAGGTTTGTACATAGCGCGAACATGCAATCAAATTACATAAATAGTGCGGAAGCGCGATAAAACGGATTTTAAAATTTTCATACAAACCATCACCATGATCATCCATGTGCTCAATTATCAATTAAACGAAAGAGATAGAGATTAAGAAGTTATACCCTCGTAGAACCGTGCTTCCTCGGGTACAAGTTCACCTCCAATTCCTTCGCGTTCTCCTTGAATTCCACCGATTAAATTCCTTCATTTGATCAACGTTAGCCACCCAAGTGTTTGGCCTCTAGAGGTGATCCACCAAGGAATAATAGTTGTTCAAGAAAATGGGTGTTGGCAAAACCCTAGTTTCTATCTCTATAGAAATTGCAAGTACTCTCTCTCTCTCCAATTCTCATGGAAGAGTGTGTAACTGTCTAACCCTAAATCATGATAAGACTCCTCTTATTTATAGATATTGGGAACCCTCCTAAACTATTTAGGATTAGGGTTTTTATTTTATTTAAACTTCTTTAATTAATTGAACTCCTAATCCAATTAGGAATTCATGAGAGAGTACTTCTATTAATTAATTCCCAATCCCTATTAGGAATTAAATAATAGTAATAGTAATAATAATAATAAGACTCCTCTTATTAATTTATATATAATATTTCCAAAATATTAAATAATAAATATTAAGCTATTTAATTTATTCTATCTCCATAGATTAAATTAAATACACTTAACTTATTATTACGATTATGCCATTTACTTCTTAAATAAATATTTTTCTTTTGCGGTGTGAGTTCTCCATATTAAACCGGTTGTGAATAAATCAATTAGAACAATTCTAATCTTATTTAAATAAATAAATTAAACTATTTAATTCATTTAAATAAATAATATTTATTCTACAATAAGGGTAAGCCCCCTTAGCGATCAACGACTTTTCAGATAATATAGATTTCAACATTAATCACAAAAGAACCTTTCAGTGAATAGTTACCGTACAATTCAATCCTTCTACCATACAATGTCCCAATTAAATATATGACATGGAATTACTGTCAAGTCTTATTTTATTTAATTATATGTATTTCGATTCTCGAATGCACAACTCTGATTAATGAAAATTAGAAACTCCTTTCTAATTTCATTCTGCTTTGGCCAAAGACTTCTGAGTCGTCATTTATCGAATCACATAGGACACTCTCTCCTTTTAGTAGAAGTGGTAGATTCTTTGTTGATTATTCACCTATCTCCATGTAGAACTTATTATACCCAATCATACCCTTCGATATACCCTAAGGGTCTTAAGGGACATGTCAAAGTATATAACTTATCATACACAAGATACTATGATGATCTCAAGTCCAAGGATCACTTGTATTACTATCACTAGAGGAATTCCTATTGACAGGCGAGTAAAACTCCATTAGGTATTCCTTAGCGAGCCACGTTCAGTGAACTTATTCTCTAATAAACACCTACATACTTACTTTTGTATCTCCACACAAATGATTATGAGATCAATCATCCTCTTCATAAGAGCAAGCAACGTATGTACTAATCTATCCGGATTCACTAATCCCCTTTTTAGTCATCCATCGATTAGGAACGATTTTAGTTTGTGAGCTATCTTGAATTTAGATCTCATTAGCATGATCCCCATCATGATTCTAAAAGCATTGCTCAAAACTATGGGTTTATCACATTTAATATAACAGTATCATGTAGATAAAGTAAAATGCCTTTAACAAACGAATAAGATTACAAAGTATATGCTACATCATATCAAATATGATTGGCTTGTGTGCATACTACTTTCAATAAGATTACTTACTCTTAGTTTAGTTTTCTACTTCTTCTTAGTCTCTGCATTGAGTTGCATACGTGAGAACTACAGCCCGTATCCAATACCCAAGTAGAACCTTGACTTATAGAAAGATTTATTTTTAATCATGAACAAACTTATATCTGTAACCGAAGCTTCACTAAGCTTCTTCTGGTTAGCCTCTGTAAGATTCTCCTTACAGTTTCCTTTCTAGTATCTAGGCTTATTGCAGTGGAAGCAAACTCCTTTGCTATCTGCATCAGTCTTGTTCTTATTGTCCTTTGTTTTTGCCTTTTCATTTACCTTCTTCAAATTGTTCTTCTTTTAAGAAGATCCTTTAGCCCTCTTCCGCTTCCTGGAAGAATTATCTACCAGTAAGACTTGGTCTTTCTTGGTTGAAAAGTGACTTTTTACAGTTTTCAACATGTTTAAGCAACTCAGGCAGGCTGACATATAGCTTGTTCATGTGGAAATTCACAACAATTTGTGAGAAAGAGTCTGGAAGTGATTGCAAGATCAAATCTTGGATCAACTCTCCATCCATTAAAATTCAGTTGTCCCAATTGTTCAATTAGATTGATCATTTTAGGACATATGTCTGTACTATAGTGCCATCGGTCATTCTAGATCGGAAAAGCTCCTTAGATATCTAATATCTAATAGTCCTACTTTCCTCACCATTCAACTCCTTGAAGGTGCTGAAGTACAGTAGGAGCATCAATAGTTTCATGCTGACGCTGAAGCTCGTTACTCATGGATGCGAGCATGATGCATTGAGCCAACTGTGCATCATCTTGCCACTTTCTAAAAGTAGCAATCTCTCCCTCAGAGGCATTATCTGCAACCATTGCAGGGATAGGCATATTAAGGACATAAGATAGCTTTTCAGCCTTGAGAACTATTCTCAAATTCTTTAACCAGTCCTTTTAATTTGGTCTGGCTAATTAGCATCTAATATGCTCTACAGTGATAGTAAATTAGACGTTGTAAAATTCTGTAAATGAATTTATAATTTAACAACATTTTTAGCATACATTCATTTCTTAATTAATTACCAAAATAAATTAGGTCTTTATTTTAAATTGGTACCTCACTATTTTCATCAAACTATATTACCCTCAATATATAGTTCAACAATTCTAATTAAAGATTTGCTAGTGAGAATAAGGATCTCATTTCAAATGTATATAGCGTTGTGGTGACACAACAAACGATATATAAATAAATAGTTAGACAACTATTGTCAATTACATCACTATGAAACTCCTTCTATTTTTTCTCGTAGATTATTTTGATCAAGTGGTGACACATCCGAATCAAAATTATCCAAGTTAAGCCCAACTTAGCACTTCCATATATGTGAAGAGAAAAATACCGTCCTTGTGGTGACACAACAAAACAGTAATGTTCAATTCCTTAATAAGCATCAAATGTGATAATGCAACATCTTAAATATTTAATACTTGTCTTGTGGTGACACAACAAACTCATATTAAATATTTAATACTCTATTGCTTTACCATGCTAGAAGGCGACGTTCGATATTCCAAATATCTTTGAACGCTTAGGACTTAATATAATTTATTTGAGGGGTTTGTTATTATTTGTCTCATCTTGTTTAGCGCGCATGCACATATATATATATATATAAAATACGCGTCATATTATTTAACATGCGAAGCATGCTATATAATATATAATATATACATAGTAAGCATGCACATATAAAATACTATATTCTACCCGGATTGATTATGGACTTTTATTCTAGTTTGGTTCACTAGAGCCACCAAGTGAACCAAAAGGTCAAACCTAGGGTGCAAGAACAAAATTTAAATATAACTATTACATTCAAACCCGGGCTCCATTACAAATGGGTCTTCAAGCACTCCTTCTTCCTTTGTCTCCAATTCTTCAAGTAATTCTAACTAAACCTATTGCGTAAACTATTTACAATAAATAGAAACCTTGATTAGCAGTCAAGGGGAGGTACATAGGAGGAAGATAGAATTTACATCAAGAAAAACTAGAGAAGACGAGGTACCACTACTACAAAACAGTAAATAGACAACACTAAAACCACAACGTTTTTATAAAAAACGTTATGGTATATTTTTACACAACGTTTTTTTGACAAAACGTTGTAGATATATATGAGAAAACGTTATGTATTTAAAATGGCATTTTTTTTGTTTTAACTAGATAACGTTTTTTTTTAAAAAACGTTATCTATCTAAAAAATACGGAGCTTGAAAAAATCGCGCGAAAGTGAAAACTTAAAATAAAACCTAATTGTTCAGCCGCCTCATTTCATTTACAGACTCTCTCTCTCCTCGCCTCTTTCCCGAGCTCTTTCAAGCCCACTGGCCACTCTCCCCTCCTCCCTCCGTCGTTCCCTCACCCCCTCACCGATAAGTAATTCTTATCGTCTTTCTCTCTCCTAGGGTTTCATTTTGTCCACTCAGCTAAAGTATCTGTCGGAGTTACACACAGAAAAATTGAGGAAAAGAATAGGAAGTAGAAAATGTCATCGTTGGGAACTTCGAAGGGTGTATTGGAGATCGCAAAGTTCGTTGTATATGTAACAGTTCTGATTGGTCTTATGTATTTCTTCGCCAACAACACAGAATCTTCAAAAATTCATGGGCGATGTATGTATATGTTTCTCTATAGAATATCTTTCTGACAATCTTCATTTCTGCTTTATAGTTTCATAGATTTTCCTAAATTTTGTTTGGTTGTTCTAGTTCAGTACTGATGGCTTATGTGCGTGTATATGTATGTAATCTATAAATGTGTTGTTCATATAAACTTTGTTTAATTGAATGTTTGATTCATATTATATCACTGATTTCAATGTTGGCTTAAAAGCAGCTTGTTATTTTGCAATTTAATTTCGAGAATTGCCTTCTGAATAGGATCTCTGCTTTACTGTAGATACTTGATATAGGATCTCTGCTTTACTGTAGATACTTGATATCTTATTCTGCTAATTCTAGGTTCAAAATGAAGTGTTTCACAATTATAGTTTACGAGTCATTATAATATTTGCTAGTGATTTACAAAGGGCAAGTTGTAATGCAGAAATGTGGTTTTGTCTTGCTGTTTTTATTTTTTTCGTTTGGAATTTATAAAGTCACTGAATGAGAACAGTGCAACGGTTGCACAATTTCTTTAAATTTCTGAATAGTATTCAACAGTGTGAAGTCATGTTAAATAAAGTCATGTTGATTCTGTGTATGGTGCTTGGGCTAAATATAGTCTTCAAATTACAGGTACATTCTCATTGTTAAATAGTTAAGTTTTAATTTTCACAAATCTACTCTTAAATAGCTAGTTGTTTGGTATTTGACTTGAATTTCCTTGGTTTTATGAACTTTTCTTTTGCTGAAAGTAAATGTTTATTATCTGTAGTTATTGGAAAATTAGAAGGGTATTTGGTTGATTTTGGTTAGAATAAGGTTTTGTAAACTGTTCTTTAGTTTTGTGATAGCTGCTGATTCTGTTGAAGGCAAACAGTAAGTTTTATATTTGTATTCCTATAAAATCAGATGTATTTATGTATGAAGTTGTGGTAAAATGAAAGATGGGAACTCCAAGAAAAGCAAGGTTTGTTTGAGAAAACGCCAACTTCTGTCACCTTCCATTAATTTGCGGTTCCATCTACATTAATTTCTGATTTTGTTTTGTTGCTGAAGTTTTCATGGCCCAAGACACTGGTCAAGAAATGGTTCAATATTAAGACTAAAGCTGAAGACTTTCATGTTGATGAAGATTTTGTTTATGAAGGTGACTGTTTCCCTTAATCCTCAAATGAAATTGGGATCTTATTCTTAGCTGTTTATCGAGAAAAAGAAAAATATTATGGTATGTTACTCCTCAAACTTATCTGTTGACTTGCTGTAGCTTATTATTCTACATCAATCACTGCTTCGTTTATACCAGGGACATTTAGATTTTAGTGAGTTATTTTGCCAGTTTCTATTTGCAGATTCAGATCTAGTCTTTGTTTTCTTCTTCTCATTTGATATGCCAAGATTTTATTTCTATTCTTTTGGGTCTACTACCCCTTATTGTTTTTGTTTTCTTGTGTTTTTGAATACAAGGGATTGATGCAATACCAGTGAAATGATCACAGCTTTATGTTTTTCCTTTTTCAGGTGGTGATGAAGAATGGAGGAACAATTTCTCAGAGATGGAGATATGCACCATCAAGAAAAGCAAAACAGGTTCAGTGTCAGACAACCAGTATTTCTTTAGACCACAAACCCCACTAAATTACACATAACCAAACTAATTAAGTAGAAAACAAAAAGAATTAAGTTTTCTTTGTTTCTTTTTAATTTTCTTATCCATCTCTCTTTCTCCCCTTTATTATCAGAGAGAACAAGCACCAGGAATTTCTATCGTCTCCGGCGAAGTAAGATTGACCTGGATGCTGCCCAAGTTATTGATGTGCAAAACTATAGGTGTGTTCTAGTCTCAAGTGGTCTATTATTTATTTTTATTCTTATTCTGTTTTCTCTCAATACATTGGAATACAGGGTCTTTGTAGCTACATGGAACGTGGGTGGAAAATCCCCACCAAGTTATTTGAATCTTGAAGATTGGCTACACACTTCACCTCCTGCTGACATTTACGTTTTTTGGGTGAGTTTGATTTTTTCAATTTCAAATTTATGACCATATCTTTATTTGGCAATGTAAACCTTATGTAGTGGAGTATTTTAAAATCAACATCTGCACCTGATGTAGGATATCATGGGTAGGATAAAAGTGACTGTAACAAGCTTCGATTTCCAAAAGAGTGACAACGAGGAACATTGTGGCATGACTATTCCAGCATTGTGTAGTTTCTTCGTGCAGCTCGGTGATGAACTTAAAAATAGACTGAAGGTCAGTCACTCTTTTGTAACCTGTTAGGTGATGGTTATTTTAAGTGTAATTGTGGAGTAACAGGTGCTTGTCCTTAACAGTCACATTTCAAAGGATCAATAAAAGATGAAGATAAGACAAGCTCAGCAATCTCCATAAGGAAGCATAAAGAATCATCTTCTATATTCGAAGTCAGTCTAGAGAAACAACTGCAGGCTTGGAAAGAGAATCCTATTTGGGAAGATCAATCGCCAGATATAAAGGTAGGCAAATCCTTAGCAAGAAATATGATGTGCACTGCTTTTCTAAGAGTGGTCTTAGACAGGTTGAGAGTTGCCGCACATTAGCATTGTGTTGAAGCCATATGATGATTTGTAGAGTTGTGATAATTTCTTTTGGATTTCAAACTCATGTATGGTGTTGTACATGGTTGGCTTCTGATTATGATTTAAAACTGTACCAATGCAATCTAGGATCTATAGATTTCTTTCACCGACTCTCCTTTGTACCTCCCTGCAAGCTTCTTTTTTGTATTTCCTGACCATATTATTGGAATTGGTCTAAATCATTTAATTTTATAAGTTGTTCTTTTCAGGGGTTTGTTACAGCAGTAAGTCACATGCGTGCATTTGTTCCAGCTATTTATGATGTAACACTTGCTATTCCCAAAAGTTCGCCTCCACCTACAATGCTAAGACTCTTTAAGGGGCAGTCTTCTGTGGTAAGTCAACTGAACTTGAGAACTTTGAGCAGTTGAATTGAACATTTTGCATATGTGGTACTGGTAGTTCAAGTTGTTGTCATGTTATTGTATAGTTCTGTTATAACTGATGTTTTTAAATTTGATTATAGGCCACTTCAGAGGTTGTAGATGTGGAACCAATCTACAATGAAGATCCGTCAATGTCAAGCCTATGGTCAGAACAACTGATCAAGATGCTGATGAAACCTCAAAGTGCTAATTATTCTGGATCCATTGCACCAGCTGTTCAATTCAATATAGTAGTAATTTATATTGAAAAGTGAATTTGAGATGCATATATGGATAGTTTGGTATATTTTTTGTGGATGTAGTAATTTGAAACTGTAAACGAATGGTATTATTCGAATGTATTTTGAATGGTTGATACATTTTGGCTTTAAATTTAAATGAGAATTTAGACCTTCTTTAGCTATATATTATGGCATTAGCAGATTGCAGGTGCACTGGTAATATAAGTGAACCACATTCTAAACAGATGACACATTCTAAACGTTGTATAAATGTGTCATGTCTAAATAGATGACACATTCTAAACGTTGTGTACATGTGTCTAAACGTTGTCTAATATATTAAACTACAACGTTTTCAAGCATCTACTACTTTATGGAAAACAAATTTACAACGTTTTTTCCTTAAAAACGTTGTATAATGTGTCTAACTACAATGTTTAAAAATGTTGTATAAGGGTGTCAAATAGATGACACCCTTAACCACGACGTTTTGCTGACAGAAACCACAACGTCTTTTACGTGTTATCTATTTACTGTTTTGTAGTAGTGTACGCAGACTCCATTTATAAAACCCATTCATTCAAGCATCCACTAAAATAAATCTAATCACACATTGGTCAGTAGTCTATAATCAATCTCTATTTATTATCATACATATCTCTATATGTATCAATAAATAACATTCATCCCATGAATATTAAAACCAATCCATATATGCATTGATATCAATTGATGGGCAAAAGTTTTGCTAATATTTAGTTTTGAAACAAAATAAACTCTTTTATTTTAATCAAAAACCAAATCCAAATTAAACTCCTTTAATTTTAGCAATATGAAATCCTATTCCAGATAAAATAAACATCTTTATTTTAAACTTATATCAATTAAATAAACCATTTATTTTAATTGAAGGAAAAATTATTTTTTCGGATTCTGCTGTCCGGCGCAGCTGCACCAAGAATGAACTGGGAAACGGCACAGCTGCGCTGAACCCCAAAAACGACTTTCTGGGTTTGGGCGCAGCTGCGCTCCAGAATGAACTGGAAACGACGCAGCTACGCCGCGTAGCAAATTCAGAAAAACAGATTCTGCCCAAAAATTTCGATCCAATCGCATATCATACACACATGGAATCATCAAAATCGATAATTAGCACAAGATTAGGCTCTGATACCACTGTTAGGTTTGTATATAGCGCGAACATGCAATCAAATTACATAAATAGTGCGGAAGCGCGATAAAATCAGATTTTAAAAATTTTCATACAAACCATCACCATGATCATCCATGTGCTCAATTATCAATTAAACGAAAGAGATAAAATATGAGAATCATACCCTTGTAGAACCATGCTTTCACAGGTACGAGTTCACCTCCAAATCCTTCGCGTTCTCCTTGAATTCCATTGATTAAATTCCTTCCTTTGATCAACGTTAGCCACCCAAATGTTTGGCCTCTAGAGGTGATCCACCAAGGAATAATAGTTATTCAAGAAGATGGGTGCTGGCAAAACTCTAGTTTCTATCTCTATAGAAATTGTCAGTAATCTCCACAATCTAATGCAAGAGTGTGTAACTGTCTAACCCCAAATCATAATAAGACTCCTCTTATTTATAGATATAGGGAACCCTCCTAAACTATTTAGGATTAGGGTTTTTATTCTAATTAAACTCCTTTAATTAATTAAACTCCTAATTCAATTATGAATTTATGGGAGAGTACTTCTATTAATTAATTCCCAATCCCTATTAGAAATTAAATAATAGTAATTGTAATAATAATAATAAGACTCTTCTTATTAATTTATATTTAATATTTCTAAAATATTAAATAATAAATATTAAGCTATTTAATTTATTCTATCTCTATAGATTAAATTAAATACACTTAACTTATTATTACAATTATGTCATTTACTTCTTAAACAAATATTTTCCTTTTACGGTGTGACCCTTTAGGTTCTCCATATTAAACCGATTGTGAATAAATCAATTAGAACAATTCTAATCTTATTTAAATAAATAAATTAAACTATTTAATTTATTTAAATAAATAATATTTATTCTAGAATAAGGGTAAGCCCCCTTAGCGATCAACGACTTTCCAGATAATATAGATTTCAACATTAATCACAAAAGAACCTTTCAGTGAATAGTTACCGTATAATCCAATCCTTCTACCATACAATGTCCCAATTAAATATAAGACATGGAATTACTGTCAAGTCTTATCTTATTTAATTATATGTATTTCGATTCTCAAATGCACAACTCTGATTAATGCAAATTAGAAACTCTTTTCTAATTTTATTCTGCTTTGGCCAAAGATCTGAGTTGTCATTTATCGAATCACATAGGACATTCTCTCATTTTACTAGAAGTGGTAGATTCTTTGTTGATCATTCACCTATCTCCATGTATAACTTATTATACCCAATCATACCCTTTGATATACCTTAAAGGTCTTAAGGGACATGCTAAAGTATAACTCATCATACACAAGATACTATGATGATCTCAAGTCTAAGGATCAGTTGTACTACTATCACTAGAGGAATTCCTATTGACAGGTGAGTAAAACTCCATTAGGTATTCCTTAGCGAGCCACGTTCAGTGAACTTATTCTCTAATAAGCACCTACATACTTGCTTTAGTGTCTCCACACAAATAATTATGAGATCAATCATCCTCTTCATAAGAGCAAGCAACGTATGTACTAATCTGTCCGGATTCACTAATCCCCTTTTTAGTAATCCAACGATTAGGAACGATTTTAGTTTGTGAGCTATCTTGAATTTAGATCTCATTAGCATGATCCCCATCATGATTCTAAAAGCATTGCTCAAAACTATGGGTTTATCACATTTAATATAACAACACCATGTAGATAATGTAAAATGCCTTTAATAACCGAATAAGATTACAAAGTATATACTACATCATATCAAATATGATTGACTTGTGTGCATACTACTTTCATACCTTACCCTGCAAAAGTGCAGGAGATTCGTTCTTTTCTTGGACATGCAGGTTTCTATAGGAGGGTTATCAAGGACTTCTCCAAGATAGCTTCGCCTTTGTGTAAGTTGCTGCAAAAAGATGTGGAGTTCTAGTTTACTGAAGAGTGCAAGGAGGCTTTTAACAAGCTGAAGAAACTGTGGACTTCTGCACCTGTGATCCAACCACCCAACTGGAAACTACCCTTTGAGATCATGTGTGATGCAAACAACTATGCAGTAGGAGCTGTTTTGGGCCAAAGAGTGAATAAAACTGTCGATGTCATTTATTATGCTTCCAGGACTCTCAATGCTGCTAAATAAACTACTCTACGACTGAGAAAGAACTTTTACAGTTGTTTTTGCTTTAAAAAAATTTAGATCTTATTTATTAGGAACTAAAGTAGTAGTTTATTCTGATCATGCTGCTCTCAAGTATCTCTTGACCAAGAAGGACTCAAAGCTAAGAATTATAAGATAAATTCTTGTAATAACTTGGAGATTAAAGACAAGAAAAGAGCAGAAAACTATGTGGCAGATCACTTGAGCAGATTGGTGAGGGATGAGGAGACACTACCATTACATGATTCCTTTCCAGATGAACATCTGCTTGCAATCACTGAGGAAAGGCCCTAGTATGCTGCTATTGTAAATTACTTAGCAAGTTCATATGTTCCTAGCAAGTTCTCTAGACATCAGAAAGATAAGCTTAGAAGTGATACAAAGTATTATGCTTGGGATGATCCATATCTGTGGAAATTCTGTGCTGATTAGGTAATTAGAAGATGTGTTCCCAATAGTGAACTTCATTCCATTCTATCTTTTTGTCATTCATATGCTTGTGGAGGTCATTTTGTACCAAAAATAACTGCTCACAAGGTTTTAGAATCTGGTTTTTATTGGCCTACTATTTTTAAAGATTCTTATATGTTTTGTAAGACATGTGGAAACTGTCAAAAGACAGGTAATATCTCACAAAAAATTAAATGCCACAAACCCCTATTCTAATTGTTGATATCTTTGATGTATGGGGTATAGATTTTATGGGTCCTTTTCCTGTTTCTTTTGGTAATGTTTATATTCTTTTAGTTGTTGATTATGTTTCAAAATGGGTGGAAGCTAAAGCCACCAGGACTGATGACTCTAAAATTATTGCAGATTTTGTTAAATCTAACATCTTTAACAGGTTTGGAATTCCAAGAGCCATTATCAGTGATAGAGGAACTCACAACATTGTTTAAAAGATATAGTGTAATCCACAGAGTCTCTACATCCTATCATCCTCAAACTAATGGCCAAGCTGAGGTATCTAACAGGGAAGTCAAGTCCATTTTGGAAAAAGTAGTCAACCCAAATAGGAAAGATTGGAGCCTGAGATTAGAAGATGCATTTTGGGCTTACAAGAACTACATATAAGACACCAATAGGTATGTCACCTTATAGGTTGGTGTTTGGTTAACCTTGTCACCTACCTGTGGAACTTGAACACAAAGCTTTTTGGGCAATCTAACACTGTAACATGAAGATGGATGAAGCTGGGGAGCATAGGAGGCTACAGTTGTAAGAGCTTGAGGAATAAATCATATGAAAGCTCCATAATTTACAAGGAAAAGACCAAAGCTTTTCATGATAAACAAATTTTAAGGAAGACTTTCACTGTTGGACAAAAAGTTCTCCTTTTCAATTCAAGGCTAAAGTTATTTCTAGGTAAACTACGTTCTAGATGGGAAGGACCTTTTGTGATTACTAATGTTTTTCCTTATGGTGCAGTTGATATTCGCAATCCAAGGACAGGAAAAACTTTCAAAGTTAATGGACATAGGTCGAAACCCTTCTGTGAAGGCTATAAGGAACATGTGGAGTTGCTGGATTTGATGGATCCAATTTATGGAGATTGAGAGAGGAAAGATGTCGAGCCAATGACATTAAACAAGGGTAGCTACATGGGAGGCAACCCATGATATCAGATTTGATTTTCTATCCCTTTACTTTTTATTTTTAGTTGCATGTTAGTTAGTTACTTTTCTCTTTGCATGATTGTCTTACATTAGGGACAATATAAGGTTTGAGTATGGGGGAGGGGTTAGGATATTATTTGAGTTATTTGTTTATTATTTAGGCGATGCATGCTAAATATGATGCTCTGAAGTGAAAAAAAAATTGAAAATTTTTCTGACTCAATGATCGTAGTATTCTGCTGAACTTTTGAAGGTTGAAATAGTCGAGTGATTACTGATGCTTATTTGTAGAATTTGATTTGATGCTTTATTGACTGATGAATAATGGTGACTAAGTTAGGATCCATAGACTAATTCTGAGTTTGGAATTATTTTGCATGAATGCTTGAATATGAGATGCATATGTACTTGGCTAAGTTATTTGTGGGATTATACTTTGTGCACTGATTTTGTGACTCGGGAGTTGTTTTGAATATTTATGTTGTTTACAGAACCTTGGGAAAAAAAGAAGATAAAATATGAAAATTATGAGAACAACAATGTTGGAAAAAGGGAGAGAAAAAGAAAAAAAATGCAGATGTGGTGGGTTGAGATGGAGCGTAAAACGCACTCACCCATAAACACAAGAGAGAGATAGAGTGTAAAACGCACTCGCTGGAAAGTCATAAGTGGGATAGAGCATAAAATGCACCCACTTGAAGAGATGTGTGAAAGGTGAAATAGAGCATAAAATGCATTCACCTGAGGAATTGAAAAATTGTTGGTTCTGTGGTTAAAAAGAATTGTAGGAGAATCAAGTTTTGAGTTATGAGTCAGTGTGCATGGTTGTTGTTCCATGATAACTGAGTTGGGTATTTGTGTTGATCGTATGAGAGTTATCTATGTGGATATATTCTGATTTGGAGAATGTTTTGTGGGGAATGATAGAGTTGTTGTTGTGAGTT
The DNA here is from genome assembly GCA_034770075.1 of Aralia elata. Taxonomy (NCBI): domain Eukaryota; kingdom Viridiplantae; phylum Streptophyta; class Magnoliopsida; order Apiales; family Araliaceae; genus Aralia; species Aralia elata. Next base: position 26,372,595 of record CM068388.1, on the reverse strand, counting down.
GGTTGATGGGGTATTAGTCAAGGTCTGTGATGAGTATGGATGTTCAGTGTTGTTGAATTTAATACCTTCGATAGTTGGGAGAATGAGTCAGATTAGTTTTCTTTATGATTCTTATTTGGTTTACATGAGGACATGTAAACGCTAAGTGTGGGGGAATTTGATAGGTGCATAATATCTGATTATTTTCATTCATTTGTGCTTAGTTTAGTTGCATGTTATCTGTCATATGAGCTGATTTAAGGTATTTATTAATTTATAAAAGGATTTGATGTGATTCTACAAAAATATATTTTAATGTTGAGTTTTATGTTGTTTTGCAGAATACTCTACGTTCGTAGTATTAGGGTGCAATCTGATAGCTCTACGATCGCAGGGAGGTTAAGGCAGAGTCCCGCGACAATTTGATTTAGTACTCTACGTTCGTAGAGTGGGAGCTCTACGCTTGGGCGGCTGTGAACTCTACGATGGTACTGTTGTTCGACGATTGTTCTAAGTTTACTCTACGTCTGATGAGAGAACTCTACGATTGGCAAGTTTACTCGGCAGCTAGTTACTCTACGATTTTGGTCGACATGCAGATTTCCAATTCTAAGTAGGATTTGAAACATTGAAGCTTAAAGATATGATTCCTAACAGGATTTGGAGATGAAGTTACAATCAAGAAGGGAACTATAGCTGATTATGGGAAATAAAATCTGATATGGAATCTGAGTCAACGAACAATATGGAAATTGATGCCGAACTGGAAAAGGAAACTGAGGAAGACTTGGATTCGGAAATAAAATCTAATTTGAAAAGGAAGCTACTTAAAGCTGGACTGCAGAGTTTGACAAGGATTTAGAATCCTACCATATCTATAGAATGAAGACTTCCGAAGCAGAATTAGATTAGAATAATATTTATCTATAAATACCTATAAATACCTATCACTTCTAATCATCCAACACAATTTATCCAACACAATTCATCATCTATTATTCTTGATCTTAGATTATACTTTATCAGCATGCTTTCTTAGTTATTTTCTTCAATTCTGAAGGGATGTGGAACCATATTTACAGTTAGTATAATAATTGAGTTATATTATTGATTCCTTCGTGCATGAAATTTATTCTGATAATCTGGTTGAATTTCTTATATGTTATTCAGTTTACTAATTTGGTTTCTGCAGGATTAAATTGGTGAATTGTTATCATTTGCTAGATTAAGGTATAATATTAAACAAACGATGTTATATCTGATCACAGGTAGTACTTAGTAATATTTGATTGTGGACAAGCTTTTGGATATTATTAAGATTATTAGAAGACAAGTTAAATAATCCCTGATAGTGTGATTGTTGCTTGGAACAACCTAATTCTCTAATTCTTAATACTTCTGTCATATTAAATCTAAACTGATAGTTTTGGGTTATATAACAGTTAGAGTCTAGTGGGGGCGATTGTCACCTTAGATTTAAACTTAAAGAGAATTTCGGATAATTGAGCGATTGCTGATCATCTAGGGTTGTTAGTTTCATTAAAGGAAGAAATAATATTAACTTTATTATTCTATTAATGTAAATTAGTGAAGCTGAATTGAAGAATTGAAGCTTTTACATATTTGATAATCTTTATTAATTTAATTTTGTTTTCCTTTGTTAATTACAATTGATTTCAAAAACCTCTAATCTTTATTTTTTGTTTATAGTTAGAAACATTAGAGTAAATTTAAAACAATATCAATTCTCTATGGGATTGATCCTTATTTAATACTGTGCTTAGTTTTGAGTTCGTAGAGTGCAAATGAGGTTAATTTTGGATTGCTTAACGACAGCTCTCCCACCCCTTATAATATCTACGAGAGTTCTTAGTCTATATAACTGTTGGACAAATTGGAGAGTTCTAAGTCTTTATGACAAACGAACATTATTAGTTCTTAGTTTAACAACCCTCAGTTTACTATTACGGACAATTATTGATATTTTTTGTTGAACTATTCATTCCTTTGAATTCGAGAAGTGTGAGTTAGGTCTAGATGTATAATTCTAATAGAATGATGTAATTATAATAGGATGTAAGTTATAAGAACTTTGAAGTGTGAATAAAAGAGTTGGGAATTTCTTTGAGAAATGTAGTGTTTGTATACTGTACATTCAAGCTAGTAAATGTAGAAGTCATAACTGTAACGAACGAGATTTTTGTATTTGATTTTTAAATATTTATTGAATTAAATGAATATTTGTGTTAATTTATTTATTGAGTTAAATAAATATTTGATGAAATTGTTATAGATTAATTTAATGAAATAAATTAATGTGGAATAATTTTATAGTTTGAAGTGTGAATTTAATTGGGATAATTAAATTAAATGAGTTATTTAATAATATAATGTTATTCTAATTCATTTAATAATTAATTAGAGATTTATTGATTTGTTATAATTAATAAATAAGAATTTTATTTATGTGATAATTTGATTTAATGAGTAATATTGGCTTTAATTTAATTGAATTTAAATAAAATAATGTGACTAATTAAGGTGTGACAAATAAACTATATAATAAGTGAGTTAATTAAAATAAATTGGAAGGAGCCTTTTTAAAGGTTAACCAAACATGGCCTTGAGAACATGAGATCAGTTAAGGCCATAATGCGTTTAACTGATACCCATGCATATCATTTACCATGTACGCATTATATCAGTTTCTTTTCATAAGGCTACAACACAAAGAGAAAAAGAGAAAAAACTTGAGAGAAATTGAGATTGAAGAAGGAGTTTTGGAGAATCAATAGGAGTATTTTAACATTTTTGCTTAACTTAAACAAGGAAGTAAGTGTAAAATTCTTAATCTCAAACCTTTAAATTGTGTTCTTCATAGTTTAATTAGAAGTCGATTTTTAGTCCTCTATAATTAAGTTTTCATGATTAAATTGTTGAGAAGTTGTTTATAATTGTTAATATGCATGTATAATCTACTATATGATGTTTATACACTGTTTTGGTTGAATTAATCCATGAAATTATGTTTTAAAATGGAGTTTTGAATTTACAATAAAGAATATACGAATATAGCTTATATGTATAAAAATTGATGTTTAATTCGTATGTTAATCTGTAAATTGATGATTAATTGTTGTAATACTATAAGAAACGAAAACAATGCAAGTTAAATGGGTTAATTTGGTTGTAAAAAAAGTTCGCGGTGCTTGATTTTGCCAAAGATGTCAAGATGTGAATATTAAACATGAACAGTGATTTTTGAACCTCTAAATTGGCTGTTTATGTGTTTTATGTTGTTAGAATCATTAAATACATGCAACGTTTTAGTTTTATAAAGTTTAAAACATCTGGGTGTGGTTAATTTGTCGTGTGGGTGATGAAGTTAGCTGTTTTTGGCCTTGGAACTGCACTGCTCACGAATTGTAGAATCTGGTTCTAAGTCTCTGCGTAGCTGCGCCGGTGCGCCGGTTCCAAGGGTATGAACAATGCAGCGCGCAGTTGCGTCGGTTTCCAGTGTTAATGCAGCGCAGCTGCTCTGCTGTGCAGTCCGTCCAGTAATGAGTATTTAATATAGGATCTTTGGTATATTGTTATAACCTCATTGAATGATTATAGTATAGTGTAATGCATGTTATTGGACTTGAAAATAGATTGTAATCACATAGATGGTGAGAATAAGTTACAAATTAGTAAGAAATGAAAGATGTCAACTTGTTATTCGCGTGAACTAAAATGATAAACCCTATGTGATATATATGTAGGAGCTCGAAGAGCGTAAAATACAAGTATCTTATCCTTAACTTATTACTATTACGCAAGTTTTCTATCCCTAACATGTTATCGGTATGCAAAGTTCTATAACTCTAATTTTATTGAGCAAGTTCATAAATCTTATTCTTATATTGAGCAAGTTTCTTACTCTTGTTTATTCAAGTTTATAATTCCGAATGAGACGTTTTAATTTCTTTGAAGTAATACCTCAGTTATTCAATGTTTATCCAGTTGTATTCATTGAGATTCAAACTTCGATTTAAATATCGTTTACATTATTGTATTGAAACCTTGAATGGCTAGCGAACCCTCTTTGATTTGACTAGTCCATAGTTGATGAGCGTTCTAAATTCTAGAACTATTGTTGAAGCTTATCCAAACCGAACTTCCTTCAGTGCGGACTCTTATGTCAAAACTAAGACGAACAACCCTATTATAGGGCATTATATTACGCGATAGCATTAAGATGTTTATGCATAATACATTGTACAAAGGGCTGATCCACCTAAGTACGATAAGAAGGTTCATATAGTCTTACTACTATTAAAGGTTTAAAGTAGAAATACTTGATAACCTAGGACATAGTTCATGGTCTTGTGACCCTTAGATGTACTTTTAATTCTTGTTTTCTAATCTTGATTCAAAAGCCGAGCTATCTATTGTTCAGTATCCATTGATTAATTGCATGTTATTATTATTATTATTGTTATACTTGTGGGCAATTGTTTGCTCACTCTTACATAATAACATTGCAGCTAAGATCGAAAGAATTGACGAGCCCTCCACTAGTAAGGGAAAAGGCAAGGCGAACAAGTGATGAAGACTTGTTTAAATTATTTGAAAGATGTTTATGTATAAGACTTATGTTAATTATGTTATGTTTCCGCATTAATATTTTATTTAAGGTTAGATGACCTGAGATTGCTTTTATTATAATGTTGTAACCCTTTTATGGAAGGATTTCTATTTCAGTTAAAAGTTTTCATTTATATCTTTTTCATGGGTAGTTAGATGTTATTTATTTGGATAATGAATACTGAATCCTGTGGAAATGAAGTACCCAAATTTAGGGGTGTCACAGGTTGGTATCAGAGTCGTAGGTTAAAAACCTTAGGCGGGCAAAAACCTTAGGTAGTAACCTTATAGGAAGTTGGAAATATAGTGGAGATAAACTCTTATCGAGTTCTAAGAAATGAGTTAAGGAATTCATTAAAGATAATAAAAGACTTTATATGTTATGTGCTTATGTGTTATAACTTATGTACTCGCGAGTATCGAATAGCATCACGTAATAATTAAAACTTAAAACTTTGTTGTCAGGATGTCGGATGTTGGAAAATCCAGTCAACCTAGGGAGGATGAGCCTCGAGTAGCTAGAGAGGAGGAACCCCGAGACATCCATACCGTCTGAGAGTAGTTGGTACAGAGAGAGCCATCTCCGTTGATCATAGTTGTGGGTCAGGAGCATAAGCCTGAGTTTGATCCAAAGGAGGACCCTAAGGAGGTTGAGGTAAGGCTGAGGAGGAGGATAAGGATCCTGATGAGTTTTCACCGAACTCTATCAGTGCTGAGATGTATGATGAGCTATATGACCGTAACATAGAGTTACATGATAGCATTAGAGAATTGAAAGAGCTGGCAGATATGCGTCAGACCACCATAGAGCAGAAGAATGGCGAGATTGAGGATCTTGATGTACGTATTAGAGACGTGGAGTGGAAGCTAGTTCAGACAGAGAGCCAAAAGGAAGAGCTATCAGCTGAGGTAGAGAAACTGAAGAGTGACTTGAAAGAAGAGTTAGCAAAGCGTGCTAGAGCAGAGGACGCTTGGATGAAGGCTTCTCGACGTGCAGATCTTGTTGAAGATAGTGATTGGGCAAAGAAGGCTAAGATTGAGGAGACATGCTACACTGTTCAGACAGCGGTTAATAGGTCCCAGGATCGAGTTGTCTACTATCCAGTTCAGTTCGAGGACCTACCATGGTATATGTTGGATCATAGGATGATGTTTCGTATTATAGAGAAAGAACACAAAAAAGCCGCTCGACGTCTTAGTAGGCCGTGATAGGAAGAGTAATGATTTATGTGAATATCTATGGTAGTTAGTAATGTAAATTCCAGTGTGGATATAAACAATAGAATATGATGATTTAATCCTGAATATTCTTTTATCTCGGGAAAGTTGATGTAAATAGCAGTGATGCTATCTTTTTTATGTTTAAGATTTTGAATGAATAAAATATTGGAGTTTATTCGAAGATATTATGTCTTAAGTGATAATTTTAAAATGTTTAAGCTAAGTCTTAAATATTTAAGCAATTGAGTAATGACCTAATATGCGTATATCTTAAATAGAAAATGTTGCCCAAAAGACACCAAACTCGTCAACAATCTCAGGAAGAATCTACAAACAATAACAATAATGATGTCAATGCTAATCCTGTCCAGCAATTGGTTAATCTGTTAATGGAAGCTCTTGCGAATCAGCCGCAAGCTCTAGTTACTTCATTTAAGGACTTCAAAGCAGTAGGACCGCCGGAGTTTAAGGGTTCCATGAATCCGATTGAAGCCCAAACGTGGGTAATAGAGATGGAAAAAGTTTTTGATGTTGCAAGGGTCAACGATGACCAGAAGACCACCTTTGCAACATTCATGCTGAAATCAGAGGCCAACTACTGGTGGCAAGCGAATAAAGTTAGAGGAGGACAAGGGATAATAACATGGGATAGGTTTAAGGAAATGTTCTTCGAGATGTACTTCCCGACAAGCTCTCGAAATTAGATGGAGGTCCAATTCTTGGAGCTAAAATAAGGTAACATGTCTGTGCCAGAATATGCTGCGAAGTTCAACGAGTTGGCAAGGTTTGTAACTTACCAGGTTAATACTGATGAACAGAAGGCAAGACGATTTGAACAGGGACTGAAGCCCTGGTTATACAATAAGGTTTCAATATTTCAGCTAAACACATTTGCAGTAGTTTTGGAAAAGTCAATCATCGCAGAAGGTGGAAGCGATGCTTTGACAAAATATAACCAGGAACGGAAAAAGAAGAAGAATGAAGGTGAGAACAACAAGGCAGGTGGCAGTAATGGTGGTAGCAGTAATAATCAGAAGAGGAGGTGGAATGATAGTATGTCTTCTAGCGAGCAATAAGGAAATCAAAAGAAGAGAGTGGAGGCTTGTGCTACTTGTGGAAAGAATCACTTGGGGGTATGCATGAAGGGGAAGAGGGTTTGTTATAATTGTGGTCAGGAAGGCCACATAGCACCAAATTATCCTAACCCAAAGAAAGGGGCTTCTTTCACATGTGGATCAAAGGACAATATGGCTCGTGATTATCCTAGGAAGATAGCAGGAGGATCAGGAGCAGGTGGAAGTAAAGGAAACAACAGGGGAAGCACCTTGACCATCACTGAACCGACGCCGTCAAATCGACCCACCGCTAGAACATTCAACATGACCAAGCAGGATGCAGTACAGTCAAAGGATGTGGTATCAGGTATCATTTCGGTCAATAGTATTAATGTTTATGTATTATTTGATTCGGGTGCTACTTATTCATTTATATTTGATGACTTTGCTAAGAATTTAGAATTACCTAAGGAGGAATTAGAGTACCCTTTGAACATAAAAATTGCGAATAGGGAGGTAATTTTTATTAGGTATGTACACAAGAACTGTAGGGTGGATATTAAAGGCCACGAAATGATGGTAGATTTAATCCGATTAAACTTAGGGAATTCAAAGTTATTCTGGGAATAGATTGGCTATTCAATTATGGGGCGATAATTGATTGTCAAAAGAAGTGTATTAACCTTATGACTCCGTCAAAGGTAGTATTTTATGACAGCAAGTCGCCTAGACAAGCGAGTTGTCTGACGAAGTTGTTAAGACAAGGTTGTGTAGGGTATTTAGCCTACATAGTCAATACTCGAAAAGAGAGTCCGAAAATAGAGGAGATACCTGTCGTTAGGGACTTTGTAAATGTATTTCCACATGATTTTCCAGGACTTCCGCCAGATAGGGAAGTGGAATTCATAATTGTGACGCCCCCAAATCCGAGTTCCTTGAACCTCGGATCCAGTGCTCACGATCCATCTTAACAAACATTCTAACTACTCAATAAAAATGCGGAATATAATTATTGGTAACAACTTACAATCATCCCAGATTTTCTAACCTTAATACATCGAAGTAATAACACAAAAGAGTTTACAACGTAGGTAAACTAAATAAACTGATCATAAGTCAAACACGGACTTGTCTTTTTTTCCTTTATCGTCCTTGGCGTCTTGTACGAACTCGGACTTAACTGAAAATGGTTCACGATATAGCAAGGGTGAGCACAAATTGCTCAGCAAGTTAAAATAGACAATAAAGATATATCATGAATGAAAAGAATACAATTCTTTGGATTTCACAATATACAATAATTGTGAATAACTGTCCACAGTAATGCTGCTAGAAGATTTACTGAAAAACTGATAATCTTAACAATGTTAATTTCCAGAGCGATATCGATAATGATAATTTCAAATAACACTCGCATGATTGAATAACTTTAAGAATTGATATTCAAAATCAATGGTAATGAGTATTTACTGCTGAGTTGGTCATTATAGACCCTGAACATGGTTGAGGGCTTAACCAGGCGTTTCACCTAGAGCACCTCGTGAGAAACTTACCCAGGTCTTAGCTGAGCATCTCGGAGTAGTGTAACAGCTAATGCTACTGTAAACACTCAGGAGCAGTGTAACAGCTAATGCTACTGTAAACACTCAGGTGGATACGCGAGGTGGCCAAACCTCTTGTACCCAATGTATATGCATAACATTAACTATCTTGTGTGCACGCTAAGTCGAATAAATCGACATCAAACCCCTTTTATAAGGGTTGTTCTGCTCAGTCTGATTATAAGAGTCCGTACCATCAATGGTTTGGACAGCTGCAACAATATTCAACCAAATGAATTTAAATATACAAATGTCTAGCCGAAACAATTGGCGTAGACTACATATTTAAAGTAATTCTTATGATCCCATGCATAAGACTAGCCGAACTAGTGGCGTAGCCTTTCATTCAAACGGTTCAGGAATAAAGAACTTCAAGTAATAGATGTTCGATAATGAATAGAAATGCAAAAGCACTATGTGCGAATACCAATAATCGTCAAAGAGGTGGCTAATTAACAATAGTTAAACCACTAGTATACTCGGATAATCTAGAGTTTATAAATAATTGTACGATTTAAAGTACAAGGTTAAGAACGATCTATAAAGAGACCGACAATTTAGGTTTGGAGAACTGGTCTTAATATAACAATACAACCTGTTCGAATATACAATGAGTAGGATTAAAGAAAGCTATCAAACAATTTATGAGTTCAAAATTCATGCTTCAATACTTGGTCTAACCGAACAATGGTATAAACCCATACTTATGATGCAATTTATGCGAAATAAAACTATTGGGTTCAAGCTATTCAAGAATCTGACAATATCTCAGATGCACATGAGTGGGGACAAGGCATAACTTTAGAATGTGTAGAATCACAAGAAATAGTTCAAATAGGGAACTTGCGATAATAATAGAATACTTGCTCAATAAACAAATCGAGTAAGATAGAACCCGCTGAATAATAATTTCAGTTAGATTAAAGAACTTGAAATAAATAATAAGTTCAGGAATTTGTAATAGTACGGAGTACTTACTACAAAAAAATGGGGCTTCAGCAACAACCGATTTTCGTTGCTAAAGGTGTCAAATTTCGTTGCAAAAGGGTTTTGGCAACGACTTTACTGTCGTTGCGTCTTTCGTTGCGCAATGAGCGTTGCTAATTGTTCCGTAACGAACGTATTTTTTTCGTTGCCAAAAGTAATACATTTTGCAACGAAATTTGGCTTTCGTACAGAGACATCGATCCTTTAGCAACAAAATGTATTGTTGTAGAATAATTAAAAGTTCGTTGCTAAAAACCACATTTCGTTGCAAAAGCCTGCTAATTGGCAACGAAATGAACTCTTTTTTTTTTGCAACGCCATGCATTTTCGTTGCAATTGACACCATTTTTCAACGACATTTTTCGTTGCAGTAAATTATGAAAATTGTTGCCTAAGCTTGCTTTCGTTGCGGAATGTAAACTTTTTAGCAACGATTTTCGTTGCTGATTATATTATTTGACGACATTATGCTGAATCAACAACGAAAATGTTTGTTGCTGATTATTTTTCAATAGCAACGAAAGTCGTCGATTAGCAACGACATTATATGTTGTCGTTTCTTTATATGTGCAACGAAAGTTGATATGATTTGCAACGATAAAAAAATGTTACCTTTTATTTTTGTATTAGCAACAATATCCTCTCCGTTGTTATTAGGTTAATTTTTCGTTGCCAAATATTATATTTTTAATGTCATTAGCAACGAAAATTTGTTGCTAAATGTATAAAAAATTGTTGCTATATTAAAACTTGTTCAATGCTTTGGTAACGAAATATATTATTGCCAAATCAAAATTTGACATTCTTTTTGTGTACCTGGCTGGCTCAATGTCCCCATTGCAAATAATGGCAAAAATACAAAAAACTAAAATATTATTAACTTAATAAAATCATCCACTACATAATCATTCATTATCTTTACAATTAACCATCTAAAGCTACCACAATTCTTCAATCAAAGTATATATCTACATATATAGAGAGAGTACACTTCATAATTTCGTCCCTTGTCTTCCGTAAACATAGCACAAAAATTTGATACCCAGTATTATAAGGCAGGTCGTAGAAGCAGTCTTCCTGCACATATTTAAAAATAATAGCAAGTCAGAAAAATGAAGCAAATAGGTCACCAGAGGCACTTAATGCCAAAATCAAAGACAATAGAGTTGCTACGTGGTACTAATGTACACCGTATTGCTCATAAGCAGAAAAAGACAAATAGGCAATCACAATATCTTTTACTACAAATCCAAATAGAAAAAGAACCTTCCGTGCGACTATATGATTACTCTGTTACAAGAAAAAATTGGAATCTTAATCGGCCATTTCATGAATTAATTTCAGTAAGCATAGTGGTAAACATATTTTCTGTTACAAGACTTGTAGATTATTATTATATGTTGACCTCAAGTCAGAATTCAGTCACATTCAACAACCACAAGCATCACACAATCTTAAATATCATCACACAATCTTAAATAACAATGTTTAGATTTCTATATAGAAAGGACAAAAATTATGGAAAAGTTGAGGCTATTAGTCAATGTGGAAAAACTTTTCTTGAGACGACAAATTTCCATACAGTATATGCCTCAAAGATGCTAGCTATAATCACAGACATCATAGATTTAATTACTCATTCATAAGTGTGAGGTAAAGATTCACCGTTTTCCACAAACCAACTAAATTAAAGAAGAGCAAAGATCAACATCTTCAACTATGACTCCACACCTATGGCTATTTCCAGGTGCACCCCAAACAGCAAGGATGAGCCATTTCCATATTCTTACATTTCTTGTCCCTACCTGCCTATAACCCAATAAACAAGTGAAACACTGATGTATTAGGGGCCCTATAATCCTGAAAACCATCAATAGCAAACCCCATGATCGTCCCTAGTGGTCCCGGGTTACTTAGATCTTCTAGTCACGCAACACGATACGAAACACCTTGTCCCTTTTGATGAGATCTTCCTATGCCCCCCTGTGAGAACATTATCCAACACTGGTGAAATTTAGCTTCCCAAGCTAGTATATATTTATGAGCTCCTCTGTCTAGGGCTGTAAATGAGCCTGGCTGTTCATTGAACAGCTCGGTGTTTGGCTTAGTTGGAGCTCGACTTGAATCTATTTTAAGGCTCATATACAAGTGAGCCAAGTTTGAACATTAAGTTAAATGTTTATATGACCATACATAAGTGATAAATATCATTTTCAAATTTAAATTTCATACAGATATCATGCATCTTATATGATTTTATAACTTTTATCTAAACTTTAAGTCATTTTGAATAAGCCTTCATACTTTGACTAACTTCATATATATTTTTTGGATAAGTATTAACTTAATGAATCTACATGTTAACGTCAATTCTCCACCCGATAAATGTAGTGTGATACAATTTTCATTAAGAGTTTATAGTCCAAATATAGCTCAAGATCAAGTTGAATGCCTTCACACAATCAAATTATAGCACAATGAATTTTAGCACTTACTGGAAGGAATTTGGATGATTTCTTCATCACGGCTAATGCACTACCAAGGCAACCTGATCGCTGTTATAGGAAACAATAATTAGCAAGTAGAGGACACAACATATAGCAAAGACAACAATAGAAACCATTCCTAAATTAGACAGTATTGCAAGTGTACGTCTTTCATTTGCATGAGCCATGAAGCATATCTAAATTCTAAAATATCTACATCTGAACACTAACTTAACTAGATTGGAACACACACATAAACTTACACAACTATATTTAATGAATTCAAATGCATGGTGTGTACATTTCTGTGAGCATTCATATACATGTATATAAGAAAGAAATTTATAGATACAAACCTCAGCCAAAATCCATCCAACTAGCCAATCAATGTCGCTTTTGTGGTTGCATATGACAAGTGCGTGTTCTTTCCCTGGAAGGTTTAATTGCAGAAATTCAAAATTTTAGCATAAGAAAGGGTTTTTCTTACAAGGAAAGAAGCACCTTTACACTCAACCAAGAAATTGTTGCCCTTACCCATCAATTTAAATGTTTTCGGATCGGTATACAGTTTAACCTGCAACCAGAAGCATTTCATTAATCATAGTGGAATCCCTAGTTATTACAGATTTAATAGCTGAATATAAAGTTGTAAGGCCAGTCATGCTACCAACTCAGCTTCTTCTTTTTTAAGTATAAAATGTGCAATATTATATATATATATATATATATATATTATTAATGAGAAATGGTTAAGTTACCCATAAGAAAAATGGACTAAAACAAATAAATAGAAATTATATAGCACTAATAAAGTTTCTCAATAAGCGAAGTACGGGTGTCAATCCAAGTCATGTCAAGTGGCTATGGTGTCAGAGTCAAAGGTATTCGAGTAAGCACGTCAACTAAATTATGACACCTTAATTAACATGCCAAATTGCACATTGAAACACGGGCTATTTTTGTTCAACAAAAGATGGGCACTTATATTTCCTATTTGGTAAGATTGAGTAACTTGAATAAAACAAGAGAGTCTATAACCTCTATGGAATATTAAAACATGTCACATTAAGGTCCACTTTAGTAATTAGTATATGCGTCACGTTAAGGTCCCAACGTGTTACACATGAACCTGCTAATGCTTGAAGCATAAAACAAGAAACTAGGACCTTTTAAAGCTCCTATTACTCTTTCAATATCTCATAGTCATACTAACTTTGGTTATCTTATGCCATTTCAAAACTTGCATGACATAGATTCTTCATTGGAGCAACTGTTATACAGAATTAGTTTGAAATAGCGCCAAAACTAATAGGAAAAACAGTCTTAATTAGTGCAATTTAATATTGTTCTCAGATATGCAAGTATGATTGATAAGGTTAAAATGCTGTGACGTAACAACTAAATCCCACCAAAATATTAAGCAGGCTTAAATCGTAATGGAAAGTATCGACCAAAAGTATCAACCAGCATCAATGCAATTAACCAAGGGAGCTTTAAGGAACGCTAATCTCTCCTGCTACCTTCTTAGCAAACAAAATGACAATTACTTGCCCTCTTGGTTCAAAATGACCAACTACATATCTTAGGGGGAAAAATAAGGAGGAAAAACGTTATCCATTAGTAATGTCAACTAGCTCCTTCAGGAAATTGACTAAAAAGATTCCAATCTTTACAACCACCTTGTTAGCAAATGATATAACAAGTATCCAACTGGTCTAAGAGACCGGAGAAAAAAATTAAAGGGAAAATTTTTATTGAAAGCATTGCCTCAAAAACCATCAATTGCAAAAGGAACCAGCTACTTAAAAAGAAAATTCTTGTATTTATGGATTATATGTGTGTGTGTGTGTGAAGGATTTATCTCACTACAAGATAAACATGAGCTGAATTAATAAATCAAACTCCTTTAAACTATAAGCACACCTATTAATATTGTTAAGTGCAGTGCTCAAAGATTATTAATACATAGCATCTAAATGGGAAAGACTACAACCAACTACAAAAACATGAACACATATAAAAGGCATAGTATTTTGTAGGGATGCAGGTCTATAATTACCTTAACCCCAGCCCACCAATCAATGAGCCATATGAGTTCCAGCCACAATAATTCTGCAACCACTCTGTTAATCCTTCTGTAAGTATTCTTGGAAAAAGGCCGCACAAGGACGAAAAAGAATGCCTGAAAACAAAAACACGTTAATGGAAAATGTGAAGAGACTGTGTTTGCAGAACTCAAGTGAAGACCAAAAGACACGCGCGACTGAATTTCAAGCAAACAAATGATCGCACATCACAAAAACCTAAAAATTAATCCATAATCAGTATACGATACAAAAAAATAAAAAGGCACCCATAGCACATAGTAGTAAATATTAAATTGAAATGAACCAAACACAGGAAATTAAAAACTAAGCTTACAACGCGATCTTGAAGAAGTTTGGCGCCCTCAGCCACAGCTTGACCGGCTTGATAGACAACGGAATCGGCATAGCTCTTGACAACACGAGTGAGGTTGTTCTTATTCCCAGCCTCTACCGCTTTATTCACCGCCGTCCGCAACCACGACATTTTTCCAGCAACAAACTATTGTTGCCCTCTTTTTATTGTTCCTTCTTAGGACTAAATAGATAAGATTACTGAGATATAATTATTAAGCGGCGTTGCTGGCCAATGAGGCGGTGACAGTAGAGAACTTGGGTGGAGATGGTGCAGATCTAGATCTAGATGGAAGGGTTTATTTGGTGTAGATCTAGATGGAACTCGTCATATCTGTTTTTTTTTTGTTTTTTTTTTTGGTGTTTGGCAGATGAGTATGGAGAGTTAGGACACGTCATATCTCCTTGCACATCAAACCAACAATTATCCCCTATAATTTATCATACAAACCCATTTTTTCTCAGTATCCTAATAACATTTAAATTGTATTTTATTATTAATTATATTAAATTATATATATATATATATTCTAATTATATATATATATATATATATAAATAAGATTTCATCATTGTTTAGAAGTAGATAAGGATAATCAATGTAATAAAGTCATTTAAAGTGAAGGGTCAAAATCATTTATTATTCACCATTCGTAGAAGGTATGTATATATGTATACCAAATATAGTTTATAATTTTAAACTTTAGTTAATGTAATTAAAATGATTAACATGTACCTTTAATAGAATATATACTTAAAATTTTGTTAAAAATTATTTTATATTAATTTAATATCTATCTTTAAAATTAGAAATATTTTTGTGAAAATATATCATTGATGCTCTAAGATTTACTTCAAGCAAAGTAATGAAGAATTTTTCCCTAACAAAATAATTGTCACTAATTACATATTGTGAATAAAATTTATTTCATAAATAAAATATTTCTTCATTAGTCCCTCACAAAAAAGGCTTATTTGGGAAGGAAACAATTCACACACAAAATTTCCTTCGCAAGAGCTACAATTTCTTGTAGTGAGCACACATATGCATATACTTAAATAAATAATAAAACAAACAAGTAGAATTCAATTATGACTCAAACAAACATATAAACTTTTGAACAATTTTTAATGAAGTATTATTAGTAATATAATTTTACGAAAAAAAACTAAAAAATATTAATAACATTTTATCGGTCCATAAAATTAAAACAAAAGATTATAACAACTTTCATTAAATTGGTTACTAATTTATTAAAGAAAAATCAAACGCAATCAGTACATAACAAAATTCGGCTGAGAAAATGCTAATAGTCTGAATCAAAATTTATTTTAACCACTGAATCAACATTTATTTTTTTTTTTGTACTAGTCACGTGGGTATCAATGTTTTTTGAGTAAAATTTATAATTTTGACAAATTTTTCTTTTTATTGTTATAGGACTCGATCAAATTAAATTTAAATTTAAAAAAAACCCATAAGTAAGTATAAGAATCGATCTAATAAATTACAAAGATGAGTACATTAGCGAATAACAAATATTTATAATAGAAAGATTTGTCAGAGTTCAATAATACTAATAATTGTAATAATAATAATAATAATAATACCTGTAATAATTAAAATAATAATAATAATTATTATTAAATAATAATAATAATAATAATTAAATAATAATAATTAAAATAATTAAAATAATAATAATAATAATTATTTTATTATTTAAAATTTTAATTATCGCATTGGTAAACATTTTTGTCTTGTGAACACTTTTTAGTTTCTAACATTGGTAAATGCAGGCATGCAACAGCATGACTTATTTCATGACTGCCAAATCTATGTTCAAATTTATATCTCAATATATCATCTTTTGTATTTTGTTCAAGTCTTAATACTGACGGGCTTTGCAGGATTAGTACCATAATAATAATAATTATTATTATTATTATTTAAAATTTTAATTATTATTATAATTTTAATTATTTAAAATTTATTATTATTACAATAATAATTATTAGAATTGTTATTTTTATTACAATTCTTAGTACAGTAACCAAAAAGTGTATTATCTCATCTTCACATGCATAGAAACGATGTTAGGTGGTTTAAATATTAGTGTTACATAAATTTTAGCATAATAGGTAGTTGATCTAGTGGCTTTTGTTGGAATATAAGGTTTCTAGTTTGGAGAGGTTTGGAGTTTGATACTTGTGAGCAACATTTTCTACGCAGAAAAAAAAGATCAAAAAGAGGCAATAAAAGACTATCAAATATTACCCAAGTATAATTAAGTTAATTAACATAAGACAAAAATTTGAGAACTTTCCTTTTGAAGCCCCAAAAAAAAGTATGCCCCCTAATTATAGTGGGAAGGATGAAAGGTCCATGACAAATTTTCCATGGCTTTTTTTCTTTTTTTGGGATGGGCTCCCGAAAATAAATCCTTTCTTGGCTGTTAGGTGTAAGGGCTCTCTACTTCTGCTTCTATTATTGGGCCATAGCCCCAAGCAGCATATGCAAATGCAATACCCTTTTCACTTTCTATTGATTGGGAAAAAAAAATAAAAGTTAACATTGCCCTGGTGTATAAAAAGAATCTATTTTAAGACATTTTAATGTTAATTTGTGAAATTTTAAATTTTCAAATAAATATAAATTAAATTAGTATAACTGTAATTTTTATAAATTACTTAAAATACTAGTGCTCTTGATATACACCATGTGTGTATCGTTAGTACGGGAGAGAGAAATGAAATTTTTCGAGAGAAAATAGAGAAAAGAAATGAACAATTTAATAGTGACATAACTTTAAGAGAAGCAATTATTTTAAGAAGATCTTCATTTATCACATATCTGTTCAAAAAAATTATCACTAAAACTTATCTACGAAATTGACAATAAAAATTTGACATAAACATTTGTAATGTATATTATTTTAAGTTAAGACCATTAACATAATCTCATCATTACTACTAATATTGAATTCTTCATAGTCCATTAATCCAGCAAAATTCATACGTTACTTTGATTAACTTTTATTATAAACTTAAATGAAAAGCCAATTTTAAATGATTAAATAATTTATGATATGTATTTTTACATTTATGATATGTATTTTTACAACTTTAAATGGTTGTGATTTGTTAGTAATTGGTCAATATTTTTTTATTTTTACTTTTTATAAATAAATTGAATAAATTATTTATTAGGTGATTGACATTCGAATTCGGATATTTGAATAATTTGTTTATTCGAATAAAACATAGAAACAAATATTTTCCGCATTTGGACATAATTTTTAAATACTAAATACGAATATTTTTTGACAATTCTCCGAATACCGAATATGGTCTTACAAAAACATGCTTATTGGGATTATCTTAATTGAAGGCAACATTTTAATAGTCGTTGCAAAAAGTTGTATAAAATATGCAACGAAAATAAAAATATCAAGAAAATACATGCTATTGTTTCAAACATACCCTTAATATTACTTTTTTCTTTTAAGAAAACGGTTCAAATACTAAAATTTATTAAGTTTTAATATATTTTACAGTTTGTAATAATATATATATATATATATATATATATATGTATATTAATATTAGTTATAAATGTAATAGTAATTACTTGATAATATATAACATATCAAGTATTTCATTTTTTTGGAATTTGAACTTTTCTCAGCCTGCTCCTTTTTTACCATTGACTGTTTGCATGCATATTCTTCATTTAAAAGATAAGCTCGCAATTGGAATGAAACAACTCTAAGACGGGCTTTGCAGGATTAGTACCATAATAATAATAATAATAATTTTATTATTATTTAAAATTTTAATTATTATTATTATTTTAATTATTATTTTATTATTATTTTAATTATTTAAAATTTATTATTATTATTACAATAATAATTATTATTACAATTCCTAGTACAGTGACCAAAAAGTGTATTATCTCATCTTCACATGCATAGAAACAATGTTAGGTGGTTTAAATATTAGTGTTACATAAATTTTAGCATAATAGGTAGTTGATCTAGTGGCTTTTGTTGGAATATAATGTTTCTAGTTTGGAGAGGTTTGGAGTTCGATACATGTGAGCAACATTTTCTTTAAGGATACTTGTCATGTTGAGTTCCCTTTCTTGACATTTTGTATCGATCTGGGGAATGCATTTGTCCCCATATGTATCTCTTTTCTCTTATATACATTTAAATTTAGCAAAAAATAAATTAAATAATATGGAACAACTTATAAGTACAATTTATACAGCTTATATGTACAATTTATATTAGTAAATTTTAATTGATTTTTATGATCAATTATGAATGATGATGTATTTGATATGTCTCTCATTTATGATATGTATTTTTACAACTTTAAATAGTTGTGATTTGTTAGTAATTGGTCAATATTTTTTTATTTTTACTTTTTATAAATAAATTGAATAAATTGTTTATTAGGTGATTGACATTCGAATTCGGATATTTGAATAATTTGTTTATTCGAATAAAAAATAGAAACGAATATTTTCTGCATTTGGACATAATTTTTAAATATTAAATACGAATATTTTTTGACAATTCTCCGAATACCGAATATGGTCTTACAAAAACATGCTTATTGGGATTATCTTAATTGAAGGCAACATTTTAATAGTCGTTGCAAAAAGTTGTATAAAATATGCAACGAAAATAAAAATTGTTGCCAATGAATGTGGTCCATATTAGGCAATGAAATATAGCAACAAAACAACTTTCGTTGCCCATGATGAAGAGAAATCAAGTGGTTAGAAATTTTGCAACGAATTTCTAACGAATTTTGTTTCCAAATTTTGCAACGACTTAAGAATTTCGTTGCAAAAAGTGAAAGCCTGACACAATCTACAACGAAGGACAAGTCGTTGCCTGAAAAATCGTTGCTAAAGCCCCATTTTTATCAACAACAAAAACTTCTGTTGCTCACGATGACGGGAAATCAAGTGGCCGAAAATTTTGCAACGAATTTCTAACAAAACTTTTTCCCGCCAATGAATTAGCAACGAAATTTTGCAACGACTTATGAATGTCGTTGCAAAAAGTGAAAGCCTGACACAATCTGCAACGAAGGACAAATGTCATTGCTAAACATATACTTTTAGCAACGACTTATAAAGTCGTTGCCCGAAAAATCGTTGCTAAATGCCCATTTTTTTGTAGTGTTAGTAATACCAAAATCAACAAGGATTAGAAATTTACTAAATATTCAATGGAGTAAGATTAAAGAAAACTTGTCTGTCAATAACAACTTGCACAGGGTGCGAAGATCAATAATTATCCAGGATATGAAATAATTGTTAATAATTAAACCAGTGACATGTTTGTAATATAATAACTCGAGTTTGAGTTAGGAACTTGTAATACTATAGGAACCTTGTCTAATATTAAAGTAAACCAGAATTTGAACTTACTCAATAATGAAAGGGGTAAGACAAGAAACATGTACAACGATAATACTTTCTTGAATAAAATGAGTATGGTTAAGGAATTTGCATTATAAGAGTAAATACAAGATTCGGTTCAAGGAAACTTGCAATAAAGTAAAGTTTCGGTATAAGGAACTTGCTCAAGGATAGGAAACTTGCATTAAATATACTGAAAGAATGAAGTTTAGGGAACTTGCCTGTCTGCTCAGCTACAAAGAATTCTAGCTTTAATCAACTTGATTGGGAGGACCTACCATTTAATAGAGTTGGTCTACAAATTAGTACGGCGTATAATCGTAAGTATGCGCCTACTAAGGCTAATCAACTTGCACATAAGTGAAACACACAAGACAAGACACTATCATTCACCTTATTAGGACATCATTGAACCTTAGGTTCATGATTTAGAAAATTAAACATTAAGGTAGGTACATATCAAACCTTTAACCAATTTATAGTTTGCTTAATAGTGTTTCATTAACTTGTCCCCTTTTAATTACCATCTAGTATAACTTAAATAGTGATTAGGTAATTATCCTGAGTGGTTATTTAATTGGAAAATAATACTACTCATGGTTACTTATTATTTAATTATCAATTAAATAATAAGTAATTAAATTATAAGTTTTACATCAATATTCAACACGAGGTAATACTAAATTTTTGTTCATACCCTCAAGATGTCTTTAGTTATTACTTAATAATAACTAATCATTACCTTTATTCACTATTTAAATGTTTAAAAAAATAAATAGTTAATTAGACATTATTCTTACACTTATTTTATATTTAATTATTATTTAATATTAGTTAAATAATAATTAATTAATCATCGTCTTTATCATTTAATATCAATTAAATAATAATCAATCAATGCCTTTATTCATTATTTAAATTTTAGTTTGAATAATAAATAATTAAATAGACTTTTTATTTCTAGTTACAAAAATACAGTTGTTATTCATTCCATTTGAAGAACACCCAAAATGTATTTAGATGTTATTAAGTAATCTAACAACAGTTTATTTACCCAGCAATTTCACCAACTTCGTGTATAGTATATTAGGACTTCATTGAAAAATAATTTAGAGGTTAAGTAATGCTATCCACCTTCAGAAAACGCTTCATTGTTAGTTGACAAACAATTAGTTAGTGGTGATCTAATTATTTGTAGTACTAACAACTGATAATTGCAATACCACAAATACATGAACATTATAAACCAAGTAGAGGAACTCTAAACAACTAGTTGGTAGCTTGACCGAACCCAGCCCAAGGCTAGCGACAAGTACAACACCCACAAGCTTCGGCCCCCCACAAGCCAAGCTCTGCCCTAGCGAAACAGCAAGCATTCAACACTAGTTTCATTTTCTACGAACAGCCTAATACCAACCGTGAACATAGTGTAAACCAAATTCTGAAATTTTATGTTATAATCGATACAGTATATGGTATTGTAGCTGAAAACTGGCCCTAGCAGACAATACATCAAACAGGTGGTGGGCATGGCCAAGTTCTATCAGTCCCTATCAAACACAAAATTCCTATCACCCAGGCGCATCCTTGCACCATCTGGCCCTTCACAGCCCTTCCCACAACAATCTCCACACCCAATCTCAACAGAACTCAACCAAAACAAAAGAAGAAACAATAGAAACAAAAACCGAAATGACAATGGGGTAGCAAAACAGTGAACATAGAGATGCTAGGTTCGAAAATCTGTGGACAACCCAAAACATTAACCCATATTCAAGCTTTGGTCTGATAACTATTATGTACACACACTTATTATGAGCCTGCAACGACCCACATCAACGCATTCCGTAAAAGAACATATGAATTTATACAGTGGCTACACATGTCGCTTAAACAAGGAAAACTGATTCGCTTAGGTATTACAACAAACAGTTGATGGTCATACAAAGGTTTGACATTAAACCATTCAAGACACAAACTCATGCTGCCTGAACCTTCTATGGCCCTTCCATACACAGATTTCCCAACACAAAGAAACAACATAAAAGAATTTACACAACATTTGGGTCAAAACAGAACCCCAAACCGAAAATCAAATAAGGAACAAGAAGAGCCATTTCGGCTACTGCTCCCCTTAACAGACCCATTACTATACCTTAAGGTTTGCTTAGGCCAAAGCTGCTCCTTCGTTGCTGTCCTTCTTGCTCCTCCGAACTCTCAAGCTCACACGTTATTGGTTTTTTTTTTTTTTCGGACTAAACAAATTCAGCAGCTTAGTAAGGGGTTCTTGGGTTACAATTTATAGGAAATTGGTTACCCAAATAATTGGGTATTACCTCAATTGTTTCGCCAAAAACCATCGCTAGGAAAGAAGTGAGCTATCCGACCGATCCCATCACGCCGCCTGTGAGCTCCGCCGGCACTTCCTCGAGCGTCGCACATCCCCACCAGTCGCGTCGCCGAATTTCTGGGACCCTTGGTCCGTTCGCCAAACGCTCGGTCGCTCGCTACCTCCCCCGCTCCGTCCGACGGTTGCTCACGCTGTCGCCGGCTTCAACCCTTGTCCCGTCCGATCAAATCGATAACTCTAGTGACCCCCATCTCTGATTGCTCGGTTGGGTCTTGCTAGGTTTGATTTGAGAGTTCGATTTGAGTGTTTGAGTGCCCTAGCTTGGTTATCCCCTATTCTTTGCTCGGTTAATAGATTTTGAGGGTTTGAGATTGCGTTTGGCTCGACTGAACTCCCCCAAATTGGTATGCCAATTGGGTTTTCCCCAATTTGATTGGATCGACCCGCTTGCTATGTTATAACCCGGCTGGCAAAGTTTTTGGGCTCAACCCAATAGGGTTGGGCCGATTGAATTAAATAAAAAGGCAGCCCAAAAAGGAAGTTAAAAAGAAAAGGGATTTGGGCTCAAATTAATAATAATTAGGAGCAATGGGCCAATCTAAATAAAGAAAATTGATCCAAATTAAATTAGTCACCTTGTAATTCTAATATTTTAAATTAAATAACTAACCCAATTTAATTAATTACTTAAAATATTTATTTTAACCATAATTCTTTATTCGAATTATTTATTAATTTTCTTCCCAATTTTCTTGTAATTAAATTCTTAGGGTTAGATCACTAATTTAATCAGACCATTAGTGAATCCCATTAAAGCCAAAATTAACTTGCATAGTCACAAAAATAAACGTATCACATACATAGGTTTAAAATGAGCGTACAAAACTAACTCATTAGAGATTAAATATTATATTTAATTAATAACGAAGTTAAAAAATTTCTCGGGTATTACCACCAAGCTCATGTTGGTTCCCAAAAAAAATTTTAGAAGCAAAATAAGTCATTAAAAATTAAATTCATCATTTAATTAATAATGAACCTTGAAAATTTCGAATCATTACAATAATCGATTTGGCGCCAGGAACTACCCCTATATCGAAGGCTCCGTAACGTATGGCTCCGATAGAGATGAAAGAATTGATGGTGCAACTGCAAGAACTTTTGGACAAGAAGTATATCTTGCCGAGCGTATCGCCATGGGGAGCGCTGGTATTATTTGTCAAGAAGAAGGACGGATTGATGCGACCTTTCATTGATTACAGGGAGTTGAACAAGGTCACGATTAAGAATAAGTATCTATTGCCAAGGATCAATGACTTGCTTGATTAATTTGAAGGAGCTAGGTATTTCTCGAAGATAGATTTGAGAAGTGGTTATCATCAGTTGAAGGTAAGGAAGGAAGATGTACCGAAGATAACGTTCAGGACTCGTTATGGTCACTACAAGTTTTTTGTAATGTCATTTGGTCTAACAAATGCTCCAGCAGCATTCATAGACCTAATGAACAGGGTGTTTAAGCCGTTTTTGGATAAGTTCGTAGTGGTTTTTATTGATGATATTCTAGTATATTCCAAAACCAAGGAGGAGCATGTGGAGCATTTAAAGGTGACATTGGAAGCATTAAGAAGAGAGAAGTTATATGCTCAGTTTTCATAATGTGAATTCTGGATAGAGCGGGTGCAATTTCTTGTACATGTGATTGACAAGGATGGGATTTCGGTAGATCCGTTAAAGGTTGAAGCTGTGCTAAACTGGGATCAGCCGAAAACACCGGCGGAAGTAAGAAGTTTCCTAGGATTGGCAGGTTATTACAGAAGATTCATTCAAGATTTTTTTAAAATCGTGACTCCGTTAACGAATTTGACTAGGAAGGCGGTGAAGTTCGTTTGGACGAAGAAGTGTGAGGAAAGTTTTCAAGAAGTAAAGAAGAGGTTGAACACGGCACCTATGTTGTCTTTACCAAATAGCACAGGAAATTTTGTAGTGTATAGTGATGCATCGTATAAAGGACTAGGTTGTGTGCTTATGCAGAATAGTAAGGTCATTGCGTATGCATCACTACAATTGAAGGATTATGAGAAGGGGTATCAGACCCATGATTTGGAATTGGCCGCGGTAGTGTTTGCTTTGAAGATCTAGAGACATTATCTCTACTGGGAGAAGTGTGAAATACATACAAACCATAAGAGTCTGAAATATATTTTCACATAGAAGGACCTAAATATGAGACAGAGGAAATGGTTAGAATTGATGAAGGACTATGACTGCGAGATTTTATACCATCCGGGTAAAGCGAATGTTGTGGCCGACGCCTTAAGCAGAAAGGGTAGGGAGAAATTATCTATGTTAACCGCTCAGGAGGAGCTAATTTCAGCGATGACAAAACTGAAGTTGGAGGTGAAATATCCTAAGGAGTCTGACGAAAAACTATTTCAATTGGGAGTCGGCCCAACCTTGGTGGTTATAGTTAAGGAAGCACAATTTCAGGATGAGGAATGTGAGAAAATTAGGAAAAGAATATCTGAAGGTGATGAAGTGAAATTCAAAGTTAATAAGGAAGGATTATTGAGATTCGAGGGATGAATTTGAGTTCCGCCAGTACCAGAAGTTAAGGAGGAAATTTTGAGCGAGGCTCATAGTTCAAGATATTCAATTCATTCGGGGAATACAAAGATGTACCAGGACCTCCGACAGCATTTCTGGTGGCCGAATATCAAAAAGGACGTTGCCGATTGTGTAGCCAAGTGTTTGACATGTCAGAAAGTTAAAGTAGAACATCAGAGACCGAGTGGATTATTACAACCATTAGAGATATCGGAATGGAAATGGGAGCAAATTACAATGGATTTTGTAGTAGGTCTTCCAACGACTCAGAAAGGTTTTGACGCAGTTTGGGTTATCATGGATCGACTGATGAAATCAGCGCACTTCTTACAGATCAAAATCAGATTCAACTTAGATCAATTAGCGAAATTGTATGTGAAGGAAATCGTTTCAAGGCACGGTATTCCAGTGTCTATAGTTTCTGACCGAGATCCACATTCCATATCGAACTTGTAGAATCAACTACAGGAATACATAGGAACGCAGTTACGTATGAGTACAGCGTACCATCCTCAAACAGATGACCAGAGTGAAAGGATAATCTAGACATTGGAGGATATGTTAAGGGCTTGTATTATGGATTTCAAAGGGAATTGGGACGACCATCTATAATTGGTGGAATTTGCTTACACTAACAGTTACCATGTAAGTATTGGCATGCCGCCTTACGAATCGTTATACGGCAGAAAGTGCAAAACTCCATTATGTTGGGACGAAGTTAGCGAACGTCAACTACTAGGACCAGAACTGATACAACAGACCGCCGAAATCGTCAAAGTGATCAAGGCGAGATTGATAGCTACTCAGGATAGGCAGAAGAAATATGCCGATCAACACCGTAAGAATCGAGAATTTGAATCTGGTAGCTTCATTTTCTTGAAAGTGTCTCCCCGGAAGGGGAAAATCTGTTTGAAGTGTTGCGAAGAATTGAGCCAGAGGTTCATTAGACCCTTTGAAGTGTTGCGAAGAATTGGTGAAATTACGTATTGTTAGGTTTGTATATAACACGAGCATGCAATCAAATTACATAAATAGAGCGGAAGCGCGATAAAACGGATTTTAAAAATTTTATACAAACCATCACCATGATCGATCAATGTGCTCAATTAACGATATAAACGAAAGAGAAAGAGAATAAGAAATTATACCCTCGTTGAACAAAGCTTCCTCGGGTACAAGTTCAACTCCTAGTCCTTCGTGTTCTCCTCGAATGCTACGGTGTGATTCCTTCCTTTGATCAACGTTAGCCACCCAAGTGTTTGGCCTCTAGAGGTGATCCACCAAGGAAGAACAAGTATTCAAGAAGTTGGGTATTTGGCAAAAACCCTAGTTTCTATCTCTATAGAAATTGTAAGTACTCTCCACAATCTAATGCAAGAGTGTGTAAACCTAATCTATGATAAGACCCCTCTAATTTATAGATGTAGGAATAACCCTTCCCTAAACTATTTAGGATTAGGGTTTGTATAATTAAACTCCTTTAATTATTAATGCTCCTAATCCAATTAGGAATCCATGGGAGAGTACTTCTATTAATTAATTTCCAATCCCTATTAAGAATTAAATAATAGTAAAAGTAATAATAATAATAATAATAAGACTCCTCTTATTAATTTATATTTAATATTTCTAAAATATTAAATAATAAATATTAAGCTATTTAATTTATTCTATCTCCATAGAGTAAATTAAATACACTTAACTTATTATTACAATTATGCCATTTACTTCTTAAATAAATATTTTCTTTTTGCGGTGTGACCCTTTAGGTTCTCCAAATTAAACCGGTTGTGAATAAATCAATTAGAACAATTCTAATCTTATTTAAATAAATAAATTAAACTATTTAATTCATTTAAATAAATAATATTTATTCTACAATAAAGGTAAGCCCCCTTAGCGATCAACGACTTTCCAGATAATATAGCTTTCAACATTAATCACAAAAGAACTTTTGAGTAAATAGTTACCGTACAATTCAATCCTTCTACCATACAATGTCCCAATTAAATATAAGACATGGATTTACTGTCAAGTCTTATTTTATTTAATTATATGTATTTCGATTCCCAAATGCACAACTCTAATTAATGCAAATTAGAAACTCCTTTCTAATTTCATTCTGCCTTGGCCAAGGACTACTGAGTTATCATTTATCGAATCACATAGGACATTCACATCTTTTACTAGACGAGGTAGATTCTTTGTTGATCATTCACATATCTCTATGTACAACTAATTATACCCAATCATACCCTTTGATATACCCACAAGGTCTTAAGGGACATGTCAAAGTATAACTCATCATACACAAAATACTATGATGATCTCAAGTCCAAGGATCACTTGTACAACTATCACTATAGGAATTCCTATTGACAGGCGAGTAAAACTCCATTAGGTATTCCTTAGCGAGCCACGTTCAGTGAACTTATTCTCCAATAAGCACCTACATACTTGCTTTAGTGTCTCCACACAAATGATTATGAGATCAATCATCATCTTCCTAAGAGTAAGCAACGTATGTACTAATCTATCCGGATTCACTAATCCCCAATTTAGTAATCCAACGATTAGGAACAATTTTAGTTTGTGAGCTATCTTGAATTTAGATCTCATTAGCATGATCACCATCATGATTCTAAAAAGTATTGCTCAAAACTATGGGTTTATCACATTTAATATAACAACACCATGTAGATAATATAAAATGCCTTTTGAGAAAATCAATTCCTTTATTAATAAATGAATAAGATTACAAAGTATATGCTACATCATATCAAATATGATTGACTTGTGTGCATACTACTTTCACGTATGAGGTATCCTTACCTCCGGTGTTAGAACATATCCATAACGTTTTTCATGTTTCGGTGTTACGACCATACAAACCCGACTACAAGCATGTTATAGAATATGAACCCCTGCAATTTGAAAAAGATTTATCTTACGAAAAAGCTCATATTCAGATAGTTGACAAGAAAGAGCAAGTACTCAGAAATAAAGTAATACCTTCTGCTAAAGTAATCTAGAGAAATCTCAACGCTGAAGAAGCTAAGTGAGAACTCGAAGATCAGATGATGAAAAATTATCCTCAGTTATTTGCTTAGTATATGTGTAGCGGTTGTGGGGACAAAATCTTTGTAAGGAGGGAAGAATATAACGGGACGAATTAATCGAGTCGTGATTCTAGAGACAAAATCCTTTTAAAGAGGGAAAGATGTAACGAATGAGATTTTTTTATTTGATCTTTAAATATTTATTGAATTAAATAAATATTTGTGTTGATTTATTTATTGAAATAAATAAATATTTGATGAAATTATTGTAAATTAATTTAATTAAATAAATTAATGTAGAATAATTTTATAGTTCGAAGTGTGAATTTAATTTGGATAATTAAATTAAATGAGTTATTAAATAATTATAATGTTGTTCTAATTAATTTAATAATTAATTAGATATTTATTGATTTGTTATAATTAATAAATAAGAATTTTATTTATGTGATAATTTGATTTAATGAGTAATATTGGCTTTAATTTAATCATCCTCTTCCTAAGAGCAAGCAACGTATGTACTAATCTATCTGGATTCACTAATCCCTAATTTAGTAATCCAACGATTCGGAACAATTTTAGTTTGTGAGCTATCTTGAATTTAGATCTCATTAGCATGATCACCATCATGATTCTAAAAGCATTGCTCAAAATTATGGGTTTATCACATTTAATATAACAGCACCATGTAGATAATATAAAATGCCTTTTGAAAAAATCAATTCCTTTATTAATAAATGAATAAGATTACAAAGTATATGCTACATCATATCAAATATGATTGGCTTGTGTGCATACTACTTTCAATCTCCCACTTGCACTAAAGCCAATCGTCATGGTATCTAATACCCATCTTCTCTAAGTGACGATCAAACTGCTGTTGAGTTAAAGCTTTAGTAAATGGATCTGCAATATTTTCTTGAGAGTCCACATGCTCCAGGGTGACATCTCCTCTTTCAATGATCTCTCTAATCAAATGAAACCGCCGCAACACGTGTTTGGATTTCTGATGAGACCTGGGTTCCTTAGCCTGCGCAACGGCTCCATTGTTGTCACAGAACAAAGGTATTGCTCCTCTAATGCTAGGAACCACTCCAAGTTCAGTTATGAACTTCTTCATCCAAACAGCTTCCTTTGCAGCTTCACTTGCAGCTATGTACTCTGCCTCTATCACTGAATCAACAACTGTTTGCTGCTTGGAACTTTTCCAACTCACTGTGCCACCGTTTAAGGTAAACACGTACCCTGAAATGGATTTACTGTCATCTTGGTCCGTTTGAAAACTTGAGTCTGTATAGCCCTCTAGTTTCAATTCAGACCCACCGTAGATAAGAAATACATCCTTAGTTCTTCTCAAGTACTTTAGGATGTTTTTCACTGCCTTCCAGTGCTCTTCTCCTGGATTTGACTGATATCTGCTTGTTACACTAAGTGCATGAGCGACATCTGGTCTAGTACATATCATACCGTACATGATAGATCCTATTGCGGAAGCATAAGGAATCTTACTCATCCGGTCTCTCTCCTCAGCTGTCTTTGGGGCCTGTTTCTTGGAGAGATGTATTCCATGGCTCATTGGCATGAGACCTCTTTTGGAATCTTCCATGCTAAACTTCTTTAGCATCGAGTCAATGTACTTTCCTTGGGTCAAGCCCAGCATCCTTTTAGATCTATCTCTATAGATCTTTATCCCCAAAATATAGGATGCCCCACCCAAGTCCTTCATGGAGAAGTGTTTAGATAACCAAATTTTGATCGACTGTAGCATAGGAACATCATTCCCTATCAGTAATATGTCATCAACATATAATACAAGGAATGAAACAGCGCTCCCACTAACCTTCTTGTACACACATGGTTCATCCTCGTTTTTGATAAAATCAAACCTTTTGATTATCTCATCAAAACGGATGTTCCACCTTCGAGAAGCTTGCTTCAATCCATAAATGGATCGTTGTAACTTACAGACTTGGTTTGTTCTAACCGTTGAAACAAAGCCCTCTGGTTGTATCATATATACATTATCCTCAAGCTCTCAATTGAGGAATGCCGTTTTCACGTCCATTTGCTAGATCTCGTAGTCATAATAAGCTGCAATCGCAAGCAAAATCCGAATGGACTTGAGCATAGCTACTGGTGAGAAGGTTTCATCATAGTCAACTCCTTGTCTTTGTTTGAAACCTTTTGCAACCAGTCAGGCCTTATAGGTCTCTACCTTGCCATCTGCTCCAGTCTTTCTCTTAAAGACCCATTTACACCCAATAGGCTTAATGCCCTCAGGTGGTGAAACCAAAGTCCATACTTGGTTTTCATACATGGAGTCCATATCGGATTTCATGGCTTCTAGCCATTTCTCTGAGTCTTCACTACTCATAGCCTCTTCGTAAGTCAATGGATCATCATCATCTATGATGCGTACCTCATCATCATCTTCTATGATGAATCCATACCTCTCAGGTATCTTCGGTACTCTTCCAGATTTACGAATAGGTAGTGGTACAGTAGGTTCTTCTACTTGGTCAGGTACCTGACTTTGATCCGGAGTATTTTGTGGTTCTTGAACTTTTTCAAGATATATCTTACTCCCACTAACCCCTTCGAGGATAAACTCCTTTTCCAAGAAGGCAGCGTATTTCGCAACAAACACCTTTTGATCAGTCGGGTGATAGAAATAATACCCTGATGTTTCTTTAGGGTATCCCACAAATCTACACTTGTCGGATCTAGTCTTCAACTTATCTTGCTCAAACCTTTTGACATAAGCTGGACAACCCCAAGTCTTAACATGCTTAAGATTTGGTTTCCTCCCTGTCCATATCTCATATGGGGTCTTTGGGACGAATTTGGTAGGTACCTTGTTAAGTAGGTATGCAGCCGATTCTAGGGCATAACCCCAGAAGGATACTGGAAGGTCGGTAAAACTCATCATGGATCGAACCATGTCCAACAATGTTCGATTTCTCCTTTCAGATACACCATTCAACTGTGGCGTCCCTGGTGGAGTCCATTGTGAGATTATACCATTTTCTTTGAGACAATTGAGAAACTCATTGGTTAAGTATTCCCCTCCTCGATCCGATCGAAGAATCTTAATACTCTTACCAGTTTGTTTCTCTACTTCACTTCTGAATTCTTTGAACTTTTTAAACGATTCAGATTTGTATTTCATTAAATACACATATCCAAATCTAGAATGATCATCAGTGAAAGTAATAAAATAAGAATACCCTCCTCGTGCATTTGTTGTCATAGGTCCACATACGTCTGTGTGTACCAACGCTAACAACTCTGTAACTCTTTCTCCTTTTCCACTAAAAGGAGATTTAGTCATCTTACCCATGAGACAAGATTCACAAGTTGGATATGATTCGAAATCAGATAGCTCTAAAAGCCCATCTTTATGCAACTTGGATAATCTTGTTTCATTGATATGACCGAGTCTACAGTGCCACATAAAGGTATAATTAACATCATCTCTTTTCCTTTTCATAGTTTGTTCAATTTAAAGTATATTTTCATGCAAGTCAAGTATGTAAAGTCCATTCAGTAAATTGCCAACACCATATAAAACATTTTTATTATAAATGGAACAACTGTTGTTCTTTATTATAATATCAAAACCATCCATATCCAATACAGAAATTGAAATAATGTTTCTAATGAGTGTTGGAACATAATAACAGTTATTTAAACTAATGAACTTTCCCAAAGGCAGTGCTAAACAATAAGTCCCTACAGCCAATGCAGCAACCTTTGCTCCATTTCCCACTCGTAGGATGACTTCATCCTTGTTCAGCTTTCTACTTCTGCTTAGTCCCTGCATATTATTACATATGTGAGAACTACAACCGGTATCCAATACCCAAGTAGAAATTTGACTTTCAGAAAAATTAATTTCAATCATGAACAAACCTAGATCAGAAGTCGAAGCTTCTCCAAGCTTCTTTTGGTCCGCAAGATACTCCTTACAGTTCCTCTTCCAATGTCCTGGCTTATTGCAATGGTAGCAAATTCCTTTGCTATCTGGATCAGGTTTCTTATTATCCTTTCTCTTCGCCTTGCCCTTAGCCTTCTTGTTTTTCTTGTTTTCAGAAGATACCTTGGGCCTCTTCCTTTTCTTGGAAGAATCATCCACTAGTAAGACTTGGTTCTTGTTGGATGAGAAGTGACCTTCAGCAGTTTTCAACATGTTAAGTAACTCAGGCAAGCTGACGTCCAACTTATTCATGTGAAAATTCACAACAAATTGTGAGAAGGTGTCCGGGAGTGACTGCAAGATCAAATCTTGACTTAACTCCCCATCCATCACGAACCCAAGCTGTCCAAGCTGTTCAATCAGATTGATCATCTTAAGGACATGAGTCTCAACAGCAGTGCCCTCGGTCATACGAGATCGGAAGAGCTCCTTAGATATCTGATATCTAGCAGTCCTACTTTGCTCACCATACAACTCTTTGAGATGCAGCAATATAGTAGGAGCATCCATAGTTTCATGCTGACGCTGAAGCTCGTTACTCATGGATGCGAGCATGATGCATTGAGCCAGGATTGCATCATCTTGCCACTTTCTGAAAGTAGCAATCTCTTCCTCAGAGGCTGTTTCTGCAGCACTTACAGGGACTGGCGAATTTAGGACATAAGAAATCTTTTTAGCGGTGAGAACAATTCTCAGATTCCTTAACCAGTCCGTGTAATTTGGTCCGGTCAGTTTGTTAGCATCAAGTATGCTACGCAGTGATAGTGAGTTTGACATTTTTAAATTCTGCATGTGAAATAGACAACATTTTAGCATACATTCAATTTATTAATTACCAAAATAAATTAGGTCTTTATTTTAAATTGGTATCTCCCACTATTTTCATCAAACTATATTACCCTCATTATATAGTTCGGCAATTCTAATTAAAGATTTGTTAGTGAGATTAAGGATCCCATTTCAAATGTATATAGCCTTGTGGTGACACAACAAGCGATATATAAATAAATAGGTAGATAACTATTGTCAATTACATCACTATGTAACTCCTTGTATTTTGCCTCTTAGATTATTTTAATCAAGTGGTGACACATCCGAATCAAATTATCCAAGTTAAGTCCAACCTAGCACTTCCATATATTCGAAAGAAAAACACTGTCCTTGTGGTGACACAACAAAACAGCATCGTTCAGTCTATTTATAAGCATCAAATGTGATAAAGCAACATCTTAAATATTTAATACTTGCCTTGTGGTGACACAACAAACTCATATTAAATATTTAATACTCTATTGTTTTACCATGTTAGAAGGCGACGTTCGATATTCCAAATATCTTTGAACGCTTAGGATTTAATATATTACTTTGAGGGGTTTGTTATTATTAGTCTCATCTTATTTAGCGCGCATGCACATATATATATAAAATACGCGTCATATTATTTAACATGCGAAGCATGTTGTATAATATATAATATATATATATAGTAAACATGCACATATAGAATACTATATTCTACCCGGATTGATTATGGACTTTTATTCTAGTTTGGTTCACTAGAGCCACCAAGTGAACCAAAAGATCAAACCTAGGGTGCAAGAATTAAATTTAAATATAACTATT
This sequence comes from Aralia elata, assembly GCA_034770075.1. Classification (NCBI taxonomy): domain Eukaryota; kingdom Viridiplantae; phylum Streptophyta; class Magnoliopsida; order Apiales; family Araliaceae; genus Aralia; species Aralia elata. The sequence continues at coordinate 26,339,144 of CM068388.1, read as the reverse complement.
ACATTTAAACCCGGGCTCCAATACAAACGGGTCTTCAAGCGCTCCTTGCTCCTTTGTCTCCAATTCTTCAAAATTAATTCTAATTAGTCCTATTACAGAAACTATTTACAATAAATAGAAACCTTGATCAGCAGTCAAGGGGAAGTACATAGGAGGGAGATAGAATTTACATTAAGAAAAAAATTAGAGAAGACGAGGTACGCAGACCCCATTTATAAAAAACCCATACATTCAAGCATCTACTAAAATAAATCCAATCACACATTGGTCAACAGTCCATAATCAATCCTTATTTATTATCATATATATCTCTATATGTATCAATAAATAACATTCATCCCATGAATAATAAAATCATTCCATATATGCATTGATATCAATTAATGGGCAAAAGTTTTGCTAATATTTAGTTTTGAAACAAAATAAACTCTTTTATTTTAATCAAAAACCAAATCCAAATTAAACTCCTTTAATTTTAGCAATCTGAAATCCTATTCCAGATAAAATAAACTCTTTTATTTTAAACTTTTATCAATTAAATAAACCATTTATTTTAATTGAGAAAAAAAAAATTTCAAAGTCTGGACACCGGCGCGGCCGCGCTCCATTTTGAACTAGGAGCGGCGCGGCCGTGCTCCAGAATAAACTGGAAGTGGCGCGGCCGCGCCGCGACACAGATTCAGAAAAATTTTATTCAGCCCAAAATCCAATCGTATCGCATATCAATTCATACATGGAATCATAAGATCGATAATTAGCACATGATTAGGCTCTGATACCACTGTTAGGTTTGTATATAACGCGAGCATGCAATCAAATTACATAAATAGAGCGGAAGCGCGATAAAACGGATTTTAAAAATTTTATACAAACCATCACCATGATCGATCAATGTGCTCAATTAACGATATAAACGAAAGAGAAAGAGAATAAGAAATTATACCCTCGTTGAACAAAGCTTCCTCGGGTACAAGTTCAACTCCTAGTCCTTCGTGTTCTCCTCGAATGCTACGGTGTGATTCCTTCCTTTGATCAACGTTAGCCACCCAAGTGTTTGGCCTCTAGAGGTGATCCACCAAGGAAGAACAAGTATTCAAGAAGTTGAGTATTTGGCAAAAACCCTAGTTTCTATCTCTATAGAAATTGTAAGTACTCTCCACAATCTAATGCAAGAGTGTGTAACCCTAATCTATGATAAGACCCCTCTTATTTATAGATGTAGGAATAACCCTTCCCTAAACTATTTAGGATTAGGGTTTGTATAATTAAACTCCTTTAATTATTAATGCTCCTAATCCAATTAGGAATCCATGGGAGAGTACTTCTATTAATTAATTCCCAATCCCTATTAGGAATTAAATAATAGTAAAAGTAATAATAATAATTAGACTCCTCTTATTAATTTATATTTAATATTTTCAAAATATTAAATAATAAATATTAAGCTATTTAATTTATTCTATCTCCATAGAGTAAATTAAATACACTTAACTTATTATTACAATTATGTCATTTACTTCTTAAATAAATATTTTCCTTTTGCGGTGTGACCCTTTAGGTTCTCCATATTAAACCGGTTGTGAATAAATCAATTAAAACAATTCTAATCTTATTTAAATAAATAAATTAAACTATTTAATTCATTTAAATAAATAATATTTATTCTACAATAAGGGTAAGCCCTCTTAGCGATCAACGACTTTCCAGATAATATAGATTTCAACATTAATCACAAAAGAACCTTTGAGTAAATAGTTACCGTACAATTCAATCATTCTACCATACAATGTCCCAATTAAATATAAGACATGGATTTACTGTCAAGTCTTATTTTATTTAATTATATGTATTTCGATTCCCAAATGCACAACTCTAATTAATGCAAATTAGAAACTCCTTTCTAATTTCATTCTGCCTTGGCCAAGGACTACTGAGTTATCATTTATCGAATCACATAGGACATTCACATCTTTTACTAGACGAGGTAGATTCTTTGTTGATCATTCACATATCTCTATGTACAACTAATTATACCCAATCATACCCTTTGATATACCCACAAGGTCTTAAGGGACATGTCAAAGTATAACTCATCATACACAAAATACTATGATGATCTCAAGTCCAAGGATCACTTGTACAACTATCACTATAGGAATTCCTATTGACAGGCGAGTAAAACTCCATTAGGTATTCCTTAGCGAGCCACGTTCAGTGAACTTATTCTCCAATAAGCACCTACATACTTGCTTTAGTGTCTCCACACAAATGATTATGAGATCAATCATCATCTTCCTAAGAGTAAGCAACGTATGTACTAATCTATCCGGATTCACTAATCCCCAATTTAGTAATCCAACGATTAGGAACAATTTTAGTTTGTGAGCTATCTTGAATTTAGATCTCATTAGCATGATCACCATCATGATTCTAAAAGTATTGCTCAAAACTATGGGTTTATCACATTTAATATAACAACACCATGTAGATAATATAAAATGCCTTTTGAGAAAATCAATTCCTTTATTAATAAATGAATAAGATTACAAAGTATATGCTACATCATATCAAATATGATTGACTTGTGTGCATACTACTTTCACGTATGAGGTATCCTTACCTCCGGTGTTAGAACATATCCATAACGTTTTTCATGTTTCGGTGTTACGACCATACAAACCCGACTACAAGCATGTTATAGAATATGAACCCCTGCAATTTGAAAAAGATTTATCTTACGAAAAAGCTCATATTCAGATAGTTGACAAGAAAGAGCAAGTACTCAGAAATAAAGTAATACCTTCTGCTAAAGTAATCTAGAGAAATCTCAACGCTGAAGAAGCTAAGTGAGAACTCGAAGATCAGATGATGAAAAATTATCCTCAGTTATTTGCTTAGTATATGTGTAGCGGTTGTGGGGACAAAATCTTTGTAAGGAGGGAAGAATATAACGGGACGAATTAATCGAGTCGTGATTCTAGAGACAAAATCCTTTTAAAGAGGGAAAGATGTAACGAATGAGATTTTTTTATTTGATCTTTAAATATTTATTGAATTAAATAAATATTTGTGTTGATTTATTTATTGAAATAAATAAATATTTGATGAAATTATTGTAAATTAATTTAATTAAATAAATTAATGTAGAATAATTTTATAGTTCGAAGTGTGAATTTAATTTGGATAATTAAATTAAATGAGTTATTAAATAATTATAATGTTGTTCTAATTAATTTAATAATTAATTAGATATTTATTGATTTGTTATAATTAATAAATAAGAATTTTATTTATGTGATAATTTGATTTAATGAGTAATATTGGCTTTAATTTAATTGAATTTAAATAAAATAATTTGACTAATTAAGGTGTGACAAATAAACTATATAATAAGTGATTTAATTAAAATAAATTGGAAGGAGCCTTTCTAAAGGCTAACCAAACATGGCCTTGAGAACATAGGATCAGTTAAGGCCATAATGCGCTTAACTGATACCCACGCATATCAGTGACTATGTACGCATTATATCAGTTTCTTTTCATAAGGCTAAAACACAGAGAGAAAATTTGAGAGAAATTGAGATTGAAGAAGGAGTTTTGGAGAATCAAGAGGAGTATTTTATCATTTTTGCTTAACTTAAACAAGGAAGTAAGGGTAAAATACTTAATCTCAAAGCTTTAAATTGCGTTCTTCATGGTTTAACTGGAAGTCGATTTTTAGTCCTCTATAATTAAGTTTTCATGATTAAATTATAGGGAAGTTATTTATAATTGTTAATATGCATGTATAATCTACTATATGATGTTTATAAACTGTTTTAGTTGAATTAATCCATGAAATTATGTTTTAAAATGGAGTTTGAATTACAGTAAAGAATATACGAATATGGCTTATATGTATAAAAAGTGATGCTTAATTTGTATTTTAATCTGTAAATTGATGATTGATTGTTGTAATACTATAAGAAACGAAAACAATGCAAGTTAAAGGGGTTAATTTGGTTGTAAAACGAGTTCATGGTACTTGATTTCGCCATAGATGTCAAGATGTGAATATTAATCATGAACAGTGATTTTTGAACCTCTAAATTGGTTGTTTATGTATTTTATGTTGTTAGAATCGTTAAAAACATGTTTGGTTTTAGTTTTATAAAGTTTAAAACATCTGGGTGTGGTTAATTTGTCGTGTGGGTGATGAAGTTGGTTATTTTTGGCCTTGGAGCTGCGCTGCTCACGAACTGCAGAATCTAGTTCTGAGTCTCTGCGTAGCTGCGCCGGTTCCAAGTGTATGAACAACACAGCGGCGCCGGTTTCTAGTCTTAATACAGCGCAGCTACGCTGCTGTGCAGTCCGTCCAGTAATGAGTATTTAATATAGGATCTTTGGCATATTGTTATAACCTCATTGAATGATTATAATAAAGTGTAATGAATGTTATAGGACTTGAAAATAGCTTGTAATCACATAAATGGTGAGAATAAGTTACAAATTAGTAAGTAATGAAAGATGTTAACTTGTTATTCGCGTTAACTAGAATGCTAAACCCTATGTGATATATATGTAGGAGCTCAAAGAGTGTAAAATATAATTGTGTAGCAAGCGCACAAGGCAAGTATCTTATCTTTAACTTATTACTATTGCGCAAGTTTTCTATCCCTGACTTGTTATCGTTATGCAAAGTTCTATAACTCTAATTTCATTGAGCAAGTTCATAAATCCTAGTCTTATATTAAGCAAGTTTCTTACTCTTGTTTATTCAAGTTTATAATTCTGAATGAGACGTTCTAATTTCTTTGAAGTAATACCTCGGTTATTCAATGTTTATTCAGTTGTATTCATTGAGATTCAAACTTCAATTTAAATATCATTTACATTACTGTATTGAAACCTTGAATGGCTAGCGAACCCTCTTTGATTTGACTAGTCCATAGTTGATGAGCGTTCTAAATTCTAGAACTATTGTTGAAGCTTATCCAAACCGAAGTTCCTTCAGTGCGGACTCTTATGTCAAAACTAAGACGAACAACCCTATTATAGGGGATTATATTACGCGATAGCATTAAGATGTTTGTGCATAATACATTGTACAAAGGGTTGATCCCCCTAAGTACGAGAAGAAGGTCCATATAGTCTTACAACTGTTACAGGTTTAAAGTAGAAATACTTGATAACCTAGGACATAGTTCATGGTCTTGTGACCCTCAGATGTACTTTTGATTCTTGTTTTTTAATCTTGATTCAAAAGTCGAGCTTTCTATTGTTCAGTATCCATTGATTATTCGCATGTTATTATTATTATTGTTATACTTGTGGGCAATTGTTTGCTCACTCTTGCATAATAACATTGCAGCTAAGGTCAAAAGAATTGACGAGCCCTCCACTAGTAAGGGAAAAGGCAAGGCGAACAAGTGATGAAGACTTGTTTAAATTATTTGAAAGATGTTTATGTATAAGACTTATGTTAACTATGTTATGTTTTCGCATTAATGATTTATTTAAGGTTAGATGTTCTGGGATTGGTTTTATTATCATGTTGTAACCCTTTATGGAAGGATTTCTATTTCAGTTAAGAGTTTTCATTTATATCCTTTTCATGGGTAGTTAGATGTGATTTATTTGGATAGTGAACATCAAATCCTGTGGAAATAAAGTACTCAAATTTGGGGGTGTCACATTATCTATACCAGATTAACATTATTGGTAATGTCTAGAAAGTTCTGTCGAGAAAATGGGTTATCTAATTGAGCACTGTTTTAACGGAAAACCTCCTCTTTCCTAGGAACTGACTAGTTGCTAATATTAAAAGTCTAGGATAGATAAATGGTATTGAAGTTGAGAAGAAGGGTTTAGTGTTGGATATGAGTCACAGGTTGGTAAGGTGCTATCCATATTGTTGGATTGGAGTTATGGAATACTCAAGAGGATGTAGGGTTGGAGGAGTTGCATATCAAATGCATTGAAATGAGTTGTAACAGAAAATTGTAAACTTTACGATTCTGGAATAAAGAGTATGATGTTAAGTTTTAATTAAATGAATTTTCACCAAGTTTATTGTTGGTAAATATTATGGAAGATGATGGATCGTGAGCAACAGATCCGCTGTGAAAAGCACACGGATTTGGGGGCGTCACATGTACTATCAGTAATTGTCATCTTATTTTTAGCAGACAAAGCAATTTTAATTGATCTTTTCCATGTAGCAAAATTCTCAGCACCGGTGAGTTTCTTTGAGGTTAAATTCATACCTGAATGATTGTTATTGTGTAAGAATAATGGATGCGAATTAGATTCCAAAACACGAGCGTCTTTAGTGTTTTGCAGTGATTCTTCATGTGTACTTGATGCGGAAGCCATGATCAAATTCTTCGACCAAAGAAAGTTACGAAAATCGATTGAATTGTAATGACTGAAATTAGAAGTAGCTTTGGAATGATCTGGAATTGAAGATTTGATAAGTAGAGGACAAAAAGGAAAAATGAACTACGCTCTACACGAGCTCTCGCTGTGATACCATGAAAACAATGCAGTATTTCATAATAATAGTTTGTGGAGAATTGAAAGAGAACCTCTTACTCATTATCATCTGAAAGTTTTCATTACAAAAGATACACTAAACTATAGTACATCATTCTATTTATACCATTTGTTTTGCTTAGAAATAAAGCTAACCTAACAACTAACTCTAGTTAATTATAACAAACTAGTTTATAAGTTAGCTAGTTGTCACTGTCATGTGATCAGCATTATTCCTATATTTCTCAGCACCATAAAGGACTACCTGTATCAACAGCTCTATCATCGTTCCTTCCATTCCTTGTTGCTGTATTAGCTATTGTTAAGAATTTGATCATAGACAGTTTCATTCCCTTAGTAATAGGCTGCTATGCACATGTGCTTTTACTAGTACTGACTTGTGTTTGTGCTGCTACTGCTGTTGAAGCCAACTGTGGTGCAATGATTGCACTATCCTTAATACATCTGATTCTAGTAATACAGTCAGCCTATTAAAACATTCGTCTTTCTCTACTGGTACCTGATTAGTTTTATTATCTTCAATTTAAGTGGTTATAGTTCTGTAGTTCACTATGCATTATTGTTTTAATTGTATAGATACTATAAAACTTATACTTCTTTTTGTGGTATAATGATTTTTGTTGGTACTGACTTAATCATTCTTTCTATGTATTCTGTAGCATAAACACAGTGTATTGCATGGCACCTTTTGCGACTATGATCTTGGCAGGACCGGCGCTACTACTGGAGGTATCTGGGGTTTTAGAATGGTTCCGCACATGTCCCTCACTTATCTCTTCGCTCGTCATTATTTTTGGCTCGGGAGTGATGGCTTTCTGCCTCAACTTCTCTATATTTATGTGGTTCACTCAACAACTGCTGTCACGTTTAATGTTGCTGGAAATCTTAAGGTGAGGTGCATGCATATTTTATCCTTACATTATTGCCAAGTAAGAAGGTCGTTCTTAGTGCAATGGTCGACTGCTTACTTGGTCACAGATTAAAGTCCTGTAGTGCACTTGTTACAACCTTTTTATATTGTTGCTAAGTAACTACTCCCTTCATTCCTTTTTGAGTTATGTTTTTGGAGTTGGGACATAGATTAAGAAATGTAGTTAATGGTATGATAAATATTTAATATGTATAAGATATCAATATTACCGTTGTAAGCAAGTCCCGTAAAGATAAGAGAGTGAGAAAAAAATGAGAATATCTCAAGATTAAAATTCTTCGGAAATATGAGAGAGAACCAAATTTCTGTTTTGTGATTAAGGTTAATATGCAAACTAAGTAATTAAATCTCCTTTGGAATCTACAAATGATAGATTAAGAGGAGCAATATTTTTTTTGTAAAATGACACCTAAAAAGGAATGGAGTCATTATTCACTATCGCCTTTCATAGCCAACACCACCATCATTATTGTAAAGTGCGCCTTTTCTATTTTGAAATATATTTTTAAGCACAAGTATTATGTTGTCATCACACATTTTTCTGCGCTGCAAATCATGAAATGTTGTAAATATTGCAATTACTTCAATGCATAATCCTTGAAAGGCAATAATTGGTACTCAAATGCGTCTCCCTTCTCTGTTCCTTTTCCATGCTCAAGATATTGTTTCTTAAAATTCTTGCCTACTTGTCTAAACTATAATTTTTGGGTGTTTGTGATTTGTCAAAACCAATGGGAGCACTAGTTGACAAGAAAGTTTTTTTATGATGATCATTCTAAGTAGGGCATAAACACCCTCACAAATTACTTTTATATTGTACTTGAAAATAATTTATTTCATGTTTCTTCTCAACAGGTTGCTGTTGCTATTACATATTCCTGGCTGATATTCCAAAACCCAATCTCAGCTATGAACGCCGTTGGTTGTACCGTGACGCTTGTGGGATGTACATTTTATGGGTATGTGAGACACTTGCTCTCCCAACAGTTGCCAGGAACTCCTCGTACACCTCAGACTCCAAGGAATCGTATAGAGTTGACTCCTCTTGTTAACAATAAATTAGATGATAAGGTTTAATTTATTTAGTCATGAGGTTCCTGGCAGTGTTGGAAAAATAGTAACAGGACTCCAACTTATATATAACAGAAACAATATGAAACACACTTTGTGCATAGAGATCAATCACATAAGGTTTTTTCATTAGATCAATCACATAGTAATCTTTTTTGTTCTGCCTAGAGATCGTTGAGATTAATTATGCCGTTCATTCTCTCTTAAGGCTATTTTTTTAATTTTTTTATTTAAATATCACAAATTTATTTTGTCTTTGTTTTTATTATATTTTTGTTTCCTTCTAAGGTCTTCTTCTCCTTGTCAGCAAAGATTAGGAAGGTTCCTTAATATTATCCTGCAAAACAAGGTTAGGGTTTGAACAAGATATTTAAAAGAATCATGTCTATCTAATTGTGAGGATACCACAGACACCCAAATTTCGCACATATATTTAATAATTATTGATTATCTGCAATGAGAGGGTGAGACTGTAAAACATAACAAATTGGAGATGCAAAAGGAAGACTCACAAAGGCAATGAGGGTTACTTGGAAGGCACTCATTGACTTCGGGGTATTAAAGTGTAAAAAGAATGCCCAAAACACCACCTTTTGACACAATAAAATGCCTGCAAACCTTTTTCTCCTTGTTTAGAAATTCAAACAGGATCAAATAACATGTCGTTGTGAAGATCTCAAAAAGAGTTTTTCGGATTGAAGTGACACGTTTTCTAACTCTTTTCGGATTGAAAGTCATGGCCGTTTGAAAGTCAAAGGGGCAAAACTAGAAAAAAGAAGGGTAGCCGCGGCTCGGAGCCTTAGACGCGGTTATATCCGCGGATCAGCTTCTGATCCTTATCTCAGTAATATTTATTCCTTGTTTCTTCATTTCTTGCACAACAAGAGAGAGATCTAAGGAATTCGGAATTCTAGAAGAGGACAAAATTAACATTTACCTCATTGTAGTTGGCACACTTTGTGCAATAGGTCATCAAACTAAAAAAAAACTACAATTGACCAATTAAATTTATTAAAATATTGAAATTACACCATTCTATTAAAAAGACTGAACATACATTAAAATTTTCCTATGTGGCGGCAGGGAAAAAAATTAAACATTAATTACATGGCAATAATAATAATAATAATAATAATAATAATAATAATAATAATAATAATAATAATAATAATAATTTAAAAAAACAACAAAGTTTTCAGGTCATTTTAAATATATATATTTTCTTTTCCATTTAATTTGTATATTCTATCTTCTTCTTCCTCTATTTAATTTGTGTTTCCAATGCATCATTTCTACCACCCAATTATATTCTTTTTTCTCCATTTTTGAAATTAAAGATATGGGTAATCTTCTTCTCCTTTTCATGCCCTTTTTCCTCTCCTTTTCAGATCTAACTCTCTCTACATATATAATTTGTCGTGGTAGATTTCATGCACGGAAAAATGCTTGTGAGTTTGGCAACAGATGGTGTATGTTGATTGACCGGTTGTGTAATGGTGGTTAACTTGTTGCGTATAGTGGTTATGGAGGAAGACGGAGACAAGACTTCCTGAATCAAACTCCCCATCATCTATGTTTTCTATCAATTGTTGTCTAATCTTAAGGTTCAATGCATAATTTCTCTCTCTTATCTATACTAGCTAGCTGGGTTAGGTTTTTGAAATATAAAAACTTCATATCTGAGGCATTTAAGGAAGAAGAAGGATGATGATATAACTAATTAATTCATACTGATTGTGAAGAAGTTGGATTGGGGTGGACGTAGATATGAGTTTTTGGGTTATTGATATGGCTTATTTTAGTCTTTCGTTTTGTTTTCTAACTCAGTCATAGTCACATGATTCAATCAACATGGTTGCTTATTTGTTTTTCATCTCATTTATTTTTTTTGTTCCAGCATGCCACGTAAGAAAATAACAAATTGAATTAGACGGCAATTTAATTATTTTCACAAAATGGGTCAATTACATATTTTTTGGTAGTTCAGTTGGTTAATTACAATTTTTTTTAGTTCAATAGCCTATTGCACAAAATGTGTCAACTACAGTAGGGTAAATGTTATTTTTGCCTTCTAGAAAGAGAAGCCATGAAAATATATAGGAAAGTAAGAAAAAAAGAAGAGAGAAAACACCACCAAATCCTTACCAATTCATCTCTTTTTCAACATCTAATCAACCAAAAGGAGTGAGAAGTCCACTTCAAGCATTGTAATTCAAATTTCTATCATCAATCAAACAATGTCTAATTCTAACTTTGCTCAATTTAATTGAATCATATAAAATTGTTGATTATCATTTCTATATCATCTCTACTTCTAAATTAGTATGTGAATCGTGTACTATTTTGAATTATGTAAAAATCCATGGAATTGCTTATGTAGAATTTTGATTTACAATTGAAAATGATCGTAGGTGAATCTAAGACTCATGTATATGTATCCATCTAAGGCCTCCAAATTCATATTTGGAGGAATTGGAATTTTCCTTCCATGATGGACATTAAAATTGCACTTGTACGTGACTATTGGTGTTTGTAAATCATTCATGGGTCTAGCACTATGGCTGCCTCAGCCAAAATTTCATCACTGTTTTGAAGTTCTAGAGTGGAAACCTTCATAACTATTTCTACTTCTTGTACTGACTTAGTCATTTTATCTTCTTCAATCATGGTTTCTTCATTATTATCTGAGACGGTTATTGAGTTTCTCATAGATGATTCATCATCTTCATCTTCTTTAATTTCTATGACTTCAGACGGCCCAAATCTAACAGGTGCTTTCCATTGTTAGTGAATTCTCATGCCTATTCTCCTTGGGAAAGTCTAGGAAGTAGGTTTGATGATCTCTTCTTCTTCTGAACTGGACTGATCATCTAACATGGATGGATTTTTCTCAGGCACCTTGGAGGTTGCCTCTTTCTTCTTCTTCTGGGTCTTCTTTTTCTCAATCTCCTCTCGTTCCACCTGCTCCTTGATGATTCTCTTTTTATCAGCCTTTTTCTTTTTGCTTAATGGTTGGTCATCAAAAATGACGAGAGCTCTGCGATCTAAGTTTGTATCAGAACCTTAAAATTTCTCCTCTATGACTTCATCTACTTTCCTTTTTCCTTTTGCTTTAGAAGACTTTTCTTCTTTACTTATTCCACTTTTAGATTTTCTTTCTTTCTTGGCCTTGCCTGGGTTCTTCTTCCAATCTTCAAATAATCTGGGGGTGATCCTCTTATTGCAGTTTAGAGTCTCCCCCTCTTCATCTCCGATTTTATTCTTGAGTCTTTTCTTTAGACTGATACTTATGAATCTTCCATAAAACATCTTTGTAATTGGCATGCCTCCAATACTCTTCATTTTGGCATCCTCAATCCATTTGACCAACCAGTTGATGAGAACAGCGCCAAAGTTAATCTTTTTCTTCAATATGATAGCAGTCATGAACTTTAGTTGTAATTCGCTAACAGTATCGAATGCAGTATCTTTGTAAAGAATACACTTGCCCACGATGTCAGCTAAAAACTTATATTGTTGAGAAAAATCCTTCTTCTTAATTCCTTTGAGAAGAGACTTCTTCTGATCCCCCATCAACTGCTTTCCTTCCTCTCCATCAATATAATCGAAAGAAATGATTCATCTACTAAGAAATCTTAAGTTATGGTTGATTTCTGAGGCACCCGTTTACAGGGTGATGCCTTTGATTTTGGTGACCAGAACACCATCACGATAGACAGCGTTTAGATAAAAATCCTTCACCAGGGTGGAGTAGATTCTGGTGCTAGCCTCCAAGCATTCAGTAAATCCAGCATTCTGGACTAGCTTAAGAATGTCCTTGTACTTCTGCTCAGCATCATCAAATTTATCAAAGCAGACTTGGTTTCCAAGAATGGCCTGATAACTTTCCATGAGGTTGGATTAATTTCAGAGTAACATAGAAATGCTTAAGTTTTCTAGAGATTTTGAGAAACTATGGTTTGAAAGCTCTTGAGAATTTGAATGCAATAAAGCTCTGATTGGAATATGAAAGCGTAATAGTCAAATGATAATTTGAAAGAGTTTTATATCACTTCCCTCTATTTTTGGTGAGTGGGACACGTCTTTGCTGAGTGGGTCATGTGGCAGGACTTGATTAGTTGCACGTCGCTTCAACTCTGTGTTTTTACAACTGTAGTGCAGTAACTTCTTTGTTCCACTCGCTTTTATTAAATGTGAGATACACGCACCTTTGAATTTACCGCCCAAAATTTATCTTTCGTAGAGTAACTTTGAAAAGGCTTTTAACTCTACGAGTATTCTTCAGCTCAGTGATCTTCTCAGAGTTCTACGATTTTCCTTTAGTTCAGTGTGGAGTTGAAGATGAACAATGTTTCACTCTATAATCCACTCTATGATGGCCTTTTGCTCGATAAGCCTTTTTAGACCGTGCTCTGCTTACATTCACATAGATGACTTTAACTTCTTATATCATAGAGTAACTTGGTGACCCTATTTTCACTTCTCGATCTTCAATCAGTTCAAGAACAGACTTCTACCAATGACTACTTTGGCATTGATTGATATGATCTACATTCTTGCTTTACTGCTTGATTATTCCAACTTCTCTTAGCTTGAATTTCCCTTGCTACTTCAATATTCTTACTGACGACCTTTGAGCTTTGTTCCTTTATTGTGACAATTGAGAGGTCGACTGAATTTCTTCTAGTTGCTCCTCCTTAATATATACTTTGTTGTACTTAGGAATAAGAGGACTTTGCTCCATCATGATATCACCAATAACAGACTTAATAATTTTTGCATGTTCTACTAAACCAATAGGTGAGCTTTGATTGATCATTTATGCACACTTCTCTTTAGAACCAACTTCTTTTTATAAGGACTAGCTTCCTTTTATGTTTCTTTGGCTTTGTCATAAATTAGAATTCCATGTACTCTTCTTACATTCTTGCTACTGGATGTCGAATAATGATCTCAAACTTTACTAGCTGCAATCTTCGAGCAAAATTTCTGGTTTGACTCCCTTGTAGAAATGTAGAATTATCATTAAACATTCTACATCTTTATTGATTCGTAGAGTCCTCATAATTAGAACTACGGGCTCTATGATCTTCTGGTCTGATACTACAAAAATTGAGTTCTGACTTTGCGACTTCAGCTTCTGTGATCGTAGGATTCTTTTGCTCCTGATTTGAGAATCCATCAGTGCGATTTCTTCTAGTTGATTTATCATGCCTGGTTTACCCTGATCAGCTTTATCAATTGTGACATGGATAGAGACTTCCACTATCAAGAGATTCTTGTTAAGCATTTTGTAGATTTTGTGTATCCATAGAGTGCCAAACAGAGACTCCTTCAATTGTCTTGAGCTAAAATTTCATTTGATATCTTTTGCCATTGTTGAGAATGTACCGTGAATTACCAAGTGCATAAGACTTTACTGATATTTATCTTTCCTGAACGTAGAGTAATTAACCATGATTACTCCTTATCGTCTTAATCTTCTCACCCTTCTTATTCATGACTAGCTCCAAGACTAACAGTTTAAAATTTACCCAAATAGATCCACGTGCAGCAACTGTAAGGGCTTCTCGACTGAATGAACTTCTTGATCTTTCTAGCTGACCGCCTTTACTTGATCTTTTCTTGATAAAATTCAGCTTGACAAACCTCTGACTAGATCTTTGACCACATAGACATTTACTTCTTTTGATTCAGTCAGCTTTATAGAGTTGATTTTCAGGTCTCGATCTTGACACTGGTTGTTGAAGAAAATAACTTAAAATCCTTTATCACGCATTTAACTAATACTCAACATTTAGTGCTTTGATTCATCAACATAGGTAACATCATTGAGAGAAACTGTTATATTCCCAATTGACTCATAGTCTCTCAATTTCAGAGAAATTGTCTCCAAAGACAGTGGAAGAATTCTTCGCTTTGCAACTGACGTGGATTTCTTGACGACAGACATGCTCTTGATCACCTACTTGAAGAGACATCATTTGAGATTGGTGGATATTTGCACTTGTAGGCTTCATCATCTTCATCCTGATCATCATATGCTACAACCTTCGATAGAACTTTTGAGACCGCTTCATGAATTATTAGAACAATTCCTTTGTGATATCACTTGACTTCATATAAGATATTTGTATTTGAATGAAGACTCAAGCTTATAAATAATCGAGTTACCACAGAACTTCTTGTCTGGCATATTGAATAGATTCTTTGACCCATGGCTGATGCAGATCCTAACGTCCCATATGTTCTTGAGGAAATCTTAAACATTTTATGCTCAGATTCTTGTTGGGCTAGACTTTGCCATAGACTTTTGTAACAACAACAAGCACTTTTGATCTTTCTTATGATGCAGTGATGAACTTATGTGCCCTTTAGCATTATTAGCAGAACTTCTTGGACTTCTTTTAGGCAGAGATGCAAGTTATGATATCTTCACGTAATACATCTTCCATAGCCATGAATCAGAATGTTCTTGGTTCTTTCATCTAGCTGCACCAGCTGATCACACAATTGTTTACTCGATAGCTACCTTGCTAAGATCATCTAGTATTGAAGTCAACTCGTTTGGAATGAAAAAGGGCATTTTGGACAGCATCAATTAGTTCATCATCAATAGCATTCACATATGTGTACCTGCATATTCAAATTTTGATTCGTAAGCTTATTTTTATTCATAGGAAATGGCCTACTTCAACTACCAAGCTCAGAACTGGTTTTGTTTAGTGCCATAGGATTAACTCAACATGTAAGCTTTATGTTCATGAGAACCTGCTATAATACCAATTATTATTTCCCAGAGGCACAATAGAGATCTAGAAGGGGGTTGAATAGATCTTTAAAACTTTTCAATTAATTATTAATGTATTATCAAGTAATTAGTTAAGCAAGGTTAGTTATGCACAACGGAATATTAGTTTCAAAACTCCCCTTAAAGATTTATAAGAAATCTCAGTCCTGAATTTAGTTTATAGAAGTTAACCATTCGGCAAATATATGACAGAATGTAAATGACTGAAAGTAAATGACGCAAAAGATTTTAAGTGGTTCGGTCACTTAGACCAGGACACTATGCCCTCTTCAAGCCCAGCAGACTTGGATATTTTAGTCACTAAGATAAGGATACTAAGACCTCTTCAAGCCCAACAAACTTGGAACTTTAGTCACTCAGACAAGGACGCCCTACCTTCTTCAAGCCCAGCAGACTTATAACTCCTTCGTACACTTAGTACTCTCCAAGCCTAACAGACTTGGTAATTTGGTCATTAAGACCAGGACACTCTGCCCCTTGATTGATTGTTTGTTAAAAGGTGCTGCTAAGTTTTGCATTGAGGCTCCTTCTTATTTTGGTACTTAGCAGCGTTGAATGTGATCATCATTGAGATGTTGTTGAGCCTTGTAATGAGGCTTTCTCTCTTCTGGAACTCAACAACTTCTCATCTGTTATGCTGCTAAGACAGTAATTTAGCTCCTTCTTGTTGGTGAAAGTAGTATGCGCACAATCCAATCATATTTGATATGATATAGCATATACTTTGTAATCTTATTCATTTATTAATAAAAGAATTAATTTATTAAAGACATTTTACTTTATCTATATGGTGCTGTTATTTAATATGTAATAAACCCATAGTTTAAGCAATGCTTTTAGAATCATGCTAATAAGATCTAAATTCTTAAAAAACTTAAAACTAAAATTGTTCCTAATCGTTAAATTACTAAAAGGGGATTAGTGAATCCGGATAGATTAGTACATACTTTGCTTTCTCATACGAAGAGGATGAATGATCTCATAATTATTTGTGTGAAGACACTAAAGCAAGTATGTAGGTGCTTATTGGAGAATAAGTTCACTCAATGTGACTCGCTAAAGGAATACCTAATGGAGTTTTACTTGACTGTCAATAGGAATTTCTCTAGTGATAGTATACAAGTGATCCTTGAACTTGATATCATCATAATATCTTGTGTATGATAAGTTATACTTTGACATATCCCTTAAGACCTTTAAGGTATATCGAAGGATATGTTTGGGTATAATAAGTTGTACATAGAGATAGGTGAATGATCAACAAAGAATCTGCCACATCTAGTAAACGATGAGAATGTTATATGTGATTCGATAAAATGACAAATCAGTAGTCATTGGCCAAAGCAAAATGAACTTAGAAAGGAGTTTCTAATTTGCATTATTTAGAGTTGTGCATTTAAGAATTGAAATGCATATAATTAAATAAAATAAGACTTGACAGTAATTCCATATCTTATATTTAATTGGGACATTGTATGATAGAAGGAATAAATAGTACAATAACTATTCACTGAAAGGTTCTTTTTGATTAATGTTGAAATCTATATTATCTGAAAAATCGTTGATCGCTAAGGTTGCTTACCCTTATTATATAATAAATATAATTTATTTAAATAAATTAAATAGTTTAATTTATTTATTTAAATAAGATTAGAATTGTTCTAATTGATTTATTCACAACCGGTTTAGTATGGAGAACCTAAAGGGTCACACCGCAAAAGAAAAATATTTATTTAAGAAGTAAATGGCATAATCGTAATAATAAATTAAGTGTATTTAATTTAATCTATGGATATAGAATAAATTAAATAGCTTAATATTTATTATTTAATATTTTAAAAATATTAGATATAAATTAATAAGAGGAGTCTTATTATTATTACTATTATTATTATTTAATTCCTAAAAGGGTTTGAGAATTAATTAATAAAAGTAATCTCATAAATTTCTAATTGGATTAGGAGTTTAATTAATTAAAGGAGTTTAATTAAAATAAAATAAAACTAATCCTAAATAGTTTAGGAGGGTTCCCTATATCTATAAATAAGAAGAGTCTTATCATGATTTAAGGTTATACACACCTCCATTAAAATTGTGGAGAGTACTTACAATTTCTATAGAGATAGAAACAAGGGTTTTGTCAATACCCGTCTTCTTGAACAAGTATTATTTATTGGCGGATCACCTCTAGAGGTCAAACACTTGGGTGGCTAACATTGATCAAAAAAAGGAATTTAATCGGTGAAATTCAAGGAGAACGCGAAAGAATTGGAGTTGAACTTGTACTTGAGAAAGTTAGAATTCTACAAAGGTATAATTTTTATTCTCTATCTCTTTCGTTTAATTAATAATTGCGCATAAAAAAAGATTATGATGATGGTTTGTATAAAATTTTAAAAGCTGATTTTCTCGCGCTTCCCATTTATTTATGTAATTTGATTGCATATTCGCAGTATATACAAACCTAACAGTGGTATCAAAAGCCAAACTTTATAAGAATTATTAATTGTTTTGATTCTATATATGTATGGATATGTGTTTAGAACAATTTAATTGGGCATTATTGTTGGTATAAAATCATATTTCGAAAGAAAATATCACAAATCGCGATTTGCACAAAAAAATGGAAAACCAGAATTTCGTCGTGGCACGGGGCGCGTCGGGGTTCTGCAGGTGTAGCGCGGGGCGTGCCGGTCCAGTAGAAAATCTGATTTTTTTAATTTTGTGCACTTTTTTAAAAATAAGATAAAAAGTTTATTTTGATTTGAAATTGGATTAAAATAAATAAATTTATTTTAATTGGGATTGGATTTCATGTTAACTAATTAGAGTTGAAATTGGATTTCATGATAACTAATTGGAGTTGAAATTGGATTTTATACTAACTAAAGCTGCCTAATAAATGATATCGATGCATGTAGGGAATGATTTTATTATTCATGAGATGAATATTATTTATTGATACATATGTTGATTTGTATGATAATAAATAGGATTGATTATAGACTATTGATCAATGTGTGATTGGATTTATTTTATGAGGATGCATGAATGAATGAGTTTTATAAATGGGGTTTACGTACCTCGTCTTCTCTAATTTTTCTGATGTAAATTCTATCTCCCTCCTATGTACTTTCCATTGATTGCTGATCAAGATTTCTATTTATTGTAAATAGTTTATGTAATAGGATTAGTTAAAATTAATTTTGAAGATATGGAGACAAAGGAGCAAGGAGCGCTTGAAGACCCATTTGTAATGGAGCTCGGGATTTAAATGTAATAGTTATATTTAAATTCAGTTTCAGTTCTTGCACCTTAGGTTTGACCTTTTGGTTCACTTGGTTGTTCTAGTGAACCAAATTAGAATAAAAGTTCATAATCAATCCGGGTAGAATATAGTATTCTATATGTGCATGATTACTATATATATTATATATTATACAACATGTTTCGCATGTTAAATAATATGACGCGTATTGTGTGTTTGTATATATATATATATATATATATATATATATGTCCATGTGCGCTAAACAAGATGAGACAAATAATAACATACCTTTCAAAGAAATTATATTAAGTTGTAACGTTCAAAAATATTTAGAATATCGAATGTCGCCTTCTAGCATGGTAAAACGATAGAGTATTGAATATTTAATATGAGTTTTTTTGTGTCACACAAGGTAAGTATTAAATATTTAAGATGTTGCTTTATTACATTTGATGCTTATTAAGGAATTAAACAATGTTGTTTTGTTGTGTCACATAAGGACGGTGTTTTTCTCTTCACATATATGGAAGTGCTAGGTTGGATTTAACTTGGATAATTTTGATTCGAATGTGTCACACTTGATCAAAATAATCTAAGAGGCAAAATACAAAGAGTTACATGGTAATGTAATTGACAATAGTTGGCTACCTATTTATTTATATATAGTTTGTTGTGTCAAACAAGGTTATATACATTTGAAATGGGATCCTTATTCTCACTAGAAAATCTTTAATTAGATTTGTCGAACTATATATTGAGGGTAATATAGTTTGATGAAAATAGTGGGAGATACCAATTTAATAAAGACCTACTTTATTTTGGTAATCAATAAAATGAATGTATGCTAAAATGTTGTCTATTTCGCATGTAGAATTTAAAAAATGTCAAACTCACTATCACTGCGTAGCATACTTGATGCTAACAGACTGACCGGACTGAATTACACGGACTGGTTAAGGAATCTGAGAATTGTTCTCACTGCTGAAAAGATTTCTTATGTTCGAAATTCGTCCGTCCCTGCAACTGTTGCAGAAACAACCTCTGAGGAAGAGATTGCAACTTTTAAAAAGTGGTAAGATGATGCAACCTTGGCTCAATGCATCATGCTCGCATCTATGAGTAACGAGCTTCAGCGTCAGCATGAAACTATGAATGCTCCTACTATATTGATGCACCTCAAGGAGTTGTATGGTGAGCAAAGTAGGACTGCAAGATATCAGATATCTAAGGAGCACTTCCGATCTCGAATGATTGAGGGCACTACTGTTGAGACTCATGTCCTAAAGATGATCAATCTGATTGAATAACTTGCACAGTTAGGGTTCATAATGGATGGAGAGTTAAGTTAAGATTTGATCTTGCAGTCATTCCCAGACACCTTCTCACAATTTGTTGTGAATTTTTACATGAATAAGTTGGACGTCAGCTTGCTTGAGTTACTTAACATACTGAAAACTACTAAAGGTCACCTCCCATTCAAGAAAGATCAAGTCCTATTAGTGGATGATTCTTTCGAGAAAAGGAAGAGGCTCAAGGTATCTTCTGAAAAGAAGAAAAAGAAGAATGTTAAGGGCAAGGAAAAAGGAAAGGATAATAAGAAAGCTGATCCTGATAGCAAAGGAATTTGCTACCATTGCAATAAATCGGGTCACTGGAAGAGGAACTGCAAGGATTATCTTGCGGATCAAAAGCAGAAGAAGCTTAAAGAAGCTTCAACTTCCGATCTACGTTTGTTCATGATTGAAATTAATTTTTCTGAAAGTCAAAATTCTACTTGAGTATTGGATACCGGTTGTGGTTCTTATATATGTAACAATATGCAGGGACTAAGCAAAAATAGAAAGCTGAACAAAGATGAAGTCGTCCTAAGAGTGAGAAATGGAACAAAGGTTGCTGCATTAGCTGTAGGAACTTATTGTTTAGCACTGCCTACCGGCAAGTCCATTAGTTTAAATAATTATTATTATGTTCCAACACTTATAAAAAACATTATTTCAATTTCTATATTAGATATGGATGATTTTGATATTATAATAAAGAACAACAGTTATTCTATTTATAATAAAAGTGTTTTATATGGTGTTGGCAATTTACTAAATGGACTTTATGTACTTGGCTTGAATGAGAGTATACTTCAAATTAAACAAACTAAGAAAAAAAAGATGATGTTAATTATACCTTTATGTGGCATTTTAGACTCGGTCATATCAATGAAACAAGATTAACCAAGTTGTATAAAGATGGGCTTTTAGAGCTATCTGATTTCGAATCATATCCAAGTTGTGAATCTTGTCTCCTAGGTAAGATGACTAAATCTCCTTTTAGTGGAAAAGGAGAAAGAGTTACAGAGTTGTTAGCGTTGGTACACACAGACGTATGTGGACGTATGACAACGACTGCACGAGGAGGGTATTCTTATTTTATTACTTTCACTGATGATCATTCAAGATTTAGATATGTGTATTTGATGAAATACAAATCTGAATCATTTGAAAAGTTCAAAGAGTTCAGAAGTGAAGTAGAGAAGCAAACTGGCACGAGTATTAAGATTCTTCAATCGGCTCGAGTAGGGGAATACTTAACTAATGAGTTTCTCAATTGTCTCAAAGAAAATGGTATAATCTCATAATGAACTTCTCCAGAGAGCCACAGTTGAATGGTATATCTGAAAGGAGAAATCGAACATTGTTGGACATGGTTCGTTCCATGATGAGTTTTATCGACCTTCCAATGTTCTTCTGGGGTTATTCCCTAGAAAGGGTTGCATACGTACTTAACAAGGTACCTACCAAATCCGTCCTAAAGACCCCATATGAGTTATGGACAAAGAGGAAACCAAATCTTAAGTATGTCAAGACTTAGGGTTGTCCAATTTATATCAAAAGGTTTGAGCACGATAAGCTAAAGACTAGATCCGACAAGTGTAGATTTGTGGGATACCCTAAAGAAATTGTAGGGTATTATTTCTATCATCCTACTGATCAAAAGGTGTTTATTGCGAAACATGTTGCCTAATTGAAAAAGGAGTTTATCCTTGAAAGGGTCAGTGGGAATAAGATATATCTTAAAGAAGTTCAAGAACCTCAAAATACTACGGATCAAAGTCAGGTACCTGACCAAGTGGAAGAATCTACTATACCACAACCTATTCGTAAATCTGGAAGATACTAAAGATACCTAAAAGGTATGGATTCATCATAGAAGATGATGATGAGGTACGCATCATAGATGATGATGATCCATTGACTTATGAAGAGGCTATGAGTAGTAAAGACTTAGAGAAATGGCTAGAAGCCATGAAATCCACGATGGACTCCATGTATGAAAACCAAGTATGGACTTTGGTTTCACCACCCGAGGGCATTAAGCCTATTAGGTGTAAATGGGTCTTTAAGAGAAAGACTGGAGCCGACGGCAAGGTAGAGACCTATAAGGCCCGACTGGTTACAAAAGGTTTTAAACAAAGACAAGGTGTTGACTATGATGAAACCTTCTCAACAGTAGCAATGTTCAAGTCCATTTAGATTTTGCTTGCAATTGCAGCTTATTATGACTATGAAATCTGACAAATGGACCTAAAGACGGCCTTCCTCAATGGAGAGCTTGAGGAAAATGTATATATGATATAGCCAGAGAGTTTTATTTCAACGGTTGGAACAAATCAAGTCTGTAAGCTATAACGATCCATTTATGGATTGAAGCAAGCTTCTCGAAGGTGGAACATCCGTTTTGATGAGATAATCAAAAAGTTTGATTTTATCAAAAATGAGGATGAACATTATGTATACAAGAAGGTTACTGGGAGCGCTATTTCATTCCTGGTATTATATGTTGATGATAAACTACTGATAGGGAATGATGTTCCTATCCTACAGTCGATCAAAATTTGGTTATTTAAACACTTTTCCATGAAGGACTTAGGTGAAGTATCCTATATTTTGGGGATAAAGATCTATAGAGATAGATCTAAAAGGATGCTTGGCTTGAACCAAGGAAAGTTTATTGACTCGATGCTAAAGAAGTTTAGCATAAAAGATTCCAAGAGAGATCTCATGCCGATGAGTCATGGAATACATCTCTCTAAGAAACAGGCCCCAAAGACACCTAAGGAGAGAGACCGTATGAGTAAGATTCATTATGCTTTAGCAATAAGATCTATCATATACGATATGATATGTACTAGACCGGATGTCTCTCATGCACTTAGTGTAACAAGCAGATATCAGTCGAATCCAGGAGAAGAGCACTAAAAGGCAGTGAAAAACATCCTAAAGTACTTAAGAAGAACTAAGGTGTATTTCTTGTCTACGGTGGGTCTGAATTGAAACTAGAAGGCTATACAAACTCAAGTTTTCAAACGGACCAAGATGACAGTAAATTCGTTTCAGGGTATGTGTTTACCTTAAACGGTGGTGCAGTGAGTTGGAAAAATTCCAAGCAGCAAACAGTTGTTGATTCAGTGACAGAGATAGAGTACATAGCTGCAAGTGAAGCTGCAAAGGAATCTGTTTAGATGAAGAAGTTCATAACTGAACTTGGAGTAGTTCCTAGCACTAGACATGTCGTACATTTATTCTGTGACAACACTGGAGCTGTTGCGCAGGTTAAGGAACTCAGGTCTCATCAGAAATTCAAACACGTGTTGCGACGGTTTCATTTGATTAAAGAGATCATTGAAAGAGGAGACGTCACCCTAGAGCGTGTGGACTCTCAAGACAATATTGCAGATCTATTTACTAAAGTTTTAACCCAACAACAGTTTAATCATCACTTATAGAAGATAGGTATTACATACCATGGCGATTGGCTTTAGTGCAAGGGGGAGATTAAAAGTAGTATGCACACAAACCAATCATATTTGATATGATGTAGCATATACTTTGTAATCTTATTCATTTATTTATAAAAGAATTAATTTATTAAAGGAATTTTACTTTATCTACATGGTGTTGTTATTTAATATGTGATAAACTCATAGTTTAAGTAATGCTTTTAGAATCATGATGATGATCATGCTAATGAGATCTAAATTCTTAGAAAGCTTAAAACTAAAATCATTCCTAATCGTTGGATTACTGAAAGGGGATTAGTGAATTCGGCTAGATTAGTACATACTTTGCTTGCTCTTAAAAAAGGACGATTGATCTCATAATCATTTGTGTTGAGACACTAAAGTAAGTATGTAGGTGCTTATTGGAGAATAAATCCGCTAAATGTGACTCGCTAAAGGAATACCTAATGGAGTTTTACTTGTCTGTCAATAGGAATTCCTCTAGTGATAGTAGTACAAGTGATCCTTGAACTTGAGATCATCATAGTATCTTGTGTATGATAAGTTATACTTTGACATGTCTCTTAAGACCTTTAGGGTATATCAAAAGGTATGCTTGGGTATAATAAGTTGTACATGGAGATAGATGAATGATCAACAAAGAATCACCACATCTAGTAAAAGATGAGAATGTCCTATGCGATTCGATAAAATGACAACTCAGTAGTCCTTGGTCAAGGCAGAATGAAATTAAAAAGGAGTTTCTAATTTGCATTATTTAGAGTTGTGCATTTAAGAATCGAAATGCATATAATTAAATAAAATAAGACTTGACAGTAATTTCATACCTTATATTTAATTGGAACATTATATGGTAGAAGGATTAAATTGTACGGTAACTAATCATTGAAAGGTTCTTTTTTTTTGTTAATGTGAAGTTTCCGACCCGCGGGTCGACTAATCTCCCCAACCCGATACCAGAGCGGTTTGCTACCCGACTTACGCCAGGGGTACCGTGGCCACAATAGAGTATTTTTAGTGCCTTCCAAATGTTGCTAGTGGGAGCAACATTTAAATATATTGCTAGTAAGAGCAACATCACGAAAGGTTCTTTTGTGATTAATGTTGAAATCTATATTATTTGCAAAGTCATTGATCGCTAAGGGGGCTTGTAATGCACGTGAATTTTGAACGTCATTATTAATTAAATATAATTTTAATTTTAATGAGTTAACTTTGTGTTCTTATTTAAACCTTTGGGGTATTGGTGGATTATGTGACTATGTGATTTATTGATATAAATTTGTGTTAAGGGAATCACTAGTAGTATATTTAAACTAATGAGCAAGCCCTAAGGCTTTATATCCATAAAGTTGACAAGTTATTTACTAAATTAAGTATTCAAGTAAATTGAATATAGTTAGTAAATAAAGTGTGTGGGTTAATTAATGAAAGTAGTTGTTAATGAGATATGGTCCAAATTGGATAATAATAATTAATAGTTAAGTTAGTAATTTATTTACTAATTGACTAAGTTACTTAATTAATGAACCTAGTTCGATCATTTATATTAATCATGGATTTAGGTATTAATTGTGTGGCTTATTAAATGAGCTATCATGGGGTTAAATTAAATGACCCAATATTGCATTAAATAGATTTGGATTTTATTAGCCTAATTATTTAAATTGGAAGCCAATGGTATTTAATGTGTAGTCCAAAACCTAGCCACTTGATTTATTAAATGTGTAACAATTGTTTATTTATTTAAAGCTATTTGGGACAACATTTTGGGACAAAATCCCTCCTTGTCGTGCACTTAGGAGAAAGGAGGAGTAAGTTGATTTCAAACTTTATTTTAATTAAGTAGCTAGCTTGTGTGGGAAGTTGAAATGGTAGACTTGACATCATAGCTTCCTATAATGTGAAGTAGCTACCTATGATGTGTCATAGCTTCCTAAGATGTCAACTAGCCACCCTAGTGACACAAAGCTACTCACTAGCTTCATGATGACAAAAGGTAGAGGTTTCTTGCTATTATCCAATTAGTAAGCCTTTATCCAAGGGACAACCAAGATATGGGGGATATTAGTAACTCTTACACAAAGGACAAGGTTGTCAAGCTCCCATTGGTGGAAAATCTAATTAGCACACTTAAAGATAAGATTAAGGCTAAGTGGAAGGGATAAGGTGAACTCGTATATCCAAGGGGCAAGAAAGATGTGGGGGATAATAGCATGAATTCTAATTTAGCATTATACTTGCAAGTATTCTATCCTTTCATTTCATTTCAAGTTCATTTCTTCTTTTCATCTCCTTCTTTCATTTCTCCCAAGCAAGAACATAGAATAAGAGCTTAGAGAGGAAAAGAGAGTGAGATTAGCATAGTTCATGCATCCCAAGTTCATCACACACTTTGGTAGATCAAGGAGAGTAGCTACAAGATCAAGGTGAAACCCTAAACCATTTCCTTCTTTCTTACTTTGTTTTATTTTCATAGTTTTTGAGAGATTTTGTTCTAAGACTCAATAATCATTAGATCTTCATGCTTCATGTATAGATCTAATCCTCTTGAGTGTTAGAATGGAGATTCAAAGGAAAAAAAGGAACTTATGTTCTTAAAGGGTAAAAACCCTAGCTTTTCTTCACTTGGATCACCCATAACTTGAGATCTACAACTTGGATATATGATCCGTCAAAAGGGGATGCTAGGTACATGAGTTAGCTAGTAAACCCAAGTGGTAGAACACAAATCCATCAAGTTTTGCAGCCATGGGGGCTGTTTTTCCCGAAACAGTCCATTTAAGGTCTTAAAACCAAGAAGCTTGTTGTCCTCGTTTTTCCAAAGGATGTTTCTGCCAGTTATGGATCTTTTAAAAATCTGGAAAAAATCACAGAGGTACCTTAAGAATTATCTACAAGTAGGAAAAAGAACAAATACGTTTCGATTTGTAGTTTTTGTGTAATGGCTTTTACCGTGAAGGACTCCTAAATATTGATACTTGGATTTCTCACTGTGTGTACCTTGAAACAATATGAAATTTTTACAGTATATTTATATACATTATGAGAGTGTGACCTGAAAATGTCAGAATTTTCTGAGCGAAACTCGATTTATGAAAAATATAACAAGATTCGGAGGTTTTGAGTACTTTAAATATAGTAAATCACTTTCTAAAATTTCCCGAAAATTGGTGGATCATTGTTGGATCATATCTATCCAGATCCAGAGGATAATAATTTTCAGAACCTATTTGCTATTTTTCATAATAATGTTATAGTTATGGTTAAAAGAAAATAAATGGTTAAATGATGTCATAAATAAGGAAAATGTGATTTTTAAGCTTGGATACTCCTAATATTATATATTCTGAATATTGAGGGGTATTTTGGTAATATTTAATGAGAAATAATATTTATGACCTTTTATGGGTAGTAAGAGAGTTGTTTAATAAAGGGTAAAATAATTAGAATAAATTGTTTATTCGCCTAATAACTTATTAAAATATTACTATGATAATGGTAATATAAGAATTCGATATTTTTAAGTAAACAAAAAAATATTAAGATTAAAACTTCATGGAAATATTATTGAATGGGTAATAATATTTGTTTTAAGCATTAATAAATGATTAAGATATTATTAAAATGGCTAATAATATTAGATTAAAATATTATTAATGATATGAGAATCAAAATATTATTAAGAGATTAATAATATTAGATTAAAGTATTATTGGATGATTAAAATATTATTAAGATGTTAATAACATTAGTAAACGAATAAAAATGTTATTAGTGGACTAATAATACCAATAGGTGAATTAAATATTATCAGGATTGATAATATTAA
Source organism: Aralia elata (assembly GCA_034770075.1). Classification (NCBI taxonomy): domain Eukaryota; kingdom Viridiplantae; phylum Streptophyta; class Magnoliopsida; order Apiales; family Araliaceae; genus Aralia; species Aralia elata. The sequence goes on along the minus strand of CM068388.1, from coordinate 26,311,902 downwards.
GTGTCTTATAGGATTTACGATAGTTTATTAACTTATGTGTGCTATGTGACTTGCTTAATTGTTAAATAAATAGCATAAGTAAGCGTATCGATATACAACTACGCAGTACTAATTGGTAGATCGACGTTATCAATGTTAGGTTCTTCAAGGCCAATTAGTTAAAGCTAGAATTACTTGTAGCTGAGCAGACAGGCAAGTTCCCTAACTCAAACTCGAGTTATTATTTTTGAAGCATGTTAGTGAATAATTATTGTTGATTATTCACATCTATATTGATTATTGAGATTCGCACCTTGTGCAATTGAATTCCTATTCTATTATGATTGAACTATAAATTAAATTAAAGTTCTTTCAAGTATGAACTGTTTATGAGATAGATCTATGCTATTTGTATCAGCTAGATCAATCATGTCTAAATTTGTTGAATCAAAGGTATTTTAAAAGCTGTTCTTATTAAATTGTTATGGTAAGAACTCTTGGCTGAGAAAATGATAAATTTGATTAAGGCATGATATCAATGTTGGTTTATTAAGTGTTTATGCATAAATCACGGAGTACGAAAGGTCGATCCCCTTGATTACCAAAACATATTAAGAGGTCCAGTCTAAATGCTGAGAACCTTGGCAAATGTCTATGGTTATTTCCAACCACTCAGTAATTGCAATTCAATTATTTGAATATTCAACTGTTGACTATTAATTCATGTTTCTTCACAATTTTATACTGTTGTTGAACATTGAAAGCGAAACTTCCTTCTGTTCATGATATATCTCCCTTGTGTATAAACTTGCTAAGCAAACTAGTTGCTTACCGTTGCTATATCATGATCTTTATTTCAGCCAAGGCAGAAACGTCTAAAGGGGACAAAGGAAAAGGGAAGGTGCAAGAGTAGTTGCCTGATAGGGCTTATGTACTAATTTATCTTGAATGTTATTTGGTTATGTGAACTTTTATTGTATTAAGGATACGTTTTAAGTTAAGGTTAAAGAACCTTGGGACCATGATTGTAAGACTTTATTACTATTTCGATAGATAACATATGTTTATTATTCCGCATTAGTTAGAAAGTATATTTGTTGTTGAGTATCGTGAACACCGAATTCGAGGTTAGGAAACCCGGATTTGGGGGTGTCACAGGTTGGTATCAGAGCTATAGGTTATAACCATTAGGAGAAAGAGTCCTTAGGCTATAACCTGAGAGAATGTAGAGGAATAGAATGGGATAGAACTCATATAGAGTTATTTTTTGGTAGAAATTTATTATGATCTTAGAATTGAGTTTGGATCATACGTTAATGTTATTAATCTTGTGGATAATTTGAGGAATGTGTATTGATGAGATAATATGGTAAAGTGAAGACCATTAAGTATGGACGATCCATTGTAAACTGGAGTTATAGATATTCGAGGTAATTAGATTAATTATTTGATGCTATTGATCAATTCTGTGGCTATTGATCAATTTTTGTGGCTATTCATTAGATAAGATATTGGAGTGATGTTGCATGGAGTTTCTTTGAGATGAAAAGAGGGTACCTTAGAATCGGTTGGGTTAAGGTTTGCAAGAAGGAAATAATTGATTCGATAAATAATGAATATATCGATATTTTGAAGTGTTAGTTAAGTTATTAAGCTTTATTATGGAATGCCAGGTGAGACAAAGGTAATGGACTCATATAGAGTTGTTAAGCAAAAGTTGAGAGTATTGAGATGAATGATGTTATATGGAAAAAAAATTTTAAGAGATGACTGATGGCAATTTAGATTGTTTTGATGATTAGAAAGGAGAGACAACAGAGAGATTATAAGAAATGAACCAAGGGTAGATTTAGTGTCTGATCTGGAAAAAGTATCTAGAGATGGAACTGAATGATGAGATAATAGAAATCCCTAAGGAGGATCAATTGGAGCCTGATATAAGGAATAGATAGAGGAAATGAAAGAAAGAAAGGTTAAGTCTGAGAGTTATAAGACCTTTGTGAGTCATAATGAATGAAGAATAGTGGTCAATATATATGTACTAGTATATCTATGCATGTAAGAAATGTGAATCTCAGTTTTTGTACAGCTAGCAGTATATCTGTTGTAAGTCCCAACTTTATGTAAGTTGTGGAGTAGTTATGTGAATCCCATCTTGTTGTTAGTAACAGAGGGATAAGTGGATATCAGGAATACTATATGATGTAAGTAGTACGAGGTACTAAGATGAGCTTATTAGTATTTATTAAAGGTGTCTTGAGGTGATATGATGATGATACATCCCCACTTTTCAGATATAGGGGAATGCAGTTCTTATTAATCTCATCTTTTGTGTCTTAATAGGATAGTTAACATTTATAGGAATATGCCGGAATTATAAGTGTTTGACACACTAAGGGGTGTATGAATATAAATATGGTATTATTATTACATGATTGATTGTGATCGATTTGTGCTTTGACTCTTAAATGATAACATCAGTAGAATTTTGCACGATGTGTAAAACAAGAAGGATTTATGTAAGGTTTTGTTTAGAACAAACAATGCCGTCAAGGAGACAACCCCGATACACGAGGGTGGAAGAGTTAGTGAATAACGAGGAGGGTCAGACTGACCCCAAGAGGACCTTTGCGAACTTGTTAGAGGAAACGATGCAAGGTAGACCAGCCATTGCGGTTGTTCGGCCATAAAGTCACATGACGAACTTTACAGGTTTCAAATTACTAGGACCACCAGAGTTTCGTGGGAATACGGATCCGAGTGAAGCCCAAACATGGGTAGAAGAAATGGAAAAAGTTTTCAAGGTCGCAAGAGTGACCGAGGAACAGAAGACTTCGTTCGCCACTTTCATGAGGAAGGGTAAGTCAAATTACTGGTGGAAGGCGAATAGAAGCCGAGCTGGGGAAGGCACAACTGCGTGGACTCGTTTTAAGGAGCTGTTTTTCGAAAAATTACTTTCTAGAAAGCACGCAGGCAAGTATGGAGATAAAGTTCTTGGGACTGAAGCAAGATGATATGTCGGTAGCAGAGTACGCAACGAAGTTTAACAAACTAGCTAGGTTTGCTCCACACCAAGTGGACACCGGAGCTAGGCGAGCGAAGAGATTTGAACAAGGGTTGAAGCCATGGGCGTATAGTAAGGTTGTGGTTTGGCAGATCAACACATTTCCTACGTTACTTAAGGAAGCAATCGTTGCCGAGGAGGAAATAAAGCGTTGACAAAGCACAACCAAGATCAGAAAAGCCATGATGGTCACAAGGAAGGTAGCCGTGGGGGAAGTAACCCGAATAAAAGGAAAGGGATCGATAGCTAATCTTATGGAGGCAACAAGTCTAGAAGAGAGGTTAAGAAGGGTATATTCGTCCGAGTGTATCTCCGTGGGGAGCGCCAGTTCTGTTCGTAAAGAAGAAGGATGGATCGTTAAGGCTCAGTATAGACTACAGGGAATTGAACAAGGTTACAATTAAGAACAAGTATCCGCTGCCCATAATTGATGATTTGTTTGATCAATTGAAAGGAGCAAAATACTTTTCAAAGATTGACTTGAGAACGGGATATCACCAACTAAAGGTGAGGCGGGAGGATATTCCAAAGACAACATTCAAAACTCGATATGGGCACTTTGAGTTTTTGGTGATGTCGTTTGGGCTAACAAATACGCCAGCAACATTCATGGATATGATGAACAGGGTGTTCAAGCAGTACTTAGACAAGTTCGTGGTAGTATTCATCGATGACATCTTGGTGTATTCAGTGACAGAGGAAGAACATGTTGAACATCTAAGGATTGCTTTGGAGGCATTAATAAGGGAGAAGTTGTACGCGAAGTTTTCGAAGTGGGAATTTTGATTGCAAAGGGTGCAGTTTCTAGGACACATCATTGACAGGAATGGCGTTTCGGTAGACCCAGCAATGGTGGAAGCCATTATCAACTAGGAGCAGCCGAAGACGCCGACGGAGATCAGGAGTTTCCTAGGGTTGGCGGGATACTATCGGAGATTCATCCAGGATTTTTCGAAGATAGCATCACCGTTGACCAATCTAACCAGAAAGACGGTAAAGTTCGTCTGGACGGAGAAGTGCGAGGAAAGTTTCATGGAGCTGAAGAAGAGACTTAGCCAAGCACCGGTGTTGGCTTTACTGGACGACACTGGAGGTTTTGTAGTATACAGTGATGCGTCACACAAAGGCCTTGGTTGTGTACTAATGTAGCACGACAAGGTCATTGCGTACGCTTCACGTCAGTTGAAGGACTATGAGAAGGGATACCCGACTCATGATCTGGAGTTAGCAGCAGTAGTATTTGCCTTGAAGATTTAGAGGCACTACTTATATGGAGAGAGGTGCGAGATATATACAGATCACAAAAGTCTGAAATATATCTTCACTCAGAAAGAGCTGAACATGAGGCAGCGCCGATGGTTAGAATTGATCAAGGATTATAACTGTGAGATTATGTACCATCCGGGAAAGCAAATGTAGTGGCAGATGCCCTGAGTAGGAAAGGCAGGGAGAAATTGATGAGCCTCACAACTCAGGTAGAGTTGATAAAGGAGTTCGAACGTCTGGAATTGGAGGTTAAGTATCCGATGGAGACGGATGGGAAATTATTTACAGTAACAGCGAGCCCGACCCTATTGGATCAAATCAAGGAGGCTCAAGAAAAGGATGAGGATTGTGATTCAATAAAGAAGCAAATTGCCGAGGGTGAGGAGCTTAAGTATAAGATTAATAGCATAGAATTGCTAAGGTTTGAAGGGAGAGTCTGCGTACTGTTAGATCCAGAATTGAGAGAAGAAATCCTTCAGGAAGCTCACAGCACGAAGTACTCAGTACGTCCCGGGAGGATAAAAATATATCAGGATTTGCGGCGAAATTTTTGGTGGCCGAATATGAAACGAGAAGTGGCAGAGTGCGTCAGCTGATGTCTGACATGCCAACAGATTAAAGCAGAGCACCAACGACCGAGCGGACTGCTTCAACCATTAGAGATTCCAGAGTGGAAGTGGGAGCACATCACAATGAACTTTGTGGTGGGACTGCCACCAACTCATAAGGGTTTAGACGCCATGTGGGTAATTGTGGATCGTCTAACTAAGTCTGCTCACTTTCTGCCAATCAAGATACGGTACAATCTGGAGCAATTAGCAAAGCTTTATGTGAAGAAGATAGTGTCACGACATGGAGTGCCGGTATCAATTGTATCTGACAGAGATCCGCGCTTCACGTCGGATTTTTGAAAAAGTCTGCAAGTAAGAATGGGAACGCAGTTGAGGTTAAGTACAACGTATCATCCTCAAGCCGACAGCTAGAGCAAGTGAACGATTCAGACCTTAGAAGATATGCTTCGGGCAGTCATTATGGATTTAAAGGGCAGCTGGGATGACCATTTGTCACTAGTGGACTTTGCTTACAACAATAGCTATCACGCCAGTATCGGCATGCCACCATACGAAGCGCTATATGGAAGGAGATGCCGAACCCCGATGTGTTGGGACGAGGTTGGGGAGCGAAGATTGTTGGGACCAGAAATGGTGCAGCAGACTACAGATACAGTGCGGCTGATCAGAAATCGTCTGGTAGCAGCCCAAGATTACCAAAAGAAATATGCCGACTTACATCATCAGAAGCGGGACTTTGAAGTTGGTAGCTTTGTATTTTTGAAGGTATCTCCTTGGAAAGGAAAGATCCGGTTTGGGAAGAAGGGCAAATTGAGCCCTAGGTTCATAGGACTGTTCGAGATTTTGAGGCGAATCGGCGAGGTGGCGTACGAGGTAGCGTTACCTCCTGAACTTGAGCACATTCACAACGTGTTTCATGTGTTAGTGTTGCGGCCGTATAAACCAGGCTATAAGCACGTTATCTCCTATGAACCAATCCAAGTCGAGAAGGACTTAACGTACGAGGAGGTTCCTGTCCAGATTCTCGATAGGAAGGAACAGAAGCTGAGAAACAAGACCATCCATTTCGCCAAGGTTCTCTTGAGGAATCACGCAGTCGAAGAAGCTACGTGGGAACTCGAAGAGAAAATGAAAGCGAATTATCCGTTTTTATTTGAGTAACCCTATTTTTGCAATTCTGAGGACGGAATTTTTATAAGGGGGGAGGGATGTAATGCCCGTGAATTTTGAACGTCATTACTAATTAAATATAATTTTAATTTTAATGAGTTAACTTTGTGTTCTTATTTAAACCTTTGGGGTATTGGTGGATTATGTGACTATGTGATTTATTGATATAAATTTGTGTTAAGGGAATCACTAGTAGTATATTTAAACTAGTGAGCAAACCCTAAGGCTTTATATCCATAAAGTTGACAAGGTATTTACTAAATTAAGTATTCAAGTAAATTGAATATAGTTAGTAAATAAAGTGTGTGGGTTAATTAATGAAAGTAGTTGTTAATGAGATATGGTCCAAATTGGATAATAATAATTAATAGTTAAGTTAGTAATTTATTTACTAATTGACTAAGTTACTTAATTAATGAACCTAGTTCGATCATTTATATTAATCATGGATTTAGGTATTAATTGTGTGGCTTATTAAATGAGCTATCATGGGGTTAAATTAAATGAACCAATATTGCATTAAATAGATTTGGATTTTATTAGCCTAATCATTTAAATTGGAAGCCAATGGTATTTAATGTGTGGTCCAAAACCTAGCCACTTGATTTATTAAATGTGTAACAATTGTTTATTTATTTAAAGCTATTTGGGACAACATTTTGGGACAAAATCCCTCCTTGCCGTGCACTTAAGAGAAAGGAGGAGTAAGTTGATTTCAAACTTTATTTTAATTAAGTAGCTAGTGTAGACACCCAAATTTTGCGTTCCCTATGCTAACCATGACAGGAGGGCAAAATCGTCCATTGAGCCAGCCTACGAGAGCGAAGGATGGGCGCAAGTAAAAACACTCGACGCCACCGCGACGATTTGCAACCAAAAACTGACGTGACAACAAGGCCGTCTGAAATGAGCATTCCCGAATGATATGGCACGTCTCCCAGTAATTCCCGGACTGCAAAATACAAGCCTGTCGGCAAAAATCGACGTCACGACACCAGAATCGAGGCATGGCACAAAAATCGAGAAAGTCAAACCAGCCAGCCGCGGATTGATCTGCGGCCAATGAGTGCACCTTTTGAAAACATGGAACTCGAAACACGGAAATCGAAAACCAGGCTGAGTGGATGGTAGGCGGCCAGCCAGCCGCAGATCCATCTGCGACTGCCCTGGTTTCCCTTTTACCAGCCCAGTTTTGGTTCATTCGGAGAGACAGAAGGTGAAGAGGAGAATAAACAGCAGCAGCAGCAGCTCGGAAAAGAGGGAGAAATAGCAGAATTTTGCAACAAAAATAGGAGAGAAAGAAAGAAAAAAAAAGAGAGGATTTATACTATTTTGATTTGATTGTATCATATATACCTCTCATCCTATTCAAATACACAAGTTTACATCCACTTTGATATCATTTGCAAGGTGAAAATCCCCTTATTATAGCAATTTCTATCATATCCTTTGGTTAAATTAAATGTAGTTTTCATGTAACTTATGGTGAAACAATGAATTAGGGATTATTAGTGAGGGTTCCATCGGAACAAAATTCTTCCTAATAACCCGATGATATTCATTTATTGAAATTTTTGTTTGTTTTACGGCGATATATTGGGCGTGGTTCCTTTAGGTTGCTATTTTAGGATGTCTTGGCATTGTTCGATTATCCGTGTTGGTTATTTTTTGTAATATCCGTTTTGTGGGTGTGTGGAAATTTCGGGTGTGAGCCTAGGAGCGCGACCCCGCGGTCCAAATCCGATGACGGACATCTTTTGATGTGGGTAGCAAGAACTATGTAGTCTTCATTGTAAATATGTAATCGTCGGGCCTTAAAACGACGCCAAGGCGAGAATCGTGTTTAAGGCCCCGTCATAGTGAAAATATGTGATTGTGGGCGCTCGGGGTTATTTTGATGGCTTACATGCCCGTGGATAACCTCTTACGCATTATAATGTTTGATTTGAATTGCCACTCCAAAAAGGATTTCAAATCTAAACGATGAAGATTTTCATAAAATCAATCAAACTAGGTTATTAGCATCATGAGGATAAAAATTGGAAGTGTTAACGAATGTCGACTTCTATTTAACGAGAAGGCTAAAGAAAGATCGTGTTCAAACGTCACAAGAAATTGTTTTATGAAAGTAAATTGTTGTTTTATTAAACCGTTATGCATAGGGCTAAAGAGATTCTGGAAATTGCCCGTTTGTTTTGTTTACGAAAGCAATGTATAGGTCTTGATTCCTATTTTGACGAAGGTTTAAAAACTCTTATTTTGCCAAAACGACACCTAATCCCATGGCTTTTGACAAAAAAAAATCAAACCTTTCTCATAAAGTATGCCCATGGAGGTAGTGCTGTAATCTCCCTGCAGCCCAAGCCAGAGCACAACAGGTCTTCTCGATGGGAGTGTCATTCTATTCACATTGGCTAAATCTCTTGCTGAGGTAATAGATGGCCTGCTCTTTACCCGCCTCATTCTTCTGTCACAGCATACATCCCATCGCGATGGCATTGACTGATATATACATAAATAGAGGGATCTCATCCTTCGGGGGTACCAGCACTGGTGCCTCTGTCAGCTGCTTTTTAATGGTCTGAAAAGCCTTCTGACATTGCTCATTCCATTCTTGGGAAGCACCCTTCCTTAATAATTTGAAAATTGGCTCGCATGTAGTCGTCAAGTGGGATATAAAACGGCTGATGAAGTTTATTCTTCCGAGGAATCCTCTTATCTCCTTCTCTGTGTGAGGTGCCGGCATATCCACAATGGCCTTAATCTTTGCTGGATCCAACTCAATGCCTCGATCACTAACCAGGAATCCCAAGAGCTTACCCGACTGCACTCCGAAAGCACACTTTGCTGGATTGAGCTTCAAATTATACTTTCTGAGCCGATCGAATAGCTTTTTAAGATGGGTTATATGGTCAGATTCTACCCTTGACTTCACGATAATGTCATCCACGTAGACCTCTATCTCCTTATGCATCATGTCGTGGAACAGGGCCATCATGGCTCTCTGATAAGTAGCCCCCGCGTTTGTGAGACCAAAAGCCAATCGTCTATAGCAGAAGGTGCCCCAAGGGGTGATGAACGCGGTCTTTTCCCGATCTTCCTCCGCCAGCATTATTTGATGATACCCCGCAAAGCAATCCACAAAAGAATACATCTCGTACTGGGCTGTGTTATCCACCAGGATGTGTATGAAAGGCACCGGGAAGTTATCCTTGAGACTGGCCTTGTTTAGATCTTTGTAGTCTACACATACCCTCACCTTCCCTCCAGGTTTAGCCACTGGGACTACATTGGACAGCCATTCTGGGTAAGTGGATACCATAATGATTCCGGCCCTGAACTATTTGATGATCTCTTCCTTCACTTTTAAGCTCCACTCCGGTTTCAACTTTCTTAGCTTCTGCTTGACAGGCCTGAAACCCTCCTTGATGGGCAACCGGTGCACCACAATGTCGGTGGACAATCCGATCATATCCTTATGAGACCAGGCAAAGACATCCTCATATTGGCTTAGTAACTTAGTTATTTCTGCTTTCTGGCTAGGGGTAAGGTCCGTCCCTATCTTGAGTTATTTTGGCTTGTCAGGGGTTCCGATATCTATAGTGATGGTTTGGTCCAAGTTGGGTTTGGGTTTATCCTCAACCCATCCTTTGATCTCGTCAGGCGCATCGTCGTAATCTGTCTCGTCTTGCTCAATGCCCATTAAATCGAAATCCAGCTCAATGTCAAAATCATAATCATCATTCAAATTTGAAAGACCGTTTGTTAGGCAAGAATTACTCAAATTGGTACATCTGACATGAAACAAAATACTTGTCATATATAAGTTATTTTCCACAACGATCACATTTTCAGATAACATGAAGAAACGACATAATTATGCAAAATACAAAACAACAAAAATAAACTCCTTCATCCTCCCATCCTCTGGGGTCTATCACCCTGACGTCGGGTTTTACCCTTGTTTGGATATCACTGGTTTCATGGTCCAATTGTCGACGGTCAGGTCAGATGAAATGCGCTGGATAAAAGGGGGCTTCACATCGGACACTTCCCCGATGATTACGGCTATGTCGCCTGAGTCTCTCTTCCTACCTTCTTCAGGAATAATTAGTCCTGCCCAATCGATGACAGGCACATCTTGTTGGGCTCCCGGTGGCGTGACAACAGCCGTCCCCTCTCCATTGCTTGTTAATTGTCTGGGGATATAGCACCTGGTTTCAAACTTTTGTGCGACCTCCTGTAGGAAACTTTCCCTCTTGGTCGACTTATCACTTGCGGAGGTTAATTCTTCATCCCCTGACTCAATCACAGGCTCGCTAGTCCCCTGCTCATTGTTGACCTTGGTCACTGGACCGCCAACCAGTCGAATCGGGGCCACGCCCTGCCGGTGTCTCCATGTTATGCCTTCATGATATCCCAACCCTGCTTTACCTATCTGATGGGGTAGTTGAATGGGCTCGCTGCTACTCTTTCCTAACCCCTGTCCAGGCTGGAATTTCATTTTTATCATTTCTTTTGCAACGAAGGTAAGTTCTGGAGAGACCTTAGGTTTCACGGCTGGGGTTCCCAGGCATTTGTAGTGGGGAGTGCTGATTTCCAACGCCTGAAAACTGGCAGGTGCCGCCGACTCGTCCACATTAATCACTGGCAGGCCATTTCTGGGAGGAGAAGGGTCATCACATTCTGCCGAGATCGTTACCAGATTCCCGTCGATGATTAGTTTGATTTGCTGGTGTAGCGTGGAAGGAACTGCCCCGGCCCTGTGTATCCACGGCCTCCCCAATAACAGGTTATAGCTGGCCGCAATGTCTAGGACTTGGAAAGAGATATCAAAAGTACAAGGTCCTATTTCCACCGGCAATTCTATCTCTCCAATTGTATCCCTCCGGGAACCATCGAAGGCTCGCACCACTACATGACTGGCCCGTAGGCGCTTGGGATTGATGTTCATCTTCTGTAATGTACTGAGGGGACATATATTCAACGCCGATCCCCCATCAATCAGCACCCCATTCATGATATAACCTGAGGATATTACCGCAATATGTAGCGGTTTTTGATGCCCCCTTCCCTCCTTGGGGATATCGTCATCCGTAAATGATATTACATCACTCTCCAACAGGTGGTCCACCAGATGGCCGAAACTTTCTTTGCTAATTTCTTTGGGAACGTATGCCTCCTCCAGGACTTTCGCCAGGGTTTTACAGTGATCATTGGACGATAACACCAAGTCCATGATTGATGTCAGGGTCGACTCCTCGCTTAATATCTGGATCCCCCTTGCTTCCGGATGATCCATCTTTCTTAAGAATTCCAGGGCTTTCTCCTCGGAGATCTCTTCATTTTTCTTCGTTTTGTTCTCAAGGACTCGTCCAGGAAGATACAAAGGATTCCCCCTTGTTGTCACAGAAGCACAACTGGCCGCTTCCTCTGACACCCCCCTATAATTCCATGGTACCGTCTTTAGACTGCTGACAGGGATTTGCGATCTCGCTGCAAAGATGAGGGGTTTCGGAGCCGCCAACTTGACAGGTCCCTCCGTGGTATTTTTACTTACACCCATCAACCTAATGGGCGCTCCCCGTGCACTCCCGTGATCACTTATCATGTTGATCATTTCATCAATTTCCTTCACATAATTCAGCCTTGGCGGCCCCTCGGCTTCACTGGTTTCTGCCACATTGACCCCCCTCCATCATGCCTAGGCAGGGGATTGATTTTAACATTTGGGGAGTCTGGCTGTTCCACCACAATTTCCCCACTATCAATCAAGTTCAGAATTCTGTGCTTCAGCGTACAACAGTCCTGCGTATCATGACCAGGGGAACCTGAGTGGTATGCGCATCGCTTGCTTGGGTCGAACCTTCTTCCCTTCGGGTCACTTGGGGGTGCCAAATTGACTATCTTCTTTTGGGCTATCAATACCGCTAAAATCCGCTCAAGAGGATCCCCGAGTGGGGTGAATACTCGATTTTGCGAGGCCTCGAATCTCCTTCGTCCTTCCGCCCTCTGATCAGTGAAGTTAGGCTGTCGGGATGGCCCCACTCTCTGCACCTGTACTGGAAGATTGTTTTCTGCCTTTCTAGGTGACCCCTGAAGGATGAGGGAAACATCCTCCTCCTTTTTCTTTTGCACCCTACGGGAAGTGCTGCCATAATTCCCACTCTGTATTTATTCTGCAGCCATTTCCAAAGCCGTGAAATCCCGAATCTTACCAGGCTTCAAACCCATATCCACCATTTCTCCGTGTTTAATCATCTCGGCAAAAGGCGACCAATCCCTAATATAACCCGATGTGCATAATCCCTGATATAACCCGATGTGCCTACCAATCTACGAAGGTCATCACCATCTCCGACTCGCTCATCGGGGGATTCACCTGTGCGGCCATACCCCTCCATCGTTGTGCATAATCCCTGAAGGATTCCCTGGGTTGCTTCTTAACTTTTGTCATCTGGTATCTATCAGGGGCCATTTGTGCCTGGAAGCTATACTGTGTTAAGAAGGTGTGGGCCAACTCTTCCCAATTGTGGATCCGGGCATTATCGAGACGGGCATACCAGATTCTCGCCTCTCTTGTCAGGCTTTTTTGGAAAAGTTGCATCCTTAGACCCTCGTCTTCTGCATAAGATCCCAGCTCCCCAATGTAGATTTTCAGATGGGTATAAGGATCCCCCTTCCCATTGTATTTCTCAAATTTGGGGATTTTAAATTTCTCCGGATATCTGGTTCCGGGGAAGACACATAGATCTGAATAGTTCACCCTGCCTAGAGACCCTATGCCCTTCATAGATTAGATAGTTTCCTCCATTTGTTTCATTTTCTTTCGCAGGTCATCAGTATCTCCCTCTTCTGGGATAGTAATCACTGTTTTGTTAGGTACGGGAATGGCCTTTGGGACGACTGGCTCGCCCTTAGGTTGGGGTGGATCCTCTTTAGGTGGATCCTGTCGAGGTAGCAATTGTTCTTTCAGCATTATGGCCATCTCCAACATCTATTTTTTAAAGTCATCAAATTCCTCCCTAGATATGGAACCAGGATTAGTAGGTGGGAGATCAACCATTTCAGATGTAGAGTTTTGGGCCCTTTTAGACTGCGAACGGGTTTGAGGAGCAATCCTACAGAGACAATGGTTCGAAGTTTAGTCTTGGGGAATGAAAAATGTGGATGCATGCTAAAGCTGTAATCTTTGTGTTTTTGGGTTTTTTAATCTTTAGTAGTCCTTTAATGCAATAACAAATGTTAAACAGGACTTTATTATGCTTCCCCAGCTGTTCCCTGCAAAACATAGAGGTTAGTAATTTCTCTTGACAGAAAGGGAGGCATTTATGAATGGGATCATGACATTTATATGCGCGAACGTAAAAAGGCATGAAGAGACTTTTCCTGTGTTGGGTTAATCTGAGGCTGACCTATCCTAAGGTTACTCTCACGGGCTTTTCGGCATGAAGGTCCCCAAATCTTCGCAATCTACTCGTCTGAGTCCTTTCGATTGGAGCGGATTTGGGTGGTGCGTTTCCTGAGCCATCTCCGGGGAGCAGCCCCTTCGAGTCCAGTAATAAGCAACCGACAGGTTCGCCTCAGGAGGAGGTACACTCTCAACATACATTCACATTCATCGTCCTCACCGTATGCAAATGATTACTTTAAAGTAAAACAATCCCATTCAAATCATTCATTTATTGGGCAAAACACAAATTCACACAACAAAAGTAAAAAATCAAAATATCGCACACACACACATTTTATGAATTTTTAAAGGATAGGATAGCATCAAGATTTTGAACGCGACTTAAGCCCTCTAATGATCCCCAGCGGAGTCGCCAGCTGTCGACGCCGGGTTTTTGTCTTTTCTGATTTTAGCCTTTTGATTGAATGATTTTTTGGAAAAGATCGGCACTTAATGTCGATGGGGTTTTGAAAGATCGTTTTTTTATGATGAGCCAATTAACCAGAGTCGCCAGTTGGTATATTTGAAATGGATGTACCAACTCATCCGAGTTTTCGTTTTTTATAAATCGATGGCTCATATGTGACTCCGAATTAATTGGTCTGCAAACCGAGATTCATAAAGTTCGGGGGCTTGCTTAAGCGAGGGGAAGGTGTTAGGCACCCCTCGACTTCCGTGAAACACGGTTACCGCAATCTTGATACTCTCCTATCCTTTGATTCATAAAAAGTGAATGTGCGTGTGTGTGTGTGCCTACGTGAATGTTGTGGTGATTTTACATGAAGAAACCATTTGTGTTTTCGGAAAAGTCGTGTTTTCTTTTGGGAATGCTTTAGAATGTCCTTCGGTTTATACGAGAAAGCTTTATGAGAAAGGTTTGATTTTAATTGTCAAAACTATGAGATTTTCATTAGGTGTCGTTTTGGCAAAAACAAGAGTTTTCTAAACCTTCGTCAAAATAGGAATCAAGATCTATACGTTGCTTTCGTAAATCGCACGGTGGGCAACTTCTAGGATCTCTTTAACCCTATACACAAAGATTTAATAAAACGTTACTTATTTTTATAAAATCATTTTTTGTGATGTATTAAAAACGATCTTTCTTTTGCCTTCTCGTTAAAAGGAATCGACATTCATTAGCACTCCCAATTTCTTACCCTCGTGAAGCTAATAACCTAGTTTGATTTGTTTTATGAAAATCTTTATCGTTTAGCTTTGAAATCAATTTTTGGGTCATAAATCAAATCAAGCATTAAAAAGCGTTGGGGTTATTCATGGGCATGTAAGCCATCAAAATAACCTCGAACGCCAACAATCGCATACTTTCACTATGACGGGGCCTTAAACACGATTCTCGCCTTAGCGTCGTTTTAAGGCCCGACGATTACATATTTATAATGAAAACTACATCATTCCTACTTCTTACATCAAAAGGGGTCCATCATCGGATTTGGACCACGGGGTCGCTTTCCTAGGCTCACAACCAAATTTTCACACACCCACAACCGGATATTACAAGAAATAACCAACACGGATAATCTAATAATACCAAGACATCCTAAAATAGCGATCTAAAGGAACCACGCCCAATAGCACCGTAAACAAACAAAAATTCAATAAATAAATATCATCGGGTTATTAGGAAGAATTTCGTTCCGATGGAACCCTCACTAATAATCCCTAATTCATTATTCCACCATAAATTACATCAAAACTACATTTAATTTGACCAAATGATATGATAGAAATTGCAAAAATAAGGAGATTTTCACCTTGCAAATGAGATCAAATTGGATGTAAACTTGTGTATTTTGAATAGAGAAGAAGTATATGTGATATAATCAAATCAAAAGAAATTGTTCCTCTCTTTTTTTCTCTCTTTCTTTCCTCTTTTGTTGCAAATTTATGCTATTTTTTTCTCCAATTCCCGAGCTGCTGCTGCTGTTATTCTTCTTCTCTCTCGCCTGATCCAACCTCCTGTATGCTGAGAAGGAAATGAGCTGAAATAGGCTGGCCAAAGCCAGCCGCAGATGGATCTGCGGCTGGCTTGTCCGATTAATATAACGACAATTTACGCGCAAGTATACGCAGTCAACAAGTAATAAAGAGTAAGTAAAGTATCGATCCCACGAGGAATTGTTACTAGTCTTTTCCAAGTATTAACCTTTTATCATTTCAATCTTATTTAAACAAACGATAATTGTTTTTTGTTGTTTTGCATTATTGAAGTTGACAAATAATCAAAGAACTATGGAAAGCTTTAATATAATGAAATCTAATATTAACAAGTCTAAGATCACAATTTCCCCCAATACTTCACTTGAATATCCTAACTCTCTCTTTTCAACTAGTTAAATCACAAGAATTGTTATCCGAGAATTTACAAGTATATACAAGCCTCTCTCGATGGTCAAATATGTATTTTCCAATGCGGTGTATAGATATATCTCTATTCTACACACTAGCAAGAATCCCATATCAAGAATAATCAACAAGACACGTGTCACCAAATCTCATTAATCACCCTATCAATTACCAACTTTCGCAATAAAAATCATTAAGCATGATTCTCCAATGGATACATGTGGTATTTAGGTATATGTCTATCCTAAATACAATCAAATTATCCATTCATGAGGATAATAAATAAAACACACGTCACTTAATTTCATAAATTACCCATAGGAATATCTAATTTTCACATGATATCATAACAAGGTCTCAACCTATACTTCCTCTCTCAATTCCATATAAGTTCCCAAGGTAATTACTAGCTAGGTAATTAATAAATAAAGCACAAATTATGATACCCAATTCACAAATGATAACCAATATTAAAGAGAGAGCATTCAATGCAAACTAGGAGTTGGGTTCCATTGAAATCTTAGAAAACAAGTTCTAGGTCATGGTAACTACAAATAACATCATATTCAATTTATACATCATGTTGGATTAAAAAATAGAAGGAAAAACTAGAGATAAAACCACTTTTGTAGATTTTCATATGATGTTTGATGGATTGATGATGAACCCTAGCTTCTCCTCCATGGTTTTGCAATCCTTGATGCTTTAGCTCCTTGTCCTTGCTTGATTTACCTTGATTTTAGCACTTTGGCCCTCTAATTTGATGTATTGTGTAGCCTCCTCTCCCTAGAATTGTTGATTTCTATCTCCCCTTGATTCCTATTTCGTCCCTCCTCTGTTAGTATAAACCCCCTGGATGCCTAACCTAGTTTAGCACACCAAATTGGACCAAAATCCCGCACATTTTATCTTTCTGCTACAGGCGATCTCGCCCCGGCGAGGATTTTGGCCTACGTTTTCTCGCCCCGGCGAGCTCTCGCCGCGGCGAGGAATTTGTGTAGGAAATTCCCGCCCTGGCGAGCTCTGGTAAAATGACCATAACTTCTTCGTCCGAACTCGGATTTAGGCGATTAAGTAGGCTATGGAAAGCTAAGAAGTAGCTCTACAACTTCCATAACTGGAGCGCGTCGAGATAATGGTCGAAGCACGGCTCAAAATGGCCTAGAAGCAGATGCTATGTAAAATGCATGCAAAATCCAATGGTAAAATGACCATAACTCTCTCATACGAAATTCAAATTGGATGATTCTGGATGTTCTGGAAAGCTAAGATCAAAATCTACAAGTTTTCTTCTTTGACTTGTGAGAGATTCGGATTGGATCATGGGTGAAATTGAGAAACAAGCAGCTGAAATGCTAAATTCACGTCGAAAACGCATTGATCCCAAGGGCCTTTATTTCAATACCTACAAAACAACGTAAAAACACATAAAAGCACACAAATACATATAAAAGTAATACAAGACTACATTACACAACAATAAGATGAAAACACATAAAACCAAACGAAATAGCTAAAGACTTACAAATTATTAAGGCAAAAAGTACCCAATTTGTGTATATAAAACACACTCATCAAATACCCCCAAACTTAAACCTTTGCTTGTCCTCAAGCAAAACACACAAACTATAAAAATTAAACATTTCTAAATAAAAACTATCTTGAGCAATGAGTTAATAAGCTAACCAATGGTCTCAAAGCATAAACAAATGAAAACTCAAGGAAACTTTCAAAATGTTGCAAGTCTAGATTTAAACTTAGCTAGTCATAGCTTGCTTTGGGTCCCTTCCGTGTGTGTGTGAGTACCCAATAGCACTAAACTAATCAAGCTCGGATGAAGCTATGCAACCACATTACCTTATGAAATAATCAAAATAAACCACCAAAAACTACATGCTTAACACATCACTCAATACAAAGGTATACAAATCATAATTTTCAAAAATTTGAAATCAAAAGACTCTAGGTAAGTGCATTTTATGCTCCATCTTATTCTAAGTCTACTCTTGTGGGTGAGTGCGTTTTACGCTCCATCTCAACTCAACACAAAGTTTGATATATACAATTTTCTTTCTTTAATCACAATTATAAGAGAGTGCGTTTTACGCTCTATCTCTCCTACGCATGTGTCCATGAGTGAGTGCGTTTTACGCTCCATCTCACTCACCATATGACCAACAAATCAAACACAACAAATTTGGACCCCTTGCTTCGAGTGATGTTTAAACGAGTTCTAGAGTTTATAGATATTTTTCATAAGCATTCGGTTATAAAAGCCTTCTCTAAGCATACAACTGGTTCAATACTCATGGGTAGGTGCAAAAGAGTGAAAGGACGCATAAGCAAAATAATAACCACAATAATGTTGAAGCACAAATACTAAGCAACATTTATCCATTTTCCATGAGTTAGAAACTATTCAATCAAGTTCTTATCATAGACCATGAATTGTAGTTCAAATCAAATTAAAACAATGCTCAAGGGACACATCTTAAAAATAAATATTTTTTTTTTGTTTTTTTTTAAAAAAAAACACACTAACAACACACAAATACTAAATTAAAAACACAAATACTAAATACTAAAGCCTATACCCCCAAACATAAACTTGACATTGTCCTCAATGTCTGAAATAGGGAAAAAAATAAAATAGAAGACTTCCCTGAGAACGTGTCAAGCGCTATTAATATCATCTTTCAAGTCCCCTAAGTTGGGAGCGCACACCAATTTGCTTAGTATTCGGTACCTGAAAGAAATTGACTAAAGAAATTAAAATGCAATTAAACAAACTAAAAAGCAATTGAAAAAAAATCAAAATCAAAACAATAAAATTGGGTTGCCTCCCAAGAAGCGCTTGTTTTAAAGTCTTCGGCCTGACTAACTCCCTCATTTTATCCAATTCCCCTTCGATAATTGAGGAACCCACCCTCCATTGATAGCCATGTAACTTTTGGGAGGTTCCCATTAGTGAGAGCCATTGAGTTAAAGTCACCTAGCTTGCTTTTTGTAGATAAGTTCTCAATTTCAAATGTCAAGAAGCTAGGTGCTTTCTCCGTTGTGTCTGTGATAAGACTGGGGCATTGGGGCTTGTCAAACACAACAGGCTCTTCTTCTATCTTCATTTCCTCGGTCCACCATGGTTCCACATTCATACTAGCTCCATCGTCACATAGAGCCTCGCCTAAGAAATGACTACCAAGTGGACACGGTTTTACAAAACTGACTGGATTCTTGAACTTTGGTGGAGAAGGCACTTGGGGTATTAATACAATCGGCTCATCATCGTTGGAACTCAAGGCTGGATCCTCAGCCTCCTTTTCCCGCTCCCCACTTGTCTCCCCACTTTCGATATCTTGTGGCTCATCCAGTTGCAAATGTGATTCGGGCTTTCCATCAGTCTCAGAATCCATGTCATTACACCAATTGTTTTGAGGGCAGTTGTTTAAAGCTTTGAACATTTGATCAATCTGATTCTAAAGATTTTGAATTGATAGGTCTTGACTTTTCAACATCACCTCCTTCGAAGCCATGATCTTAGACACAAGTTCCTCAAAGTTTGACATCTTATCTTCTTGAATAGGAGGTGGACATGAGAATTTCGGTGCATATGTTGGATTTGGAGCATAGTATTGATCTTCATAATTGTAGCTCCATGTAGAATCCGGGTGATACCCCAAATCTTGGTGGTAATCGGGATAAGCATAGTTGTTGAGGTAATCACCACCGTATTGTACCGGTCTAAAACTGACGGTGCATTGATGACTCGGATGATTGTCAGCACAATAATCACAAGTAACTGTTATACCTTGAGTGCTCTCTGCTACTAAGGCATCCAACTTCCTTGATAGTGTTTCAAATTGTGCTGACAATGCAGAGAGTGCATTGAGTCCATCAATCCCAGTTTCCCTTGGTTGAGTCATACTCGTGTATGGCCTTTGACAAGCAAAGTCATCCATGGTGTACCTCGTAAAGCATCAAAACAGAAAAATGTTAAAATAAAGTAAAAATAAATTTATATACAAGTTTAAATTAAGATCAATTTGATTGTAATTAATATTGGAAAAACACTAGAAAAATAATTCTCCGGCAACGGCGCCAAAAACTTGTTGTCCGATTAATATAACGACAATTTACGCGCAAGTATACGCGGTCAACAAGTAATAAAGAGTAAGTAAAGTATCGATCCCACGAGGAATTGTTACTAGTCTTTTCCAAGTATTAACCTTTTATCATTTCAATCTTATTTAAACAAACGATAATTGTTTTTTGTTGTTTTGCATTAATGAAGTTGACAAATAATCAAAGAACTATGGAAAGCTTTAATATAATGAAATCTAATATTAACAAGTCTAAGATCACAATTTCCCCCAATACTTCACTTGAATATCCTAACTCTCTCTTTTCAACTAGTTAAATCACAAGAATTGTTATCCGAGAATTTACAAGTATATACAAGCCTCTCTCGATGGTCAAATATGTATTTTCCAATGCGGTGTATAGATGATATATCTCTATTCTACACACTAGCAAGAATCCCATATCAAGAATAATCAACAAGACACGTGTCACCAAATCTCATTAATCACCCTATCAATTACCAACTTTCGCAATAGAAATCATTAAGCATGATTCTCCAATGGATACATGTGGTATTTAGGTATATGTCTATCCTAAATACAATCAAATTATCCATTCATGAGGGTAATAAATAAAACACACGTCACTTAATTTCATAAATTACCCATAGGAATATCTAATTTTCACATGATATCATAACAAGGTCTCAACCTATACTTCCTCTCTCAATTCCATATAAGTTCCCAAGGTAATTACTAGCTAGGTAATTAATAAATAAAGCACAAATTATGATACCCAATTCACAAATGATAACCAATATTAAAGAGAGAGCATTCAATGCAAACTAGGAGTTGGGTTCCATTGAAATCTTAGAAAACAAGTTCTAGGTCATGGTAACTACAAATAACATCATATTCAATTTATACATCATGTTGGATTACAAAATAGAAGGAAAAACTAGAGATAAAACCACTTTTGTAGATTTTCATATGATGTTTGATGGATTGATGATGAACCCTAGCTTCTCCTCCATGGTTTTGCAATCCTTGAGGCTTTAGCTCCTTGGCCTTGCTTGATTTAGCTTGATTTTAGCACTTTGGCCCTCTAATTTGATGTATTGTGTAGCCTCCTCTCCCTAGAATTGCTGATTTCTATCTCCCCTTGATGCCTATTTCGTGCCTCCTCTGTTAGTATAAACCCCCTGGATGCCTAACCTAGCTTAGCACACCAAATTGGACCAAAATCCCGCACATTTTATCTTTCTGCTACAGGCGAGCTCGCCCCGGCGAGCTCTCGCCGCCGCGAGGAATTTGTGTAGGAAATTCCTGCCCCGGCGAGCTCTGGTAAAATGACCATAACTTCTTCGTCCGAACTCGGATTTAGGCGATTAATAGGCTATGGAAAGCTAAGAAGTAGCTCTATAACTTCCATACCTGGAACTCGTCGAGATAATGGTCGAAGAAAGGCTCAAAATGGCCTGGAAGCAGCTGCTATGTAAAATGCATGCAAAATCCGATGGTAAAATGACTATAACTCTCTCATACGAACTTCAAATTGGATGATTTTGGATGTTCTGGAAAGCTAAGATCAAAATCTACAAGTTTTGTTCTTTGAGTTTTGAGAGATTCAGATTGGATCATGGGTGAAATTGAGAAACAAGCAGCTGAAATGCTAAATTCACGTCGAAAACGCATTGATCCCAAGGGCCTTTATTTCAATACCTACAAAACAACGTAAAAACATATAAAAGCACACAAATACATATAAAAGTAATATAAGACTACATTACATAACAATAAGATGAAAACACATAAAACCAAACGAAATAGCTAAAGACTTACAAATTATTAAGGCAAAAAGTACCCAATTTGTGTATATAAAACACACTCATCACCGCAGATGGATCTGCGGCTGGCTGGCGGCCAACCCTCCACTCAGCTGATTTTCGGTTTCCGTGTTTTCAAAAGGCGCACTCATTGGCCGCAGATCAATCCGCGGCTGGCTGGCTTGATTTTCTCGATTTTCGTGCTACGCCTCGATTCTCGTTTCGTGACGTCAATTTTTGCCGACAGGCTTGTATTTTGCAGTCCGAGAACTACTGGAAGGCGTGCCACATCCTCCAGGAATGCCCAATTCGGACAGCCTTGTTGTCACGTCGGTTTCGGTTGTAAATCGTTGCGGTGGCGTCGAATGTTCGCACTTGTCCATCCCTTGCTCTCGCAGGCCGGTTCATTTGACGAATTTGCCCTCCTGTCAGGGTTAATGTACGAAGTGCAAAAATTGGGTGTCTACACTCATGCTTTCCGTTACGAACCCTTTGTCCATTAGCTCGTCAACTTGCCTTTGTAATTCCTTTGTTTCCTCGGGATTGCTTCGGTATGCCGGGCGGTTTGGAATGGTCGCGCCAGGGACAAAGTCAATTTGATACTCAATTTCCCAAATTGGTGGTAATCCCTGTGGAAGGTCCTCGGGAAATACATCATGATAATCCAGTAAAAGAGCAGAAACAACACTAAGCAAAGAAAGATCATTAGCGTTAGTATTTAAAAGTGCCTCCTTATACTGAAGTATAATCATTGGCTTTTTAGAATCCAAAGCTCGCCTTACATCACTCATTTTTACAAAAATGTTTGTTTTTCTCTCTTCTCCTTTCTTTTTTTCTTTCTCTTTTATTTTTTGTTTTCATGATCTCTCTGTAATGCATTTGATCCTCATGCACCTGTTTTGGTGACATAGAACATAAGGTAACTTTCCTTTGATTGTGAACAAAAGAGTATTCATTAGTAAAACGATCGTGTTTTACTCGCCGATCGAACTGCCAAGGTCTCCCAAGTAGTAAGTGACCCGCCTGCATAGGAACTACATCACATAGAATATCATCGACATACTTCCCAATTGTAAACGGAACTGATACTTGCTTGGTTACTTTAATGTCGTCACTGTCATTGAGCCACTGCAATCGGTATGGATGAGGTTGTTTTGAAGTTGTAAGTCCCAATTTCTCCACCATAGCGATACTTGCAACATTTGTACAACTCCCACCATCAATCACGACACAACAGATCATGCATCTAGTATGAAACAGATTTTCCCTTTGTTCACTACTTTCTTCTTTTACCTGTGTATTAAGCATTCTTCGAGTAACCAACACTTCACCATGCATATCAACCTTTCTATCTTCCTCCATTGATGGCATAGAGTCATTGTCACTATCTTTTTCCTCGGTTTCCACTTCTCCATTATCAAGCAATAACATAGTTCTTTGATTTGGGCATTGATTTGCAATATGTCCCCTGCCTTGACATTTAAAGCGTACAATATCTCGATTACGACTAGTAGAAGGTTGATTGGTTTTACCTTGCAATCCCTGAGTAGTCGCTTCTTGCTTGATTTCTGTTTTTGGTTTGAAAACAGTTGGTTTTTCCTCGCGTTTCACATTATTGGGCTTCCATGATGATCCTGTGGTAAGATTTATTTGCTGGCCACCTCTCCTCTTAAGCTGCTTTTCTATTTTGATAGCCATGTGCACCATATCTTCCAATACCACATAGTGTTGACGCTCCACCAAATCTGCATTTTCCCAATTTAACCCTACTAAAAATTGGGTCATGGTTGCCTCATTATCCTCATCGATGTCAGCCCTAGACATTAACATCTCCATCTCCTTGAAGTAGTCCTCCACACTCTTACTTCCCTGTCTTAAGTCTTGTAAATTTTGAAACAGATCTCGGTAGTAGTGGCTTGGCATAAACCTCTTTTTCATTACAACTTTTATTTCTGCCCAAGTCTCTATTGGACGCTCTCTACACCTCCTTTGGTTGGTCATCCATTGATCCCACTAAGTAACAGCATAATCTAAAAATTCTGTAGCGGTAATTCTAACTTTCTTGAGATCCGAGTAGTTGTGATAATCAAATATCCATTCCATTTTCTTCTCCCACTCTAAGTATGCCTCGGGATCACTCCTGCCTTGGAATGTGAGAATTTTCATTTTGATGCTATCGAGGTTGTTGTCCTCTCGATTTCGGCCGCCTCTATCCCTTGCAAAATGTCTCCTAGGGATAAAGCCAGTTTCTCGATCCTCTTCCTCGCTAAATCTTTCATCATAGTAATTTGTCTCCTCTAGCCTAGCTTCCTTTTGTTGGGCCTTTCCCTTTAGGCGCCCACCTAGAGGGATTTGAGTTTGTTCCCCTCGAGTGTCACTCAATTGATCGATGCAATCATGCACTTACTCCATAACCATTCCTAACTGTCGAGAAAATTCTTTCATCATTGCCTCCATCATGAGTTTTGGGTCAAATTTTTATGTAGAAGGTTCATTTTTAATTGCCTTATCTCTTATGTTAGACATATTTTCTGCAAAACAAAGGTTAGTAGAAAAAAGTTCCTCACCACTCCCTTACGTGTTTCGCTCAAACAATGTTTTACACAAATATGAAACGCTCGTGTATCACAATAATGGCTTTTACCCTCTAGTAATCACTCTTGCCTTTTTCCGCTTGTAGTTCTCTCTAATAGGTTCT
Organism: Aralia elata; assembly: GCA_034770075.1. NCBI lineage: Eukaryota > Viridiplantae > Streptophyta > Magnoliopsida > Apiales > Araliaceae > Aralia > Aralia elata. The sequence continues at coordinate 26,287,434 of CM068388.1, read as the reverse complement.
TTTTGAATTCACACAATATTACCTCAATTTTCCAATTTCAATCCAATAAGAACTTATCAAGAATACAATATAGAAAGTATGACTCTCGGAATACCAACAAGACTTCACAATCGTCAAATATGATTCTTCGTAAATGAAATTCCAATAATAGCAATCAACAATAATAATTTTCTGCAATATATTTTCTGCAGTTTTTTTGCGGTTTTTTTGTGTGACTAAAATCCAACAATAAAAGTAAAGATAAGTAATTTGATAGGAACTTAGCTTTGATACCAAATGATAGACTCCACGGCACGCTTGCGTGAGGTGGTCGTCGCTCGGATCGTTTATAACAAGTTGATAGGATGGATAACTTGCAACACCTTAACCCCTCGCCTATATGTAGACGGTAATCTTGGTACAATTGCTTGCAAATGAATTATGCGTAGGATGAACACCAACGACACCTCGACCCCTCGCTTATATTGAAGCGGTAAACTTGGTACAATCGACGATTGATGCGGTAGAAGACGCCACACACAACTATGAATGGTTGTATGATAAGTCAATTATGAATCTCTCAAGAAAACTAAGGAATACTTAGGAATTCTTCAAAGAACCACAAGTAAGATTCTCCTTATAGTTTCCTTTCTAGTATCCATACTTATTGCAGTGGAAGCAAACTCATTTGCTATATGCATCAGTCTTGTTCTTATTGTCCTTTGTTTTTGCCTTTCCATTTACCTTCTTTGAATTGTTCTTCTTTTAAGAAGATCCTTTGGCCCTCTTCCGCTTCCTGAAAGAATCATCTACCAGTAAGACTTGGTCTTTCTTGGTTGGAAAGTGACTCTTTACTGTTTTTAACATGTTTAAGCAACTCAAGCAGGCTGACATATGGCTTGTTCATGTGGAAATTCACAACAATTTGTGAGAAAGAGTCCGAAAGTGATTGCAAGATCAAATCTTGGATCAACTCTCCATCCATTAAAACCCAGTTGTCCCAATTGTTCAATCAGATTGATCATTTTTAGGACATTTGTCTATACTGTAGTGCCATCAGTTATTCTAGATTGGAAGAGCTCCTTAGATATCTAATATCTAGCAGTCCTACTTTCCTCACCCTTCAACTCCTTGAACGTACATGAGTATAATAGGAGCATCCATAGTTTCATGCTGACGCTGAAGCTCGTTACTCATGGATGCGAGCATGATGCATTTGAGCCAACTATGCATCATCTTACTACTTTTTAAAAGTAGCAATCTCTTCCTCAGAGGCATTGTCTGCAACCATTTAAGGGATAAGCGTATTAAGGACATAAGATAGCTTTTCAGCCTTGAGAACTATTCCCAAATTTCTTAACTAGTCCGTGTTATTTGGTCTAGTTAATTAGCATCATATATGCTATGCAGTGATAGTGAATTAGACATCGTAAAATTCTATAAATGAATTTGTTATTTAACAACATTTTAGCATACATTCTGTAGACACCCAAATTTTGCGTTCCCTATGCTAACCGTGACAGGAGGGCAAAATCGTCAATTGAACCCGCCTACGAGAGCGAAGGATGGGCACAAGTACGAACACTCGATGCCACCGCGATGATTTGCAACCAAAACCGACGTGACAACAAGGCCGTCCGAAATGAGCATTCTCGAATGATGTGGCACGTCTCCCAGTAATTTTCGGACTGCAAAATACAAGCCTTTTGGCAAAAATCGACGTCACGACACGAGAATCGAGGCATGGTACGAAAACCGAGAAAGTCAAACCAGCCAGCCGCGGATTGATCTGCGGCCAATAAGTGCGCCTTTTAAAAACACGGAACTCGAAACACGGAAATCGAAACCAGGCTGAGTGGATAGTGGGCGGCCAGCCAGCCGCAGATCCATCTGCGGCCGGCTTCCCTTTATCAGCCCAGTTTCAGTCCATTCGTGAGGAGAAAAAGAAAAAACCAGCAGCAGCTCGGAAGAAACGAAAAACAGAAGAGAAAAACAGAAGAAAATAAAGAGAAAAGAGAGAAAAAGTGAGAAATTATATCTTTTGTGTGAAATTATATATCATATATTTTCTACTCTACTCAATATTCAAGTTCATACACATTGTGAGGATTATTTGCAAGGTGAAAAGTCCTTTGTTATAGCATTTTGTTATACCATTTTTTAAGTCTTTCTTGTCAATTCGGGCTAAATTAAATGTAGTTTTCATGTAATTTATGGTGGAACAATGAATTAGGGACTATTAGTGAAGGGTTCCATCGGAACAAAATTCTTCCTAATAACCCAATGATATTCATTTGTTGAATTTTGTTCGTTTTACGGCGATATATTGGGTGTAGTTCCTTTAGGTTGCTATTTTAGGATGTCTTGGCATTGTTAGATTATCTGTGTTGGTTATTTCTTGTAATATCCGTTTTGTGGGTGTGTGGAAATTTTGGGTGTGAGCCTAGGAACGCGACCCCGTGGTCCAAATCTGATGATGGACATCTTTTGATGTGGGTAGTAGGAACGATGTAGTCTTCATTGTAAATATGTAATCGTCGGGCCTTAAAACGACGCCAAGGCGAGAATCGTGTTTAAGGCCCCGTCATAGTGAAAATATGTGATTGTGGGCGCTCGGGGTTATTTTGATGGCTTACATGCCCGTGAATAACCCCCTACGCATTATAATGTTTGATTTGAATTGCAAACACCAAAAAGGATTTCAAAGCTAAACGATGAAGATTTTCATAAAATCAATCAAACTAGGTTATTAGCATCACGAGGATAAGAAATTGGAAGTGCTAATGAATGTCGATTTTTATTTAACGAGAAGGCAAAAGAAAGATCGTGTTCAAACGTCACAAAAAAATGGTTTTATGAAAAATGAATGGTTGTTTTATTAAACCGTTGTGCATAGGGTTAAAGAGATCCTAGAAATTGCCCGCCACTTTGTATGCGAAAGCGATGTATAGGTCTCGATTCCTATTTTGACAAGGGTTTAAAACTGATCTTGTTTTACCAAAACGACACCAAATGAAAATCTCGCAGTTTTGACAATTAAAATCAAACCTTTTTCATAAAGAATAAAGCTTTCTCGTATAAATCGAAGGACATTCTAAAGCATTCTCAAAACAAAACTTTCCATAAGAAACCCCAATGATTCTTTCATACAAACTCACCACAATATTCACATAGACACACACACGCGCACACATATACACATTTTATAAATTAAAGGATAGGAAAAGCATCAAGATTGCGGTAACCGTGTTTCACGGAAGTCGGGAGGTGCCTAACACCTTCCCCTCGCTTAAGCAAGCCCCCGAACTCTATGAATCTCGGTTCGCAGACCAATTAATTCGGAGTCACATATGAGTCAGCGATTTACAAAAAAACAAAAACTCGGATGAGTTGGTACATCCATTTCAAATATACCACCTGGTGACTCTGGTTAATTGGCTCATCATAAAAAACGATCTTTCAGAACCCCGTCGACATTAATGCCGACCTTTTCCAAAAATCATCTAATAAAAAGGCAAAAATTGGAAAGGATAAATATCACCAAAAGAGGCGATTCCTCCCGGCGTCGACAGCTGGCGACTCCGTTGGGGATATTAGAGGGCTTAAGCCGCGTTCAAATCTTGATGCTATCCTATCCTTTAAAAAATTCATGAATGTGTATGTGCGTGCGATATTTTGACCTATTTTACTTATTGTTGTGTGAATGTGTGTTTTGTCCAATGAATGAATGATTGAATGGAATTGCTTTACTTTAAAGTAATCATTTGCATACGGTGAGGACGATGAATGTGAATGTATGTTGAGAGTGTACCTCCTCCTGAGGCGAACCTGTCGGTTGCTTATTACTGGACTCGAAGGGGCTGCTCCCCGGAGATGGCTCAGAAAACGCACCACCCATATCCGCTCCAATCGAAAGGATTCAGACGAGTAGATTGTGAAGATTTGGGGACCTTCATACCAAAAAGCCACGAGAGTAACCTTAGGGTAGGTCAACCTCAGATTAACCCAGCGCGAGGAAAGTCTCTTCATGCCCTTTTTCGTTTACGCGTATAAATGTCATAGTCCCATTCAATATTTTTACATATGCCTTCCCTGTTGTCAAAAGAAAGTACTGACCTCTATGTTTTGCAGGGAATAGCTAGGAAAGCATAATAATTTGTGGCCATCAATTATTATTGCAATAAGGTACTGCTAACATTTTGTTTTGCAGGGAAAGATTAAAAAACCCAAAAACACAAAAGTTACAGCTTTAACATGCATCCTCATCTTTCATTTCCCAAGAACTAAACTCCAAACCGTTTCCCCCTGTAGGATTGCTCCTCAAACGCGGTTGTGATCTAAGAGGGCCCAGGACTCTACATCTGAAATGGCTGATCTTCCACCTACTAATCCTGGTTCCATATCTCGGGAGGAATTTGATGATTTGAAAAAACAGATGTTGGAAATGGCCACGATGCTGAAAGAGCAGTTGCTACCTAGACAAGATCCGCCAAGCAAGGATCCACCTAAAGATGATCCACCCCAACCTAAGGGTGAGCCAGTCATCCCCAAAGCCATTCCTGCACCTAACAGGACAGTCATCACTATTCCAGAGGAGGGAGACACTAACGATCTTCGAAGGAAAATGAAGCAAATGGAGGAGACCATCCAATCCCTGAAAGGCGTAGGTTCCTTGGGCAGGGTAAATTATTCAGATCTGTGTGTCTTTCCTGGAACCAGATATCCGGAGAAGTTTAAAATCCCCGAATTTGAGAAATACAATGGGAAGGGGGATCCTTATACACATCTGAAAATATACATTGGGGAGCTTGGATCTTATGCAGAAGACGAAGGTCTAAGGATGCAATTATTCCAAAAGAGCCTGACGGGAGAAGCAATAATTTGGTATGCCCGTCTTAATAATGCCCGGATCCACAATTGGGAGGAGTTGGCCCATACCTTCTTAACACAATATAGCTTCCAGGCACAAATAGCCCCTGATAGATATCAAATGACGAAAATCAAGAAGCAACCAAAAGAATCTTTCAGGGATTATGCACAGCGATGGAGGGGTATGGCTGCACAGGTGAATCCCCCAATGAGCGAGTCAGAGATGGTGATGACCTTCGTGGATATTCAAGAGGCACCTTATTATGAGCGGGTTATATCGGGGATTGGAAGACCTTTTGCCGAGATGATAAAACACGGAGAAATGGTGGACATGGGGTTGAAGTCTGGCAAGATTCGGGATTTCACGGCTTTGGAAACAGTTGCGGAACAAATCCAGAGTGGAAACTATGGCAGCACTTCCCATAGGATCCAAAAGAAAAAGGAGGAAGATGTTTTCCTCATCCTGCAGGGATCATCTAGAAAGGCGGAGAACAATCCTCCAGTACAGGTACAGAGAGTAGGACCATCCCGACAGCCTAACTTCACTGATCAGAGGACGGACGGGCGAAGAAGATTCGAGACCACGAAAAATCGAGTATTCACCCCGCTCGGGGATCCTCTTGAGCGGATTTTGGCAGTATTGATAGCCCAGAGGAAAATAGTCGATTTGGCACCCCCATGTGACCCGAAAGGAAGAAGATTTGACCCAAGCAAGAAATGCGCATACCATTCAGGTTCCCCTGGTCATGATACGCAAGAATGTTGGACGCTGAAGCACAAAATTCAAAACTTGATTGATAGTGGGGAAATCGTGGTGAAACAGCCGGACTCCCCAAATGTTAAAGTCAATCCCCTGCCTAGGCATGATGGAGAAGGGGTCAATGTGGCGGAAGCTAGTGAAGCCGAGGGGCCGTCAGGACTGAATTATGTAAAGAAATTTGATGAGATGATCAGCATGATAAGTGATCACGAGAGTACACGGGGAGCGCCAATTAGGTTGGCGGGTGTAAGCAGAAATATCATAGAGGGGCCTGTCAAGTTAACGTCTCCGAATCTCCTCACCCTTACAGCGAGACCGTAAATCCCTGTCAATAGTCTGAAAACGGTACCATGGAATTACGGGGGAGTGTCAGAGGAAGCGGCCAGTTGTGCTTCTTTAACATCAAAGGGGAATCCTTTATATCTTCCAGGACGAGTCCTTGAGAGCAAAACGAAGAAGAATGAAAACATATCTGAGGAGAAAGCCATGGAATTCTTAAGGAAGATGGATCATCCAGAAGCAAGGGGGATCCAGATATTAAGCGAGGAGTCGACCCTGACGTCGATCATGGATTTGGTGTTATCATCCAGTGATCACTGCAAAATTCTGGCCAAAGTCCTGGAGGAGGCATACATTCCCAAAGAGATTAGCAAAGAAGGTTTCGGCCATCTGGTGGACCATCTGTTGGAAAGTAATGTAATATCGTTCACAGATGATGATATCCCTAAAGAGGGAAGGGGGCACCGAAAACCGCTGCATATTGCGGTAATCTCCTCAGGTTATATTATGAATGGGGTGCTGATTGATGGGGGATCGGCGTTGAATATCTGTCCACTCAGTACATTGAAGAAGATGAACATCAATCCTATGTGCCTACGGGCCAGTCATGTAGCGGTACGAGCCTTCGACGGATCCCAGAGGGATACAATTGGGGAGATAGAATTGCCTGTGGAAATAGGACCTTGTACTTTTGATATCTCTTTCCAAGTCCTAGATATTGCGGCAAGTTATAACCTGTTATTGGGGAGCCCGTGGATACACATGGCCGGGGCAGTTCCTTCCACGCTACACCAGCAAATCAAACTTATCATCGACGGGAATCTGGTGACGATCTCGGCAGAGCGCGATAACCCTTCTCCTTCCAGGAATGGCCTGCCGGTAATTAATGTGGACGAGTCGGTGGCACCTGCCAGTTTTCAGGCGCTGGAAATCAGCACTCCCCACTACAGATGCCTGGGGGCTCCAGCCGTGAAACCTAAGGTCTCTCCAGAACTTACCTTTGTTACAAAAGAAATGATGAAAATGAAATTTCAACCTGGACAAGGGTTAGGAAAGAGCAGTCAAGGAATCACCGAGCCCATTCAACTACTCCATCAGATAGGCAAAGCAGGGTTGGGATATCATGAAGGCGTAGTACGGAGACACCATCAAGGCGCGGCCCCGACTCGACTGGCCGAAAATCCGATGACCAAGGTCAACAATGAACGAGGGACTAGCAAGCTTGTGATTGGGACAGGGGGTGAAGAATTGACCCCCACAAGTGATGAGTCGACCAAGAGGGAAAGTTTCCTACAGGAGGTTGCGCAAAAGTTCGAAACCAGGTGCCATATCTCTGGATAGTTAACGAGCAATGGAGAGGGGAAGGATGTTGCCACACCACCGGGAGCCCAACAAAGTGTGTCTGTCATCGATTGGGCAGGGCTAATTATTCCTGAAGAAGGTATGAAGAGGGACTCAGGCAATGTGGCCGTAGTCATCGGGGAAGTTTCCGATGTGAAGCCACCTTTCATCCAGCGCATTTCGTCTGATCTGACCACCGACAACTGGACAATGGAACCAGTGATATCCAAACAAGGGTAAAACACGGCATCAGGGTGGTAGACCACAGAGGATGGGGGGATGAAGAAATATCATTTTTGTTTTGTATTTTGCATAATTATGTCATTTCGTCATGTTATCTAAAAAATGTGATCATTGTGGAAAATGACTTATATATGACAAATATTTTGTTTCGTGTCAGGTGTACCAATTTGAGTATTCCTTGCCTAACAAACGGTCTTTCAAATTTGAATGATGATTATGATTTTGATATTGAGCTGGATTTCGATTTAATGGGCATTGAGCAAGATGAGACAGATTACGACGACGCGCCTGACGAGATCAAAGGATGGGTCGAGGATAAACCCAAACCCAACTTAGACCAAACCATCAGCATAAATATCGGAACCCATGACAAACCCAAAGAACTCAAGATAAGGACAGACCTGACCCCTAGCCATAAAACAGAAGTAACTAAGTTGCTAAGCCAGTATGAGGATGTTTTTGCCTGGTCTCATGAGGACATGATCGGATTGTCCACCGACATTGTGGTACACCGGTTGCCCATCAAGGAGGGTTTCAGGCCTGTCAAGCAGAAACTAAGAAAGTTAAAACCGGAGTGGAGCTTGAAGGTGAAGGAAGAGATCATCAAACAGTTCAGGGCTGGAATCATTATGGTGTCCACTTACCCAGAATGGCTGTCCAATGTAGTCCCAGTGGCTAAGCCTGGAGGGAAGGTGAGGGTATGTGTCGACTATAGAGATCTGAACAAGGCCAGTCTCAAGGACAACTTCCCAGTGCCTTTTATACACATCTTGGTGGATAACACAGCCCAATACGAGATGTATTCTTTTGTTGATTGCTTTGTAGGGTATCATCAGATAATGGTGGCGGAGGAAGATCGGGAAAAAACCACTTTCATCACCCCTTGGGGCACCTTCTGCTACAGGCGATTGGCTTTTAGGCTCACAAACGCGGGGGCTACTTATCAGAGGGCCATGATGGCTTTGTTCCACGACATGATTCACAAGGAGATAGAGGTCTACGTGGATGACATTATAGTGAAATCAAGGGTAGAATCTTATCATATAACCCATCTCAAAAAGCTATTCGATCGGCTCAGAAAATATAATTTGAAGCTCAATCCGGCAAAGTGTGCTTTCGGAGTGCAGTTGGGCAAGCTCTTGGGATTCCTGGTTAGTGATCGGGGCATTGAGTTGGATCCGGCGAAGATTAAGGCCATTGTGGATATGCTGGCACCTCACACAGAGAAGGAGATAAGAGGATTCCTTGGAAGAGTAAACTTCATCAGCCGCTTCATATCCCACTTGACGACTACATGCGAGCCGATTTTCAAACTATTAAGGAAAGATGCCTCCCAAGAGTGGAATGAGCAATGTAAGAAAGCCTTTCAGACCATTAAAAAGCAGCTGACAGAGGCACCAGTGCTGGTACCCCCGAAGGATGGGATCCCTCTGTTTATGTATATATCGGTCAATGCCATTGCGATAGGATGTATGCTGGGACAGAAGAACGAATCAGGCAAAGAGCAGGCCATCTATTACCTCAGCAAGAGATTTAGCCGATGCGAACAGAATTACACCCCCATCGAAAGGACCTGTTGTGCTTTAGCGTGGGCTGCAATGAGGTTACAACGCTATCTCCATGGTCACACTACGTACTTGATATCGAGAATGGATCCCCTGAAGTACATCTTTGAAAGGCCCGTACTGAATTGTCGATTGTCCAGGTGGCAGTTAATCTTACAGCAGTTTGACATCATATACGTAACTCAGAAAGCCATGAAAGGGCAGGGAATTGCAGATCAGTTGTCAAAAATGCCAGCAGGGGGGATGGAGCCTTTAAAAACTCCTTTGTCGGGCGAAGATGTATTCTGGGTCTCACACGAGATGTGATGACGAAGGGCAGTTTCTGGAAGCTGTATTTTGATGGTGCCATGAACACTGAGGGGGCAGGAGCCGGAGAAGTCCTGGTCTCTATCACCGGAGAGCAATACCCCGTGGCCACTAAATTGTAGTTTAGTAATTCGAACAACACAGCTGAGTATGAGGGATGTATATTGGGACTCCGTTTTGCCCGTGATATGGGAGTGAGGAGACTAGCGGTGTTCGGGGATTCAGAACTAGTAATCAGATAGGCGATCGGGGTGTACAACACTAAAGAGCTCCGGTTACTTCCATACCATCGTTGTGTTATCCAATTGATGCGAGAGTTCGAAGATATCGCTTTCCGACATATCCCCCGGGGACGGAATGATTTTGCCGATGCATTGGCAACTCTGGCTTCCTTAATCCACGTAATCAAGAGTAGGGACGTTCCACAGATTGAGATAGCAGTACAGAATGCCCCGGCATACGAGGAGCATGTTGCAGTATTATCGGACGAGGTGGTTCTGCCAAAGCAGCCTTGGTATCATGACATAAGGGAATATCTGAGGGATAGATCCATTCCCGACCAAGCAAGCCGAGCTGAGAGGATGAGAATTCAAAAGATGGCAATGAAGTTTTACCTGAGTGGGGATTCACTCTACAAGAGGGATGCTGGTTTGGGATTGTTGCAATGTGTAAATGAAACGCAGGCACAAAAGATTATGGACGAAATACACGGTGGAGTGTGTGGGCCGCACATGAGTGGACCGATGTTGGCCAAAAAGATCTTGAGAACGGGGCATTACTGGTTAACATTGAAAACCGACTGCGATGATCATGTCAAACGATGTTACCAATGCCAGGCGCACGGTAATGTAATCCATGCACCCCCCAATGAACTGCATTGTATGACCTCCCCTTGGCCATTCTCAATGTGGGGTATGGATGTAATCGGACCAATAGAGCCCAAAGTGAGCAACGGACACCGATTTATCTTCGTCATGATCGATTACTTCACTAAATGGGTAGAGGCAGGTTCTTTCCCTAAAGTAACTCAGGAGATCATCGTTGGTTTCATCAGGAATAATGTCATTTGCCGATACGGGCAACCTGAGGTCTTGGTCTCCGACAATGCCAAGAATTTGAACAATGCCCTTATGAAGGAATTATGTGACCAGTTTAAGATCAAACACCTCAATTCTGTCATTTACCGTCGTAAGATGAATGGGGCAGTGGAGGCTGCAAATAAGAATATCAAGAAGATCATGGCGAGAATGTCCGCCAATCATCGAGGATGGCTGTATCTGCTACCTCTCACCCTGCTGGCGTACAGAACGTTAGTGCGTACTTCTACAGGGGCAACCCCTTACGCTTTGGTATATGGAATGGAGGCTGTTCTGCCAGTTGAGGTTGAGATGGCTTCCTCAGAATCGTGATCGATGTTCAGATAAGCGAGGAGGATTGGATGCAAAGTCGATACGACCAATTGGCCCTAATTGATGAAAGGAGGGTGGCTGCAATTTTGCACGGTCAGTTATATCAGCAAAGGATCTCTCGATCATACGACAAAAAGATAAGACCTCGGAAGTTCAAGGAAAATGACCTAGTGCTAAAGAGAGTCATGCCTTGTCAAGACGAAGCCAAAGGGAAGTTCGCCCCGAACTGGGAAGGACCTTTTGTGATTAAGAAAGTGCTGTCTGGAGGAGCCCTCATATTGCAAGAGATGGATGGTGAGGTGTTTCCACAGCCCATCAATTCCGACTCGGTGAAGCGGTTCTACGCTTAAAATCATCATCATTTTCTCCTCTTCCTGTGAAGAACGAACTATGTAGGACTTGATTTCCCAACCTGTGGGAATACGTAGGCAGCCATCATGGCACGGTCCAATTCTTTGCAAAATAATACTTTCTCTAACCAAAACCGATTCCCAACAGCCAGAATAACCTTCTTATACCCTCGAAACCTTCCCGAAACCAGTCCCTAATCAGTTTCATCTCAAGTAATATAACCCTAGCCCAACCAAAACAGTTAGCCAAAATCTAAGACTCAGTCCGATGAAATCAACAGGATGTGCGGCATATATGTCAAATCTCCATCAAGACTTGAGGAGAGAAAGAAGGCGAAATATCAAAATTATGGTTAGCTGGAGAAAATGAGGATCCAATGAAAGGCAACGATACGACAAAAAGGAAAAATGACTAAATTTAAATGCATGTCTACATATATAAGTCATTTTGTTACAAGATTTCTCTTTCGATAACCGATGAAACTGACCTAGTCTATGCAGGAAATAAAATAATCTACAAATCTGAAACTAACTGAAGCAGGATGGATAAGGTGGTGGATAGATCTGAAGCATCGGTATCCCCTGTAATCTGCTGCCCCATCATGGCGATGCGATCCAATAAAGCGGTGGCTCGGCTAACAGTCTTAGAGTGAGCATCTATAACTGCCCTAGTCTGCAATACAATGGCGTCTCTGTCAATGAGGGCAGCATCTCTGGCCATAATAGCAGCATCTCTCTCAACAAGAGCAGCATCCCTCTCAGCTGCAGTGGTAATCAAGGCCAGTCGGATCCGGCTATCTTCAGTGACCCGACTAGGGGCAGAATCAGCTAAGATGGAATCATATCTGGAGGTCATCTCTATAGACTCGAGGGGAATAGATACCTCTGGGGCGGTGTCACCTGTGAAGATCACTCAAGAGTCGTCAAAGCCCCCAGCCTGACTCACACCAATAATATCCGAGTCTCCGCGCAACCATTGCACATAAGCGAATGTCTGGATGGGGCAACCGTCACTATACTTGGCAAGGATCCGGCGAGCCCAAAGATCAAATACCCGCAGTAGATCTCTCTCTGTCTAGGATGATATAAGGAATCGGTAGGCGGTTGCGCCCTTGAATGGGTGAAAATCATGTGTCTGATCAAACTGCCCTGTAACCGCCAAGGGATGATAAGTTGTCACGCCCCTCAAGCCAGCAATAGGGATGAAATCCAGGGTGGGCACGTGAGTCAAAAAGCTCATAAAGGAGCAATAACCTGAATAGATCAGGAGATGAAAAGGATCCTCAATAACCGACAAAAATGCTATCTAGGAGGCCGCATCAGTACAACTCACAGGACGAAACGAAAACTGCGTGGCTATGTCATGGCTGAAGCAAAACCCTTGGCGAGGGAAATGGCCAATGGGACTGAGATGACTCATGAACCACACATACAACAAAGTCGAGCTCCCTCTGAAAACTCTGCCTCCGAAAGACTGACAATATGAGGCGGACATATAGGTGTCTGCTAGTATCATGGGAATAATGGTGTGATCCTCCTGAAGGGCTCTAATGGCCGCAATAACTCGCATATCCAACAGATCGGGTCCGGCGGGCAGATACAAAACTGAGATGACCCAGGCCATCAAAACGTCTACTCTCAAAGCGCACCAGCGCTCCTCAGATACGAAAAAATCACCAGAGAATAGACGAAAACTGTCAGGTGAGCCGAAACGGTCAATCAAGAAATGAAGGGGAACCAGATGGTCTGATGTGATCACCGATAGCAGAGCTGTCCTCCGCAGCCCAGTGAAAGTCAAGAACTGACGGCGCATGGGACCAGCTGTGACCCTGGCACAAGGACCGTCCAAAGGCAAACCAGTAAAGCGGGCATACTCCTCGAGAGTAGGGGCATCTCCATTGTCCCTAACCTGAACACCTAACGGGCTGGGGCCTAGTGACCTAGAATACCATCTACAAAGCCTGCCGGCACCTGAAAGGATAATAAAGACTGAAAATGTCCCAGAAGACCATCTACAATAGCCCTGTCGCCCGGTGACAAACTGTCCAACCAGCGGAAAAGCCTGCCAACTAACCTTGTGGGAGGACCGAGATCCAAACGTATCACAACATCTGATGACGACATCTGTGAAAAATAGTATCAAAAGACTATGCAGGGGTCATTCTCTATCCATAAATAAAAGCATGCATCGTACAGTTAATAATAGAGCAATTGAATTTCATAAAGATAAAAACTGTGCATAAATGAATAAAAGAGTTCAATACATAGTGCATGAAATGAAAAAAAAAATCTAATAGGTTCCGGTACAAAAAGCCCTATCCTAGCCTGATCTAGTCAAAGGTGAGGTCATCTAAGAAGGCGGGATCCTCGAACTGATCCCCTGGAGTCGTCGAAGTAGGAGGCCCAAAGTTCATGTCAGGGATATATGGCTGTGTTGGGGCATCAGATGAGCTCGGGCCTGTGTCAAAAACCCGCACTGTTAGGATCATATGCATAGGCATCCTCTAGGGTTCGACCTAACACCCGAAGATACAACGACAGCTGCTCCACCTGGCGGGTCAGAGTGGTAATCTGCTCAGCATGAGTCGGAGTCCGAACGCAGGCGGACCAATCAGTCATCGTCACCGAGCCGGGAACCATATCTCCGAGAAAGAAAGTGGCCCGAGTCTGGGGACCGATGGTGCGGGGCACCAACCAGATACGAAAAGCCTCGCTCGTGCTGGGACCCGAAGAAAGTGTTCGGCCATCCTCCCCCGCGAGCATAATCTCTGAAGGCTGAGAGTCTAATGGCCAGGATGTAGTGAAGGGGAAGGAGTGCGGAATGCGTATCTCTCTAGTAACGCATCTGAATGCGCGCTCTCCCAGATACATCACCCAGCCCCCAACACTCTACAAAGTAAGGCGGCGGGTGGAGAGTGCGAACTCCGGGCCGGAGGGATATCCATCTGTAAATCCCACGGTCAGATGCTCGGAAAGTTAGGGAACCCAGACGACCTCCGCGGCAGTAATCAGCTCCAGCTGAATGCGGCAGTGTGGGAAGCTGCCAGACACGCCGACCCCGGGGATAGGTATCCAGACCAAGAGTCGTGACAGGCCTCAGACATGGGAGTCGCTCATAGGCCCATAACTGTGAACAGAAACAAGGAAAGGCATGAGTAACCGACAAATGCAGAAAAGAGAAATGAAATGATGGGAAGTACAGTAAGAAAAGAGGAAGAGAAGGCTCACTAGCAAAAAGTGGTAGAATCCGAGCCAAGCGTCTGTCTGTCCCTCTGAGCGAAGGCGAAGACCGTGGAGGAAGTAGGCAAAGGTGAAGGACCCCCAATCATAGTCACCGATCCGGTCTACATCCCTGACAGCACCGACAATGCTGAAATGAATGGTAGAGGAGTTGTTCCCTAGGAAACAACCCCTCATAACGGTCAGGAACAGGCGCCGAAGCAGAATGTCACGAGTGGCCCGATTTACAGGGAAGGGCGTCGCGTATATGCCCCCAACGGCGTCAACAGCCAAAGCTCCGGACCGAATGCTACGGGCCTTGAAGACCCGGTCATCGGCAGCAAAACCCAATAAAGCTCGGACCTTCGCTGGAGTAATATCAAGATTCAGAGGGACACGGGATCCGGTGAACTCGATACACGTGATGTACCTCCAATCCCAAGGAGTCAGCACGACCTCACTGTCCAAAAGGTGAAGGGACTGGGTATGGTGGAACCATCGCTCGGACAGAGCCCTCATATAACCCCAAGGGCACTGACGGGGAATGATGGTGAAAAAATGACGAAAGCCCCAGGAATCCACCACCGCGCGGTAATCACTGTGCAAAGCTGTGTAGAGGGAGTAGATGTTAAACCAGTTACCCCTCGGCTGAGTAAACTCGGGAACCTATGACAAACATTAATGGATCAGTCCAGATCTAAACAGAATTTGGAAGTGAGTTTAGAGGAGTATTTAAGCATACCTCATTTGCAACAAGAGACGCGGAGGGGTGACGACTGAGATCCCGACCCAACAGATCGGGTATCTGAACAGAGGCGCCAGATAGGGCGCGATGAGGAGATGGAGCTGGTGTGCTGGAGGATGGCCCCTCTACCGCAATGTCCAAAAGAACAGCCTCCTTAACATCGGGGTGATCGGGCCGGATGACAGCCTCCGCCAGTCGGCGAGCCTGGCGGGTCCGAGACAAAGCAGGGGCGGGTGCAACCCTACGGCGGCGAACGCCCGAGGTCCGAACGCAATGGAGCTACTAGGAGCGTCAGGATCCATAGCTGGAATAAAACAGGCGAAGAGGAAGGTAAATTCTATTTTGAATTATGTTACAAACATTCCAATTCCCTATCCTCATGGTAGAATTAGCGCAGCATGACGCATGGTTATAAATGTGCATGAATTAAGTGTAGTGGAACTCTAGATTTTTCGAAATTTCGGCAGAGTTTCGTATATAAAATGAGCATCCCATGCACAAACAGACATGTTTTCCATCAACCCAGGCCACAACAGATTAAAATTACATTGTATATGGTTAATTGCGACAGTAAAAGGACCATAATGCATGATTTTCTTTCAAAAAGAAACAACAGATATATGGGACCGCATCATGAGCATAAAATATGACTCGCGCAGTTGATACATAGCATATACATGCAATAATACATGGCATAGCATTTCAAAGCATACATTTATATCTCTAAACATGCAAAATAGCTAAATGTATAGCAAAACATTGACGAAATTGAAAAATAATCGGTCAAAGTGTTACCTGTAGCGCGTAGATCGATCTAACCGGAGCGGTTTTTGCAAGAAGATTGGAAAATTCGACAAAAAGGACGTGAAAAGGTGCAAAAATCGTGTGGGGTACGAGTGAAAGTGACGGATCTGGGAAGCGGCTGGCCGCTTAAGAATCCCGATCTTGGCCGCAGATCAATCTGCGGCTGGCCGTAGATCAATCTGCGGCAGGCCGCAGATCCATCTGCAGCTGAGCCCAGTGCCACCCCCTTATCCATTGCAAGCTTAATCGATTCTAAAACCCGTTTGATTCATAATGTGGTAATAAAATGCAAGATTTTGATGAATCGGGTGTCGAACACGACTTCTCAATTCAACCTAGCGACCGGATATGAGACCCGGCACTCACAAGACGAACAACCGGATACGAGACTCGGTGATCACGAGACGAGCGACCGGATACGAGACCCGGCGCCGACAAGACCATCAACTGGATACAAGACCCGGTGATTATGAGACGAGCGACCGGATACAAGACCCGGCACTCACAAGACGATCAACCGGATATGAGACCCGGTGATCACGAGACGGGTGACCGGATACGAGACCCGGCGCCGACAAGACAATCAACCGGATACGAGACCTGGTGATTACGAGATGAGCGACCGGATACGAGACCCGGCACTCACAAGACGATCAACCGGATACGAGACCCGGTGATCACGAAATGAGAGACCGGATACGAGACCAGGCACCGACAAGACAATCAACCGGATACGAGACCCGGTGATTACGAGAGGAGCGACCGGATACGAGACCCGGCACTCACAAGACGATCAACCGGATACGAGACCCGGTGATCACGAGACGAGCGACTGGATACGAGACCCGGCGCCGACAAGATAATCAACCGGATACGAGACCCGGTGGTTACGAGACGAGCGATCGGATACGAGACCCGGCACTCATAAGACGATCAACCGGATACGAGACCCGGTGATCACGAAACGAGCGACCGGATACGAGACCCGCGCCGACAAGACAATCAACCAGATACGAGACCTGGTGATTACGAGACGAGCGACCAGATACGAGACCCGACACTCACAAGACGATCAACCGGATACGAGGCCCGGTGATCACGAGACGAGCGACCGGATACGAGACCCGGCGCCGACGAGACAATCAACCGGATACAAAACCCGGTGATTACGAGACGAGCGATCGGATACGAGACCCGGCGCCGATAAGACAATCAACCGGATACGAGACCCGGTGATTACGAGACGAGCGACCGGATACGAGACCCGACACTCACAAGACGATCAACCGGATACGAGGCCCGGTGATCACGAGACGAGTGACCGGATACGAGACCTGGCGCCGACGAGACAATCAACCGGATACGAAACCCAGTGATTACGAGATGAGCGACCGGATACGAGACCCGGCGCCGACAAGATAATCAACCGGATACGAGACCCGGTGGTTACGAGACGAGCGATCGGATACGAGACCCGGCACTCACAAGACGATCAACCGGATACGAGACCCGGTGATCACGAGACGAGCGACCGGATACGAGACCCGGCGCCGACAAGACAATTAACCGGATACGAGACCCGGTGATTACGAGACGAGCGACCGAATACGAGACCCGGTACTCACAAGACGATCAACTGGATACGAGGCCCGGTGATCACGAGACGAGCGACCGGATACGAGACCCGGCGCCGACGAGACAATCAACCGGATACGAAACCCGGTGATTACGAGATGAGCGATCGGATACGAGACCCGGCACTCACAAGACGATCAACCGGATACGAGACCCGGTGATCACGAGACGAGCGAGCGGATACGAGACCCGGCGCCGACGAGACAATCAACCGGATACGAGACCCGGTGATTACGAGACGAGCGACCAGATATGAGACTCGGCACTCACAAGACGATCAACCAGATACGAGACCCGGTGATCACGAGACGAGTGACCGGATACGAGACCCGGCGCCGACAAGACAATCAACCAGATACGAGACCCGGTGATTACGAGACGAGCGACCGGATACGAAACCCGGCGCAGACAAGACGATCAACCGGATACGAGACCCGGTGATCACGAGACGAGCGACCGGATGCGAGACCCGGCGCAGACAAGACGATCAACCGGATACGAGACCCGGTGATCACGAGACTAGCGACCGGATACGAGACCCGGCACAGACGAGATGATCGACTAGAAGACGAAACCCGACGACTAACAATGCGGTCAGGGATTGATGCATTGACACCTTTACGAATGTTTTGCATGCCTTACATCTTGCGTTGCATCATAAGTTGTATGTGTTGCATCATGTATGTATTGTCATTCTTGTGCACTGTCATTCATGCATCGGGTGTCTATTTCTTTATCCTGTTCATTTCATTTAACATTTCATAAACATGATAAAGAGGGGCAGCTGTAGACACCCAAATTTTGCGTTCCCTATGCTAACCGTGACAGGAGGGCAAAATCGTCAATTGAACCGGCCTACGAGAGCGAAGGATGGGCACAAGTACGAACAATCGACGCCACCGCGACGATTTGCATCCAAAACCGACGTGACAACAAGGCCATCCGAAATGAGCATTCCCGAATGATGTGGCACGTCTCCCAGTAATTCTCGGACTGCAAAATACAAGCCTTTTGGCAAAAATCGACGTAACGACATGAGAATTGAGGCATGGTACGAAAACCGAGAAAGTCAAACCAGCCAGCCGCGGATTGATCTGCGGCCAATAAGTGCGCCTTTTGAAAACACGGAACTCGAAACACGGAAATCGAAACCAGGCTGAGTGGATGATGGGCGGCCAGCCAGCCGCAGATCCATCTGCGGCTGCCCTGGCTTCCCTTTATCAGCCTAGTTTCAGTTCATTCGTGAGGAGAAAAAGAAAAAACCAGCAGCAGCTCGGAAGAAACGGAAAACAGAAGAGAAAAACAGCAGAAAATAGAGAGAAAAGAGAGAAAAAGTGAGGAATTATATCTTTTGTGTGAAATTATATATCATATATTTTCTACTCTACTCAATATACAAGTTCATACACATTATGAGGATTATTTGCAAGGTGAAAAATCCTTTGTTATAGCATTTTGTTATACCATTTTTTAAGTCTTTCTTGTCAATTCGGGCTAAATTAAATGTAGTTTTCATGTAATTTATGGTGGAACAATGAATTAGGGACTATTAGTGAAGGGTTCCATCGGAACAAAATTCTTCCTAATAACCCGATGATATTCATTTGTTGAATTTTGTTCGTTTTACGGTGATATATTGGGCGTAGTTCCTTTAGGTTGCTATTTTAGGATGTCTTGGCATTGTTAGATTATCCGTGTTGGTTATTTCTTGTAATATCCGTTTTGTGGGTGTGTGGAAATTTCGGGTGTGAGCCTAGGAACGTGACCCCGTGGTCCAAATCCGATGATGGACATCTTTTGATGTGGGTAGTAGGAACGATGTAGTCTTCATTGTAAATATGTAATCGTCGGGCCTTAAAACGACGCCAAGGCGAGAATCGTGTTTAAGGCCCCGTCATAGTGAAAATATGTGATTGTGGGCGCTCGGGGTTATTTTGATGGCTTACATGCCCGTGAATAACCCCCTACGCATTATAATGTTTGATTTGAATTGCAAACACCAAAAAGGATTTCAAAGCTAAACGATGAAGATTTTCATAAAATCAATCAAACTAGGTTATTAGCATCACGAGGATAAGAAATTGGAAGTGCTAATGAATGTCGATTTTTATTTAACGAGAAGGCAAAAGAAAGATCGTGTTCAAACGTCACAAAAAAATGGTTTTATGAAAAATGAATGGTTGTTTTATTAAACCGTTGTGCATAGGGTTAAAGAGATCCTAGAAATTGCCCGCCACTTAGTATGCGAAAGCGATGTATAGGTCTCGATTCCTATTTTGACAAGGGTTTAAAACTGATCTTGTTTTGCCAAAACGACACCTAATGAAAATCTCGCAGTTTTGACAATTAAAATCAAACCTTATTCATAAAGAATAAAGCTTTCTCGTATAAATCGAAGGACATTCTAAAGCATTCTCAAAACAAAACTTTCCATAAGAAACCCCAATGATTCTTTCATACAAACTCACCACAATATTCACATAGACACACACACGCGCACACATATACACATTTTATAAATTAAAAGATAGGAAAAGCATCAAGATTGCGGTAACCGTGTTTCACGGAAGTCGGGGGGTGCTTAACACCTTTCCCTCGCTTAAGCAAGCCCCCGAACTCTATGAATCTCGGTTCGCAGACCAATTAATTCGGAGTCACATATGAGCCAGCGATTTACAAAAAAACGAAAACTCGGATGAGTTGGTACATCCATTTCAAATATACCAACTGGCGACTCTAGTTAATTGGCTCATCATAAAAAATGATCTTTCAGAACCCCGTCGACATTAATGCCGACCTTTTCCAAAAATCATCTAATAAAAAGGCAAAAATTGGAAAGGATAAATATCATCAAAAGAGGCGATTCCTCCCGGCATCGACACATTCATTTTAATTAATTACCAAAATAAATTAGGTCTTTATTTTAAATTGGTATCTCTCACTTTTTCATCAAACTATATTACCCTCATTATATAGTTCGGCAAATCTAATTAAAGATTTGCTAACGAGAATAAGGATCCCATTTCAAATGTATATAGCCTTGTGGTGACACAACAAACGATATATAAATAAATAGGTAGACAACTATTGTCAATTACATCACTATGTAACTCTTTGTATTTTGCCTCTTAAATTATTTTGATCAAGTGGTGACACATCCGAATCAAAATTATCCAAGTTAAGTCCAACCTAGCACTTCCATATATTCGAAAGAAAAACACTATCCTTGTGTGACACAACAAAACAGCATCGTTCAGTCTATGTATAAGCATCAAATGTGATAAAGCAACATCTTAAATATTTAATACTTGTCTTGTGGTGACACAACAAACTCATATTAAACATTTAATACTCTATTGTTTTACCATGCTAGAAGGCGACGTTCGATATTCCAAATATCTTTGAACGCTTAGGACTTAATATGATTTCTTTGAGGGGTTAGTTATTATTTGTCTCATCTTGTTTAGCGCACATGCACATATATATATAAAATACGCGTCATATTATTTAACATGCGAAGCATGTTGTATAATATATAATATATACATAGTAAGCATGCACATATAGAATACTATATTCTACCCGGATTGATTATGGACTTTTATTCTAGTTTGGTTCACTAGAGCCACCAAGTGAACCAAAAGGTCAAACCTAGGGTGCAAGAATTAAATTTAAATATAACTATTACATTTAAACCCGGACTCCATTACAAACGGGTCTTCAAGCGCTCCTTGCTTCTTTGTCTTCAATTCTTCAAAATTAATTCTAACTAGTCGTATTACAAAAACTATTTACAATAAATAGAAACCTTGATCGGCAGTCAAGGGGAAGTACATAGGAGGGAGATAGAATTTACATTAAGAAAAAATTAGAGAAGACGAGGTACGCAGACCCCATTTATAAAAACCCATACATTCAAGCATCCACTAAAATAAATCCAATCACACATTGATCAATAGTCCGTAATCAATCCCTATTTATTATCATATATATCTCTATATGTATCAATAAATAACATTCATCCCATGAATAATAAAACCATTCCATATATGCATTGATATCATTTAATGAGCAATTAAAAGTTTAATAGAAATTTAATTTTGAAACAAAAAATACATTCCTTTATTTTAATCAAAATTTAAATCATAATAAACTTATTTATTTTATTTTATCCAATTTTGAATAAAAATAAACTCCTTTAGTTTTAATCAAAATCCAAATCAAAATAAACTCCTTTATTTTAATTAACATGGAAACTATTTCAAGTTCAAAACAAACTCTTTTATTTTAACTTAAAATCATTGGAAAATAAAATATGTTGAATCCATGTTTCCTTATACCACTGTTAGGTTTTTATATAGCGCGAACATGCAATCAAATTACATAAATAGTGCGGAAGCGCGATAAAACGGATTTTAAATTTTTTCATACAAACCATCACCATGATCATCCTTATGTTCAATTATCAATTAAACGAAAGAGATAGAGATTAAGAAATTATACCCTTGTAGAACCGTGCTTCCTCGGGTACAAGTTCACCTCCAAATCCTTCGCGTTCTCCTTGAATTCTACCGATTAAATTCCTTCCTTTGATAAACGTTAGCCACCCAAGTGTTTGGCCTCTAGAGGTGATCCACCAAGGAATAATAATTGTTCAAGAAGATGGGTGTTGGCAAAACCGTAGTTTTTATCTCTATAGAAATTGCAAGTACTCTCTCTCTCTCTCTCTCCAATTCTTATGGAAGAGTGTGTAACTTGTCTAACCCCAAATCATGATAAAACTCCTCTTATTTATAGATATAGGGAACCCTCCTAAACTATTTAGGATTAGGGTTTTTATTTTAATTAAACTCCTAATCCAATTAGGAATTTATGAGAGAGTACTTATATTAATTTATATTTAAATAAATAATAGTAATTGTAATAATAATTTATATTTAATATTTCTAAAATATTAAATAATAAATATTAAGTTATTTAATTTATTCTATCTCTATAGATTAAATTAAATACACATAACTTATTATTACAATTATGTCATTTACTTCTTAAACAAATATTTTTCTTTTGCGGTGTGACCCTTTAGGTTCTCCATATTAAACCGGTTGTGAATAAATCAATTAGAACAAATCTAATTTTATTTAAATAAATAAATTAAACTATTTAATTCATTTAAATAAATAATATTTATTCTACAATAAGGGTAAGCCCCCTTAGCGATCAACGACTTTCCAGATAATATAGATTTCAACATTAATCACAAAAGAACCTTTTAGTGAATAGTTACCGTACAATTCAATCATTCTACCATACAATGTCCCAATTAAATATAAGAAATAGAATTACTGTCAAGTCTTATTTTATTTAATTATATGTATTTCGAATCACAAATGCACAACTCTGATAATGCAAATTAGAAACTCCTTTCTAATTTCATTCTGCTTTGGCCAAAGACTTCTGAGTTGTCATTTATCGAATCACATAGGACATTCTCTCCTTTTACTAGAAGTGGTAGATTCTTTGTTGATCATTCACCTATCTCCATGTATAACTTATTATACCCAATCATACCCTTTGATATACCCTAAAGGTCTTAAGGGACATGTCAAAGTATAACTCATCATACACAAGATACTATGATGATCTCAAGTCCAAGGATCACTTGTACTACTATCACTAGAGGAATTCCTATTGACAGGCGAGTAAAACTCCATTAGGTATTCCTTAGCGAGCCACGTTCAGTGAACTTATTCTCCAATAAGCACCTACATACTTGCTTTAGTGTCTCCACACAAATGATTATGAGATCAACCATCCTCTTCTTAAGAGCAAGCAACATATGTACTAATCTATCCAGATTCACTAATCTCCTTTTTAGTAATCCAATGATTAGGAACGATTTTAGTTTGTGAGCTATCTAGAATTTAGATCTCATTAGCATGATCACCATTATGATTCTAAAAGCATTGCTCAAAACTATGGGTTTATCACATTTAATATAACAGCACCATGTAGATAAAGTAAAATGCCTTTAACAACCGAATAAGATTACAAAGTATATGCTACATCATATCAAATATGATTGGCTTGTGTGCATACTACTTTCACAAGGATCTCTTCCTAGTGATACATAAACTAACCCTAGAAGAGAAGGGAAAGAGGAATGTCAAGTAGTAACACTTAGAAGTGGAAAATAAACCCTACACAAACCTGAGGTGCAAAAGGAGGTAGCCCATTCATGCCCTTCTCCAAACTTGCTTTCTGCAATTTTTTTTAAGGAAATGGACAGCAGTGTGCAACCTGAGTCAGAACAGAAAGAAACTACAAAAAAGATCCATGTTACTCCTACATCAAGAGTATTTCCTCCAGTTCCATTTCCTCAAAGACTGCAAAAACAAAAGTTAGATAAACAGTTTGCTAAATTCCTCGAGGTGTTTAAGAAGTTACAGATTAACATACCTTTTGCAGAGGCTTTAGAGTAAATGCCAAGCTATGCCAAATTCATGAAGGATATTCTGTCTAGAAAGAAGAAATTAGAAGATTTTGAGACCTTGACTGAGGAGTATAGTGCAGTGTTACGGAGAAAGCTACCTCCTAAGTTAAAGGATCAGAGCAGTTTTACCATACCTTGCACTATTGGTAGCTTATCATTCAGCAAATGTTTATGTGACTTGGGTGCTAGTATAAATCTCATGCCTTTATCAGTGTATACTCAGTTGGGACTTCCTGCACCAAAGCCAACAAACATATCTCTTCAGCTTGCAGATAGGTCTATTATTTATCCGAGGGGGATTGTGGAGGATATTCTTGTAAAGGTAGATAAGTTCATCTTCCCAGATGATTTTATCATTCTAGACTATAAGGAAGACAAAAATATTCCAATTATTTTGGGGAGACCATTTCTAGCCACTGGGAGGACTCTAATAGACGTTTAGAAGGGAGAGCTAACTATGCGGGTTCAAGACCAAGAGGTCACATTCAATGTTTTTAAGGCAATGAAATTTCCTTCGGATGATGAAGAATTCTTTCGGGTAGATATGATTGAGCAGGTTGTGAATGATGAACGTTTGAATGTTTTGAACAATGATCCATTGGAGACCACACTATTGGGGGAGTCTAACATGGATGATCCAGAATTGATTGAATACTTATAGATGTTGGATGCAATATCACGGGGTAGCAAGTGTAAGATCCTATTTGAATCTTTGGAATGTGTTGACAATTCTGCAGATCGTTTGAGACCATCTCTTGAGATACCTCCTTCACTTGAGCTCAAACCATTACCTAATCATCTCAGATATGCTTATTTGGGTGAATCATCTACTTTACCTGTTATTATTGCTTCTGTACTTAACGAATTCCAGGAAAGTAAGCTGTTGCGAGTTCTTCGAGAGTACAATACTACAATTGGATGGACCATTGTTGTCATCAAAAGAATAAGCCCATCATTCTGTATGCACAAAATTTTGATGGAGGATGATAGCAAACCTATAGTAGAACAGCAGAGGAGACTCAATCCAATTATGAAAGAGGTAGTCAAGAAAAAGATCTTAAAATGGCTGGATGCTGGGATTGTGTATCCCATTTCTGACAGTTCTTGGGTAAGTCCGGTTCAATGTGTACCAAAGAAAGGGGGGATGACTGTAGTAGCGAATGAAAACAATGAGTTGATTCCGATAAGAACAGTGACCGGTTGGAGGGTTTGCATGGATTACCAAAAACTTAATAAAGCAACCCGAAAAGATCATTTTCCATTCATTGATCAGATGTTGGATAAATTGGCTGGACATGGGTACTACTGTTTATTGGATGATTATTCGGGGTACAATCAGATTGCTATTGCTCCGGAGGATCAGGAAAAAACTACGTTTACTTGCCTGTATAGTACTTTTGCCTTTGGGAGAATGTCGTTCGGATTGTGTAATGCACCGGCAACCTTTCAAAGGTGCATGATGGCAATTTTCTCAGACATGGCAGAACGCAATGTGGAGGTCTTCATGGATAATTTTTCAGTATTTGGTGACTCATTTGACAGTTGTTTGGAAAATCTAGTCATGATATTGAAAAGGTACGTGAAAACTAATTTGGTGCTCAACTGGGAAAAGTGCCATTTCATGGTGTAAGAAGGGATCATCCTCGGGCATAAAGTGTCATCAAAAGGTTTAAAGTGGACAGAGCCAAACTTGAAACAATTGAAAACTTACCACCACCAGCTTTAATGAAGGGAATTCGTAGTTTTTTGGGACATGCCAGGTTTTACCGAAGATTCACAAAGGACTTTTCCAAAATCTCAAAGCCATTGTGCAGTATATCGGAGAAAGACGCCCCATTCAAATTTGACAAGGACTGTTTGTCAGCATTTGAGCTATTAAAGAAGAAATTGACCACATCACCAGTGATAGTTGCACCAGATTGGTCAATGCCATTTGAATTAATGTGTGATGCTAGTGACTATGCAGTTGGGGCTGTTTTGGGACAACACAAAGAAAAGGTTTTTCATGCCATTTACTATGCTAGCAAAACCTTAACTGATGCACAGCTCAATTACACGACTACTGAGAAAGAATTACTGGCAGTGGTCTATGCTTTCGACAAGTTTCAGTCATACTTGATTGGAACCAAGGTGGTGGTATACACGAACCATTCAGCCATACAGTATCTGATTGCAAAGAAAGATGCTAAGCCGAGGTTGATTAGATGGATTCTATTGCTGCAGGAGTTTGATTTAGAAATCCGGGACAAAAAGGGAACTGAAAACCAGGTAGCTGACCATCTATCGAGATTGGAAAATCCGGGTCAAGATAAGGAAGATAGAGTTCTAATCAATGAGTCTTTCCCAGATGAGCAGCTATTTGTGGTTCAAGGCGAAGTCTCGTGGTATGCTGATTTTGCTAACTATTTGGTTAGTAACACCCTTCCCTTGGACTTGACATGGCAACAAAAGAAAAAGTTTCTTCATGATGTCAAAAGGTACATGTGGGATGAGTCGTTTCTGTTTAAGCAATGCGCAGATCAAATAATTCGACGGTGTGTTCTGCAAAGTGAAGTTGAGAGCATCTTGCATCACTGTCATGATTCACTATATAGAGGACACTACGGGGGTGAAAAGACAGGTAAGGTGATACAAGCAGGATTTTTCTGGTCCACACTGTTTAAGGATGCCCACCATTTCTTGCAGAGATGTGATAGATGTCAAAGAATGGGAAATATCTCCAAACGTTATAAAATGTCATTGAACACAATCGTAGAAGTTGAAGTCTTTGACGTTTGGGGAATAGACTTCATGGGGCCATTTCCTTCCTCTTTCAATAACCTATACATTCTTTTGGCAGTGGACTATGTCTCTAAATGGGTGGAGGCAGCTGCATTACCTACAAATAATGCCAAGGTAGTGCTAAAATTTCTGCAGAAGAATATCTTCACAAGATTCGGTACCCCAAGGGCAATGATTAGTGATGAAGGGAGCCACTTTTGCAATAAGTACTTTGCAGCTCTCTTGGCTAAATACGGGATCAATCACAGAATTGTCACAGCCTATCACCCCCAGACCAATGGTCAAACAGAGGTATCTAATAGGGAAGTGAAGAGAATTCTAGAAAAGATCATCAATCCTACAAGAAAGGATTGGTCAATGAAGCTAGATGATGCACTTTGGGCTTACAGGACGGCATATAAGACACCCATTGGCATGTCACCATACCAGCTAGTCTATGATAAGGCATGCCATCTTCCTGTTGAACTCGAGCACAAGGCATACTGGGCCATTAGAAAGATGAATTTTGATCTCACATCTGCAGGAGAGAAGAGGCTTCTCCAACTCAATAAACTTGATGAATTCCGACTTCAAGCCTATGAGAATTCGAAATTGTACAAGGAAAGAGTTAAAAAGTTGCATGATAAGAAAATTATCAACAGGAAATTTGAGCCAGGCCAAGTTATGCTGTTATACAACTCTCGACTGAGGCTTTTCCTAGGAAAGCTCAAATCAAGGTGGTCCGGGCCTTTCACTGTCAAACGGCATTTCCTCATGGCGATGTCAAAGTTCATAGTCATAATCCGGGTGAAACATTTAAAGTTAATGGACAGCGTCTAAAGCACTATTGGGGTGGTGGCTTCAATCACCAGAAAACCTCGATCACTCTAACCGATCAAGCTTGAAGCAATGAGAAGTCAGGCTGAGGACTGTAAACCAAGCACTGGATGGGAGGCAACCCATTATCTCTATCAGTATCCTTTATGTTTAGTTGTTATATTTCAATTTCACAAGTTTTGCATTTTCCAGTTTCTAAGTTTTCAATGTATGTGCTTTGGTTAGCTTAACTTGTGCGCTCGATTTGCTCTAAAGGTCAATTTTTTGCTCAATATGTCTAATTTTTGTTTTCTATGTTGTATTATATCAGGTAAGGTGTGTTGAGGATGGCCATTGCTTTAAATTTTGAAAAAAAATCAAGTTTGGGGTTACAAGGGGTTACCGGCCCGGCGTTGAGCTCGCCCTGGCGGCAAAAATCAACACAAATTTACCGCCCCGGCGCTGAGATCGCCCCGACGACCAAAAATCAAAGCAATTTTCTCGCCCTGGCGGGAAACGCGGACATTAATTTTTAAAAACTCCTTCGAGACAGTTATTTTTCATCCTTTCTCCATCTCCTTCATTCCCAAGCTCTTCAAATCCCCTCCCACACCATTTGAACCCATTCAAGGTCATACCCGCACCCAATTTCGATCTCCATTTGGATTCATCACCACCACCCATATGGATTCAAGCTTTCTAGGGTTTTCTAATTGAAGTCATTCATTCTCCTATTCGGATTACCTAAGCCAAATTGAGAAACCCCACAAGTGCACATCATAGCTACTCGAATTGTACCATTGATGAGTTTGCAAATTAGAGATTATTAATAAGACTTCAACTTTGGGGAATTCAAGCTAGGGTTCATCTCCTTCGCATTCTCCAACTAAAATTGTTTAAGGTATGGCATTGTTGAGCTGGGTACTCATTGCTTTTGCTTATTGGTTATTGTTCTAGTTGACATTGTAATGGAGTAATCAATGAAATTAGAAATTGATTGTGTTGGATATCAGTTTGAGATTTTCATTGTCTACATTGGTTAAATTGTTTTAACTGCCATATTTTGAGGAGATTGGGGTTTTGATTATTTTGGATACCCAACTGAGTTTGTGTTGGCTCAATTGGATGATTGGGATATATATATTGCTTGTATTGAGTTTATTGCAGAAAAAATTGAAAATTTTGGTTTGAATCAAGTTTGGGGGAGACTGTTGAAGGTGATTTTCTGTTAGTGCACGCCAAGTGCTTGTATGTTTGCCCCAAAGAGAATTTTGGTTGTTTGAACACTGTTGGGTATTAGTTTGGGCACAGTTTGTTGTCTTTGTTGGGTTTGTAATCATGCCACCCAAGAGATACAAGAGTGAGGGTTCTTCCTCAATTCCAGAACGGGCTTATGATCATAACAACTTTGTCAGTGTCGAGGCGGCAGATAGATTTAACACGTTTGTATCAGGTAAAGCTCTAACTCCCGAGCGTAGCCTCAGACCCGATGTGGGGGTTGATGGGGAGATGTGGGAGCAGATTACAGAGAAGGGTTGGGACACATTCACTGACCACCCCGATCCAGCAGTTCTGGCTATTGTCCAGGAGTTCTATGCTAATGCATAATACAGGCCACCTTACACTGTTACTGTACTAGGAAGGACAGTTTCATTCAGCGCCCAGGCCATCAACGACTACTACGTTCTAGCAACTCCTGAGATCTGCTAGTATTCAGAGTTCCTTCACTCCAACCCCGACTGTGATAAGATTTTGGTTAACTTGTGCAAACCAGGAACCACATGGGTGTTAGGTTTGTATATGGCGCGAACATGCAATCAAATTACATAAATAGTGCGGAAGCGCGATAAAATCGGATTTTAAATTTTTATACAAACCATCACCAAGATCAATCTATGTGCTCAATTAACGATATAAACGAAAGATAAAGAGAATAAGAATTATACCCTCGTTGAACAAAGCTTCCTCGGGTACAAGTTCAACTCCTAGTCCTTTCGTGTTCTCCTCGAATGCTACGGTGTGATTCCTTCCTTTGATCAACGTTAGCCACCCAAGTGTTTGGCCTCTAGAGGTGATCCACCAAGGAAGAACAAGTATTCAAGAAGTTGGGTATTTGGCAAAAACCCTAGTTTCTATCTCTATAGAAATTGTAAGTACTCTCCACAATCTAATGCAAGAGTGTGTAACCCCAATCTATGATAAGACCCCTCTTATTTATAGATGTAGGAATAACCCTTCCCTAAACTATTTAGGATTAGGGTTTGTATTATAATTAAACTCCTTTAATTAATAATGCTCCTAATCCAATTAGGAATCCATGGGAGAGTACTTCTATTAATTAATTCCCAATCCCTATTAGGAATCAAATAATAGTAAAAGTAATAATAATAATAAGACTCCTCTTATTAATTTATATTTAATATTTCTAAAATATTAAATAATAAATATTAAGCTATTTAATTTATTCTATCTCCATAGAGTAAATTAAATACACTTAACTTATTATTACAATTATGCTATTTACTTCTTAAAATAAATATTTTCCTTTTGCGGTGTGACCCTTTAGGTTCTCCATATTAAACCGGTTGTGAATAAATCAATTAGAACAATTTTAATCTTATTTAAATAAATAAATTAAACTATTTAATTCATTTAAATAAATAATATTTATTCTACAATAAGGGTAAGCCCCCTTAGTGATTAACGACTTTCCAGATAATATAGATTTCAACATTAATCACAAAAGAACTTTTGAGTAAATAGTTACCGTACAATTCAATACTTCTACCATACAATGTCCCAATTAAAATATAAGACATGGATTTACTGTCAAGTCTTATTTTATTTAATTATATGTATTTCGATTCTCAAATGCACAACTCTAATTAATGCAAATTAGAAACTCCTTTCTAATTTCATTCTGCCTTGGCCAAGGACTACTGAGTTGTCATTTATCGAATCACATAGGACATTCACATCTTTTACTAGATGTGGTAGATTCTTTATTGATCATTCACCTATCTCCATGTACAACTAATTATACCCAATCATACCCTTTGATATACCCCAAAGGTCTTAAGGGACATGTCAAAGTATAACTCATCATACACAATATACTATGATGATCTCAAGTCTAAGGATCACTTGTACTACTATCACTAGAGAAATTCCTATTGACAGGCGAGTAAAACTCCATTAGGTATTCCTTAGCGAGTCACGTTCAGTGAACTTATTCTCTAATAAGCACCTACATACTTGCTTTAGTGTCTCCACACAAATGATTATGAGATCAATCATCCTCTTCCTAAGAGCAAGCAACGTATGTACTAATCTATCCGGATTCACTAATCCCCAATTTAGTAATCCAACGATTAGGAACAATTTTAGTTTGTGAGCTATCTAGAATTTAGATCTCATTAGCATGATCACCATCATGATTCTAAAAGAATTGCTCAAAACTATGGGTTTATCACATTTAATATAACAGCACTATGTAGATAATATAAAATGCCTTTTAAGAAAATCAATTCCTTTATTAATAAATGAATAAGATTACAAAGTATATGCTACATCATATCAAATATGATTGGCTTGTGTGCATACTACTTTCAATCTCCCACTTGCACTAAAGCCAATCGCCATGGTATCTAATACCCATCTTCTCTAAGTGACGATCAAACTGCTGTTGTGTTAAAGCTTTAGTAAATGGATCTGCAATGTTGTCTTGAGAGTCCACACGCTCCAGGGTGACATCTCCTCTTTCAATGATCTCTCTAATCAAATGAAATCGCTGCAACACGTGTTTGGATTTCTGATGAGACCTGGGTTCCTTAGCCTGCGCAACAGCTCCATTGTTGTCACAGAATAAAGGTACTGTTCCTGTAATGCTAGGAACCACTCCAAGTTCAGTTATGAACTTCTTCATCCAAACAGCTTCCTTTGCAGCTTCACTTGCAGCTATGTACTCTGCCTCTGTCACTGAATCAGCAACTGTTTGCTGCTTGGAACTTTTCCAACTCACTGCGCCACTGTTTAAGGTAAACACGTACGCTGAAACGGATTTACTGTCATCTTGGTCCGTTTGAAAACTTGAGTCTGTATAGCCCTCTAGTTTCAATTCAGACCCACCGTAGACAAGAAATACATCCTTAGTTCTTCTCAAGTACTTTAGGATGTTTTTCACTGCCTTCCAGTGCTCTTCTCCTGGATTCGACTGATATCTGCTCGTTACACTAAGTGCATGAGCGACATCTGGTCTAGTACATATCATACCGTACATGATAGATCCTATTGCAGAAGCATAAGGAATCTTACTCATACGGTCTCTCTCCTCAGGTATCTTTGGGGCCTGTTTCTTGGAGAGATGTATTCCATGGCTCATCGGCATGAGACCTCTCTTGGAATCTTCCATGCTAAACTTCTTTAGCATCGAGTCAATGTACTTTCCTTGGGTCAAGCCCAGCATCCTTTTAGATCTATCTCTATAGATCTTTATCCCCAGAATATAGGATGCCTAACCCAAGTCCTTCATAGAGAAGTGTTTAGATAACCAAATTTTGATCGACTGTAGCATAGGAACATCATTCCCTATCAGTAATATATCATCAACATATAATACAAGGAATGATATAGCGCTCCCACTAACCTTCTTATACACACATGGTTCATCCTCGTTCTTGATAAAATCAAACCTTTTGATTATCTCATCAAAACGGATGTTCCACCTTCGAGAAGCTTGCTTCAATCCATAAATGGATCGTTGTAGCTTACAGACTTGGTTTGTTCCAACCGTTGAAACAAAACCCTCTGGCTGTATCATATATACATTCTCCTCAAGCTCTCCATTGAGGAAGGCCGTTTTCACGTCCATTTGCCATATCTCGTAGTCATAATAAGCTGCAATCGCAAGCAAAATCCGAATGGACTTGAGCATAGCTATTGGTGAGAAGGTTTCATCATAGTCAACTCCTTGTCTTTGTTTGAAACCTTTTGCAACCAGTCGGGCCTTATAGTTCTCTACCTTGCCATCTGCCCCAGTCTTTCTCTTAAAGACCCATTTACACCCAATAGGCTTAATGCCCTCAGGTGGTGAAACCAAAGTCCATACTTGGTTTTCATACATGGAGTCTATCTCGGATTTCATGGCTTCTAGCCATTTCTCTGAGTCTTCACTACTCATAGCCTCTTCGTAAGTCAATGGATCATCATCATCTATGATGCGTACCTCATCATCATCTTCTATGATGAATCCATACCTCTTAGGTATCTTCGGTACTCTTCCAGATTTACGAATAGGTAGTGGTACAGTAGGTTCTTCTACTTGATCAGGTACCTGACTTTGATGCGTAGTATTTTGTGGTTCTTGAACTTCTTCAAGATATATCTTACTCCCACTGACCCCTTCAAGGATAAACTCCTTTTCCAAGAAGGCAACGTGTTTCGCAACAAACACCTTTTGATCAGTAGGATGATAGAAATAATACCCTGATGTTTCTTTAGGGTATCCCACAAATCTACATTTGTCGGATCTAATCTTCAGCTTATCATGCTCAAACCTTTTGACATAAGCTGGACAACCCCAAATCTTAACATGCTTAAGATTTGGTTTCCTCCCTGTCCATATCTCATATGGAGTCTTTGGGACGGATTTGGTAGGTACCTTGTTAAGTAGGTATGCAGCCGATTCTAGGGCATAACCCCAGAAGGATATTGGAAGGTCGGTAAAACTCATCATGGAACGAACCATGTCCAACAATGTTCGATTTCTCCTTTCAGATACACCATTTAACTGTGGCGTCCCTGGTGGAGTCCATTGTGAGATTATACCATTTTCTTTGAGACAATTGTGAAACTCATTGGTCAAGTATTCCCCTCCTCGATCCGATCGAAGAATCTTAATACTCTTACTAGTTTGCTTCTCTACTTCACTTCTGAATTCTTTGAACTTTTCAAACGATTCAGATTTGTATTTCATTAAATACATATATCCAAATCTAGAATGATCATCAGTGAAAGTAATAAAATAAGAATACCCTCCTCGTGCAATCGTTGTCATAGGTCCACAAACGTCTGTGTGTACCAACGCTAACAACTCTGTAACTCTTTTTCCTTTTCCACTAAAAGGAGATTTAGTCATCTTACCCATGAGACAAAATTCACAAGTTGGATATGATTCGTAATCAGATAGCTCCAAAAGCCCATCTTTATGCAACTTGGATAATCTTGTTTCATTGATATGACCGAGTCTACAGTGCCACATAAAGGTATAATTAACATCATCTCTTTTTCTTTTCTTAGTTTGTTCAATTTGAAGTATATTTTCATGCAAGTCAAGTATGTAAAGTCCATTCAGTAAATTGCCAACACCATATAAAACATTTTTATTATAAATAGAACAATTGTTGTTCTTTATTATAATATCAAAACCATCCATATCCAATACAGAAATTGAAATAATGTTTCTAATGAGTGTTGGAACATAATAACAATTATTTAAACTAATGAACTTGCCCGAAGGCAGTGCTAAACAATAAGTCCCTACAGCCAATGCAGTAACCTTTGCTCCATTTCCCACTCGTAGGACGACTTCATCCTTGTTCAGCTTCCTACTTCTGCTTAGTCCCTGCATATTATTACATATGTGAGAACTACAGCCGGTATCCAATACCCAAGTAGAATTTTGACTTTCAGAAAAATTAATTTCAATCATGAACAAACCTAGCTCGGAAGTCGAAGCTTCTCCAAGCTTCTTTTGGCCCGCAAGATACTCCTTGAAGTTCCTCTTCCAATGTCCCGGCTTATTGCAATGGTAGCAAATTCCTTTGCTATCTGGATCAGGTTTCTTTTTATCCTTTCCTTTCGCCTTTCCCTTAGCCTTCTTGTTTTTCTTCTTTTCAGAAGATACCTTGGGCCTCTTCCTTTTCTTGGAAGAATCATCCACTAGTAAGACTTGGTTCTTGTTGGATGAGAAGTGACCTTCAGTAGTTTTCAACATGTTAAGTAACTCAGGCAAGCTGATGTCCAACTTATTCATGTGAAAATTCACAACAAATTGTGAGAAGGTGTCCAGACTGCAAGATCAAATCTTGGCTTAACTCCCCATCCATCACGAACCCAAGCTGTCCAAGTTGTTCAATCAGATTGATCATCTTAAGGACATGAGTCTCAACAGCAGTGCCCTCGGTCATACGAGATCGGAAGAGCTCCTTAGATATCTGATATCTAGCAGTCCTACTTTGCTCACTATACAACTCTTTGTGGTGCAGCAATATAGTAGGAGCATCCATAGTTTCATGCTGACGCTGAAGCTCGTTGCTCATGGATGCGAGCATGATGCATTGAGCCAAGATTGCATCATCTTGCCACTTTCTAAAAGTAGCAATTTCTTCCTCAGAGGCTGTTTCTGCAACATTTGCAGGGACTGGCGAATTTAGGACATAAGAAATCTTTTCAGCAGTGAGAACAATTCTCAGATTCCTTAACCAGTCCGTATAATTCGGTCCGGTCAGTTTGTTAGCATCAAGTATGCTACGCAGTGATAGTGAGTTTGACATTTTTAAATTCTGCATGTGAAATAGACAACATTTTAGCATACATTCATTTAATTAATTACCAAAATAAATTAGGTCTTTATTTTAAATTGGTATCTCCCACTATTTTCATCAAACTATATTACCCTCAATATATATAGTTCGGCAAATCTAATTAAAGGTTTGCTAGTGAGAATAAGGATCCCATTTCAAATGTATATAGCCTTGTGGTGACACAACAAACGATATATAAATAAATAGGTAGACAACTATTGTCAATTACATCACTATGTAACTCCTTGTATTTTGCCTCTTAGATTATTTTGATCAAGTGGTGACACATCCGAATCAAAATTATCCAAGTTAAGTCCAACCTAGCACTTCCATATATTCGAAAGAAAAACACTGTCCTTGTGGTGACACAGACAACAAAACAACATCGTTCAGTCTATGTATAAGCATCAAATGTGATAATGCAACATCTTAAATATTTTAATTTACTTGCCTTGTGGTGACACAACAAACTCATATTAAACATTTAATACTCTATTGCTTTACCATGCTAGAAGGCGACGTTCGATATTCCAAATATCTTTGAACGCTTAGGACTTAATATAATTTCTTTGAGGGGTTTATTATTATTAGTCTCATCTTGTTTAGCGCGCATGCACATATATATATATAAAATACGCGTCATATTATTTTACATGCGAAGCATGTTGGATAATATATAATATATATATAATAAGCATGCACATATAGAATACTATATTCTACCCGGATTGATTATGGACTTTTATTCTAGTTTGGTTCACTAGAGCCACCAAGTGAACCAAAAGGTCAAACCTAGGATGCAAGAATAAAATTTAAATATAACTATTACATTTAAACCCGGGCTCCATTACAAACGGGTCTTCTAGCGCTCCTTGCTCCTTTGTCTCCAATTCTTCAAAAATTAATTCTAACTAGTCCTATTACAAAAACTATTTACAATAAATAGAAACCTTGATCAGCAGTCAAGGGGAAGTACATAGGAGGGAGATAGAATTTACATTAAGAAAAATTAGAGAAGACGAGGTACGCAGACCCTATTTATAAAAACCCATACATTCAAGCATCCACTAAAATAAATCCAATCACACATTGGTCAATAGTCCATAATCAATCCCTATTTATTATCATACATATCTCTATATGTATCAATAAATAACATTCATCCCATGAATAATAAAACCATTCCATATATGCATCGATATCAACTAATGGGCAAAAGTTTTGCTAATGTTTAGTTTTGAAACAAAATAAACTCTTTTATTTTAATCAAAAACCAAATCCAAATTAAACTCCTTTAATTTTTAGCAATCTGAAATCCCATTCCAGATAAAATAAACTCTTTATTTTAAACTTATATCAATTAAATAAACTATTTATTTTAATTGAAGAAAAAATATTTTTCAGATTCTGCTTACCAGCGCAGCTGCGCCCAAAATGAACTGGGCAACGGCGCAGCTGCGCTGCTCCGCTGATTCAGAAATTTTTTTATTCTGCCCAAAAATTTCGATCCAATCGCATATCAAGCATACATGGAATCATCAAAATCGATAATTAGCACAAGATTAGACTCTGATACCACTGTTAGGTTTGTATATGGCGCGAACATGCAATCAAATTACATAAATAGTGCGGAAGCGCGATAAAATCGGATTTTAAATTTTTATACAAACCATCACCAAGATCAATCTATGTGCTCAATTAACGATATAAACGAAAGATAAAGAGAATAAGAATTATACCCTCGTTGAACAAAGCTTCCTCGGGTACAAGTTCAACTCCTAGTCTTTTCGTGTTCTCCTCGAATGCTACGGTGTGATTCCTTCCTTTGATCAACGTTAGCCACCCAAGTGTTTGGCCTCTAGAGGTGATCCACCAAGGAAGAACAAGTATTCAAGAAGTTGGGTATTTGGCAAAAACCCTAGTTTCTATCTCTATAGAAATTGTAAGTACTCTCCACAATCTAATGCAAGAGTGTGTAACCCCAATCTATGATAAGACCCCTCTTATTTATAGATGTAGGAATAACCCTTCCCTAAACTATTTAGGATTAGGGTTTGTATTATAATTAAACTCCTTTAATTAATAATGCTCCTAATCCAATTAGGAATCCATGGGAGAGTACTTCTATTAATTAATTCTCAATCCCTATTAGGAATCAAATAATAGTAAAAGTAATAATAATAATAATAAGACTCCTCTTATTAATTTATATTTAATATTTCCAAAATATTAAATAATAAATATTAAGCTATTTAATTTATTCTATCTCCATAGAGTAAATTAAATACACTTAACTTATTATTACAATTATGCCATTTACTTTTTAAAATAAATATTTTCCTTTTGCGGTGTGACCCTTTAGGTTCTCTATATTAAACCGGTTGTGAATAAATCAATTAGAACAATTCTAATCTTATTTAAATAAATAAATTAAACTATTTAATTCATTTAAATAAATAATATTTATTCTACAATAAGGGTATGCCCCCTTAGCGATTAACGACTTTCCAGATAATATAGATTTCAACATTAATCACAAAAGAACCTTTGAGTAAATAGTTACCGTACAATTCAATCCTTCTACCATACAATGTCCCAATTAAAATATAAGACATGGATTTACTGTCAAGTCTTATTTTATTTAATTATATGTATTTCGATTCCCTAATGCACAACTCTAATTAATGCAAATTAGAAACTCCTTTCTAATTTCATTCTGCCTTGGCCAAGGACTACTGAGTTGTCATTTATCGAATCACATAGGACATTCACATCTTTTACTAGATGTGGTAGATTCTTTATTGATCATTCACCTATCTCCATGTACAAATAATTATACCCAATCATACCCTTTGATATACCCCAAAGGTCTTAAGGGACATGTCAAAGTATAACTCATCATACACAAGATACTATGATGATCTCAAGTCCAAGGATCACTTGTACTACTATCACTAGAGAAATTCCTATTGACAGGCGAGTAAAACTCCATTAGGTATTCCTTAGCGAGTCACGTTCAGTGAACTTATTCTCTAATAAGCACCTACATACTTGATTTAGTGTCTCCACACAAATGATTATGAGATCAATCATCCTCTTCCTAAGAGCAAGCAACGTATGTACTAATCTATCCGGATTCACTAATCCCCAATTTAGTAATCCAACGATTAGGAACAATTTTAGTTTGTGAGCTATCTAGAATTTAGATCTCATTAGCATGATCACCATCATGATTCTAAAGCATTGCTCAAAACTATGGGTTTATCACATTTAATATAACAGCACTATGTAGATAATATAAAATGCCTTTTAAGAAAATCAATTCCTTTATTAATAAATGAATAAGATTACAAAGTATATGCTACATCATATCAAATATGATTGGCTTGTGAGCATACTACTTTCAATGGGTATCTAAGGGCAGCAAAAGGGGCACTCTTTTCCACAGCAAGGATCTAAGTTTATATGGGAAGATCTGGTTTGCCTACATATGTGCGAAGCTTATGCCCTCCCTGCACATCAGCGATGTGACTAAAGATAGGGCTACACTGCTTTATACCATTGTTATGGATTATTCTATCGATATGGGTCGCATCATCGAGGCCAGTATCCGCAGATTTCTAAGGAGCCATGTTCATGGAGGGTTACCTCACCCATCCCTTATCTGTGGATTATGCCGTGCAGCTGGTGTTTAGTGGGCCGATGATGAGGTAGTTCAGTAACCACTTCAGCTCCTAGACCACAGACTTATTGAGCGGTACAAAGTCTGGGATCAGGCCAAGTCACACCCAAGGGGGCAAGGTTTTATCCTCCATGCTAGTTCAGATGACGAGGAGGATCTTGATTCACCTTCTTCCTCCAGCTCACAGCCTAAGGCTCATGTCAGTAGTCAGTTCAGGAATTTGTAGTTACTCCATGACCAACGGGCTAAGAGGCTAGAGCGACAGAATAAACGACTAGCAGAGCGGTAGGAGCATATGTTCAACTACAACACAAGCTTCAATATAGTATTAGCTGAGCAGTTTGCTAGGTTGAACCCCGGTGGTGATGAGTGTTTTTATACACACAATTTGGGCACCTTTGACCTTGGTATTTTGTTAGCTTTTGAGGATTTTATATGGTTTTTAGCTATTTTTATCGTATTTCTACATAAATTAGTTTTTAGTTATTTTTACATGTTTTATGTTGCTTTGATGCATTTTCATTATGTTTATAGGAATTGAAATAAAGACCGCTCGGATCGTTGTTCGTAATGACTCAATGTTCGTGCTTGGACGTCCGTGCCCGAATGGTATTAGAATGGAAATTAGTGGTTGGCGACGTTCGGTGTTTAATTTGATAAAATTTGAAAGTCAAGCGTGCACGACATTGGAAAGCGTGCACGGCGTTCGGCATCGGGCAAGCCACGAGGGCAAGCCCGTGCTTGAATATCCGTGCCCGAATGGTATTATGGTGAAAATTAGTGTTTGGCGACACTCGGTGTTAAATTTGATGAGATTTGGAAGTTGAGCGTGCACGACGTTGGATTACGTGCATGGCGTCGAGGGGCTTGTTACGCGACGCTGGGCGTTGGGCGCTAGCGCTCGGCACTGGGATGCTGGGCCTCGGCAGCTGGGTGCTGGGCGCGGGCGCGGGGCGTGGCTCGGCAGCAGGTGGGCGCGGCACTAGGCAGGCATGGGCGTTGGGCGCTACTCGACAGGCGCTGGGCCCTTGGCAGCTGGCCGCGGCACTTGGAAGGCATGGGCGCGGGCGCCGTGCGGTTTGTGCGGGCCTCGATAGGCGCTGGGCACTGGCGTTGGCACTGGGCATGGGCGAGCGGCAGGCGCCAGGGCCTGGGCGCGTGCGCTAGGCAGCGTGCGCGCGCACTAAACTTCCTGAGTACGATTCCAGCTGGCCTTTTGGTGCGATCTGAGCGGATTTTTGACCCACAATCTGATTTTTGCTAGGGTTTTCATGAAGGTACTATATAATATCTTATTGGGGCTTCATGTTTGACATCTAGGGATTGGGAGGCAAGACAAAAACATCAAAATAGAGAGCCAAAGAGCTGCAGTACACGGAAAACTTAGCAAAAGCCAAAGAACCAAGAAGGAAAGGATTGTCAAAGGGATATCTAGACCTTGGGAGCCTGCACATACATCACCAACAAGAGCTTGAGGCCTGCAATTCAAGGAAAGTTCCAGCAACAAGCTAAGAAATAAAAGGAGAAAAGATTGCCAAAGGAAGAGGAAAAGCTAGAGATTGACATCAACCAAGCAAGCAACATATGAATATCTTCAAAATGGGTTTTATCATCTCTTGTTTTCCTTTGAATTTGCATTTCTATTTCATGATGTACACCATGTGTTTGATATTTTGCTTGGCTACTATGAACTAGAGCTTGTATTCTAAGATTTCAATGGAACCCAACACATAGTTCGAATTGACTTCTCTCTCTTTGTTATTAATTACTCATTTGTGAATTGAATATCATGATTTATGCTTCATATCTTAATTGTCTAGCTAGTAATTACCGTGGAAACCTATATGAACTTGACGAACGGATTATAGTGTTTAGACCTTGTTATGATATCATGCGAGAGTTAAAGATTGTT
This sequence comes from Aralia elata, assembly GCA_034770075.1. Classification (NCBI taxonomy): domain Eukaryota; kingdom Viridiplantae; phylum Streptophyta; class Magnoliopsida; order Apiales; family Araliaceae; genus Aralia; species Aralia elata. The sequence continues at coordinate 26,246,684 of CM068388.1, read as the reverse complement.
GTGGGTTATTAATTGAGATTTAGTGATGTGTGTCTTGTTGATTATCCTCAATGATAAGTAACTTGTTAGTATTTAGGATAGATATATACCTAGATACTGTGTGCAACCAATGGAGAATCTATTCTTAATGATTCATATGTGAAAGTTGGTAATTGAAAGGACGGTTAATGAGATTTAGTGACAAGTGTCTTATAATTGTTCTTGAAATTGGTCTCTTGATAGTGTGAAGGATAGACATATACCTATATGCCGCATTAGGAAGATTCAAATTTGACCATCGATAGAGGCTTATAAGTAGGTTTGATTTCTCGGTTGGCAATGTTATGTTATTAATTAATTCAAATGAGAGAGTTAGGATATTCAAATGAAGTATTGGGGAAATTGCAATCTTAGACTTGTTAATATTAGATTTTATTATCTTTTACTTGCTTATTATTATCTTTTACTTGATTATTATTATCTTAGTCTCTACCAACAACAAAAACATCAAACCATCATTTGTCTAATTAAAATCAAGACGATATATAGTTGGTACTTTGGATACACTAGAACAATTCCCTGTGGGTTCGACAACTCTCTTATCATTATATTACTTGTTGACCGCGTATACTTACGCGTATTTTTCGGTTTCAAAATCGACCAACAAGTGGCCCTCCTATCCAGTTTTCAGTGCCCCAGCCGTTACCTCCCTATCCACCTTCCGACGCTAATGTTGATGATGTCAGCCGACCATGACGCTAGACCTATCAAGGAAGTCCTCAGTTTTAAATTTTGTATTCTTTAGACAATGAGGACATTGTCCCATTTAAGTTTGGGGGTGAATTTGCTTCTTGTAGTTAGTCGTATTATGTAGTTAGGCATGTTTAAATGATTTATCATGGTAGTTGCATTTATGTTCTATGTTTTAAGGGATTGACATTGTTAGAAATAATCATATGAAATATCATCAATATTTCATGTGAAATATCATCAAAATGACTTTTCTTGCTTTTAATGTTCTTATCTGAGTTGTTCATGGCATTTTGATGATTGTAGTACATATTTTATTTCAAAAAAAAAATTGCATTTAGGAGCATTGCAGCAGTTTATTTTAGGAAGGCCAATGATATGATATTGTTCAAATTATTAATGCATTCAGTATTACAGATAAGGATTGCAATGTTAGGAATGCTAACTGTTCCTAGTTTTATTAAATTTATGACCCTTTGATCTCATATTGTACGAGTCAATGCTTTGAACTGGTTAGATTTTAGTCCAATCTTATGAATAGTGCTCATTAAAGATATGAAAACCTCTATCACTTTGTGGAACTCAAAAATATGAATAATGCTTCGATGTCTGTCTATATTTCATGAAAAAGTAGAAATTCACAAAATGAGAATAATAGATATATATGAGCAAATCCTGGCTAGTTTATTTTTGTGGCCTTTGTCATTCGAACGAGTAAGCCCTTTGGAGTGTCTCTACACTCGGTGCCCTAAAACCGTCTGGTTTGGGAGTCATCGGTGGAAAGTTCGCTACATAGGTGACATTGAAAATCCTAATAAAGATAGACATTACACAGTCAAGAACAAGACTAATAAACAACGGGATGGAGCGTAAAATGCACTCGTTGTAAAAAAAATAGTGAAACAAGTGAGTAAGAGGGGTGCTAAGAGTTGTCTATTTATTGCCTTATCTTTATTCAAACACTGTGGTTCATGGATTAGAATGAAATCTTGATTGGTTTAAGCTATTGACTACACACACGCACATGAGGGTTACATATTTGATGAGATTAATGTATTATTACATTTCTGACGGGCATGAATTTGATATTTTACTGAAATGATATCTCCTTTTTATTGAGGCCTGATATCCATTTCCTAATTTGGTCTGCTGCTATAGGTTTATAAATCATGTAATTGCATTCATATAGTTAGATTGCTTTGTGTATTTTTATCTATCTTGTTTTTGTTTGAGGACAAACAAAGTTTTAAGTTTGGGAGTATTTGATGAGTGGGTTTTATACCTACGAAGTGGATATCTTTTAGGCTCAATTATCTGCTATCTTTAAGTATTTTTTGTATTATTTTACTTGTTAGTTCATTAGTTTTGTAGGAGACGACTCTGGATAGACATTTGTGGAAATATTGAGCTTTAGGGGCAAATTCGTAAATTCAGCAAAGTGGATAACGCCGGGGCGGTAAACCCAAGCCATTTCCAACACCGGGGTGAGGCCAGCGCCGGGGCGGCAAACCCAAGCCATTTCCAGCGTCGGGACGAGCCCGTCGGGAATTTTGAGCGGCTGGCTTTGTCTTGTCTGCAGATAGTGGGTTTTCTTGGGAGGAATTTCAAGAGCCCGATTGTGACTAGAAGAGAGAGAATGATCAGTGTATTGGGCATCAAGGGAGTGCATTTCGAATCATCCAAGCTAGGATTGAAACTATTGAAGCTAGGGTTTGAACCAACAAGGAGAAGAATAAAGGGAAAGAAAGAACAACCATAGCATCACCAAAGAGCTAAGGATTGCAATTCTAAGAAGGAAAGTTAGAGAAGAAGATACTACCAAGAAAGCAATTCGGGATTCAATCTAAAAAAAGGATTTTAGCATTCTATTTTCTAGCATTTCATTCTTACTTTGTAATTCCAAAGCCATGTATTGTAAATTGATTATGATGTTATTTAGACCTATCATGAACTAATCTTTTCATTCTAAGATTCAATGGAACCCAACTCATAGTTTGTATTGAATGTTCTCTCTTTGAATATTAGTTAGACTCTTGTGAATTGGAGTTCATAGCCTATGTTTATGGATTAATTGCTTGGCCCGTAATTACCTTGGTAACCTATATGAAATTGAGAAATGGAATATAGTGTTGAGACCTAGCTATGAATTCATGTGAAAATTGGATATCTTTATGGTTAATGTATGAGATTATGTGACGTGAGTCTTGTATATTATTCTCAAGGGTAGATAATTTGATTGTATTTAGGATAGACATATACCTAAACACCACATGTATCCATTTGAGAATTTTTTCTTAATGATTTCTATTGTGAAAGTTGGTAATTGATAGAGTAGTTAATGAGATTTTACGTGACATGTATCTTGTTAATTGTTCTTGACATTAGATTCTTGTTAGTGTGTAAAATAGAGATATATCTATACACTACAATAGGAAATACGTATTTGACCATCGAGAGAGACTTGTATATACTTGTGATTTCTCGGATAACAATTCTTGTGTTCTAACTAGTTGAACTAGAGAGAGTTGTGATTTACAAATGAAGAGTTGGGGGAAATTGTAATCTTAGATCTTTCTATCTTGAATTCTATCCGTGTTTCGTTTAATCCTTGCTTTCTTAGTTATCTTTATTTAGTTTTAATTATCAACAAAAATCAAATCATATCATCATTGTTTAAATAGGATTAATCTGTCATGCGATTGATAATTGGTAGTTATTTGATATAATTCCTCGTGGGTTCGACATTCTACTTATCTTATATTACTTGTGGACTGCGTATACTTGCGCGTATTTTATTGATTGTGAAATCACACCACCAATTAGCCCTTCATTTTGTATGCACAAAATCTTATTGGAGGATGAAGCGAAGCCAATTATTAAGCAGAAACGTTGATTGAATCCCATCATGAAGGATATGGTTAAAAAGGAGATCATCAAATGGTTAGACACTGGCATAATTTATCCAATTTCAAATAGTTCATGGGTTATTCTTGTGCATTGTGTGCCAAAGAAAGGAGGAATGACTGTAGTCGTAAACGAAAATAACGAACTCATTCCCACAAGGATGGTGACGGGGTGGCGAGTTTGCATAGATTACCGTAAGTTTAACAAGGCAACTCGCAGAGATCATTTTCCCTTGCCATTTATTGATCAAATGCTGGATAGGCTAGCAGGACACCAGTTTTTATTGCCTTCTTGATGGATATTTCGGATACAACAAAATTGCAATAGCTCCAAAAGACCAAGAGAAAACCACATTTACATGCCCTTATGGAACTTTTTCATTCCCAAGAATGTCTTTTGGTCTTTACAATGTACCAGCTACGTTTCAACGATGCATGATGGCTATTTTCTCGGACATGGTTGAGAATAATCTAGAAGTGTTCATGGACGATTTCTCTGTTTTGGAGATAGTTTTGACCGTTGCCTTGATAATCTGACGTCACTTTTGAAACAGTGCATGAAGACGAATCTGGTACTTAACTGGGAGAAATGCCACTTTATGGTGCAGGAAGGAATAATATTGGGTCATAAAGTCTCAGCAGTCGGCATAGAGGTGGACAAGGTAAAAATTGAAATAATCGAAATATTACCTCCACCAACATCAGTGAAAGAAATTCGGAGTTTTCTTGGGCACGCAGGCTTCTACCAGCGCTTTATTAAAGACTTCTCAAAGATCTCTAAACCTTTGTGCAATCTGAAAGTAGTATGCACACAAGCCAATCATATTTGATATGATGTAGCATATACTTTGTAATCTTATTTGATTGTTAAAGGCATTTTGCATTATCTACATGGTGCTGTTATATTAAATGTGATAAACCCATAGTTTTGAGCAATGCTTTTAGAATCATGATGGTGATCATGCTAATGAGATCTAAATTCTAGATAGCTCACAAACTAAAATTGTTCCTAATCGTTGGATTACTAAAAAGGGGATTAGTGAATCCGGATAGATTAGTACATACGTTGCTTGCTCTTATGAAGAGGATGATTGATCTCATAATCATTTGTGTGGAGACACTAAAGCAAGTATGTAGGTGCTTATTAGAGAATAAGTTCACTGAACGTGGCTCGCTAAGGAATACCTAATGGAGTTTTACTCGTCTGTCAATAGGAATTCCTCTAGTGATAGTAGTACAAGTGATCCTTGGACTTGAGATCATCATAGTATCTTGTGTATGATGAGTTATACTTTGACATGTCCCTTAAGACCTTTAGGGTATATCATAGGGTATGATTGGGTATAATAAGTTATACATGGAGATAGGTGAATGATCAATAAAGAATCTACCACTTCTAGTAAAAGGAGAGAATGTCCTATGTGATTCGATAAATGACGACTCAGAAGTCTTTGGCCAAAGCAGAATGAAATTAGAAAGGAGTTTCTAATTTTGCATTAATTAGAGTTGTGCATTTGAGAATCGAAATACATATAATTAAATAAAATAAGACTTGACAGTAATTCCATGTCTTATATTTAATTGGGACATTGTATGGTAGAAAGATTGAATTGTACGGTAACTATGCACTGAAAGGTTTTTCTTTTATGATTAATGTTGAAATCTATATTATCTGGAAAGTCGTTGATCGCTAAGGGGGCTTACCCTTATTGTAGAATAAATATTATTTATTTAAATGAATTAAATAGTTTTAATTTATTTATTTAAATAAGATTAGAATTGTTCTAATTGATTTATTCACAACCGGTTTAATATGGAGAACCTAAAGGGTCACACCGCAAAAGGAAAATATTTATTTAAGAAGTAAATGGCATAATTGTAATAATAAGTTAAGTGTATTTAATTTAGTCTATGGAGATAGAATAAATTAAATAGCTTAATATTTATTATTTAATATTTTAGAAATATTAAATATAAATTAATAAGAGGAGTCTTATTATTATTATTACTATTACTATTATTTAATTCCTAATAGGGATTGGGAATTAATTAATAGAAGTACTCTCACATGAATTCCTAATTGGATTAGGAGTTTAATTTAATTAAAGGAGTTTAATTAGAATAGAAACCCTAATCCTAAATAGTTTAGGGAAGGGTTTTCCTACATCTATAAATAAGAGAAGTCTTATCATAGATTAGGGTTACACACTCTTGCATAAGAATTGTAGAGAGTACTTACAATTTTTATAGAGATAGAAACTAGGGTTTTGCCAACACCCATCTTCTTGAACAAGTATTATTCCTTGGTGGATCACCTCTAGAGGCCAAAACACTTGGGTGGCTAACGTTGATCAAAGGAAGGAATTTAATCGGTGGAATTCAAGGAGAACGCGAAGGAATTGGAGGTGAACTTGTACCTGAGGAAGCTAGAATTCTACAAGGGTATAATTCTTATTCTTCATCTCTTTCGTTTAATTAATAATTGTGCATAAAGAAAGATCATGGTGATGGTTTGTATAAAATTTTAAAATCTGATTTTATCGCGCTTCCGCTTTATTAATGTAATTTGATTGCATGTTCGCGCTATGTACAAACCTAACAGTGGTATCAGAGCCAAACTTTATGCGAATTATTAATTGTTTTGATTCTGTATATACATTGATATGTGTTAAGAACAATTTAATTGGGCATAATTGTTTTTGTAAAATTATTTTATTTATTTTATTTATTTTTTATTTATTTTGATTTTATTTATTTTCAATTAAGATAAAAGGTTTATTTTGAATTGGAATATAATTAAAATTAAAAGTTTTATTTGAACTTGGAATTGGATTCTACGTTAACTAGAATAAAGGAGTTTATTCATATATGGAATAGGATTCTATGTTTCCTAGAATAAAGGAGTTTATTCACATATGGAATAGGATTCCATGTTTCCTAGAATAAAGGAGTTTATTCACATATGGAATTGGATTCCATGTTTCCTAGAATAAAGGAGTTTATTCACATATGGAATTGGATTCCATGTTTCCTTAAAAAATAAAGATGTTTATTTTGATAAGGAATAGGATTCAACATATTTTATTTTCCAACAATTTTAAGTTAAAAAATAAAGGTGTTTATTTTAAACTTGAAATTGGTTTCCATATTAATTAAAATAAAGGAGTTTATTTTGATTTGGAATTTGATTAAAAATAAAGGAGTTTATTTTTATTCAAAAAAATTGGATAAATTAAAATAAAAGAGTTTATTTTGATTTGGAATATGATTAAAATAAAGAAGTTTATTTTAATTAAAATTGGATTTCATGATAACTAATTAGAGTTGGAATTGGATTCCATGATAACTAATTGGAGTTGAAATTGAATTTTATATTAACTAATATTGCCCATTAAATGATATCAATGCATATATAGAATGATTTTATTATTCATGGGATGAATGTTATTTATTGATACATATAGAGATATGTATGATGATAAATAGGGATTGATTATGGACTATTGACCAATGTGTGATTGGATTTATTTTAGTGGATGCTTGAATGAATGGGTTTTATAAATGGGGTCTGCGTACCTCGTCTTCTCTAGTTTTTCCTTGATGTAAATTCTATCTTCCTCCTATGTACCTCCCCATGACTGCTGATCAAGGTTTCTATTTATTGTAAATAGTTTATGTAATAGGTTTAGTTAGAATTACTTGAAGAATTGGAGACAAAGGAGCAAGGAGCGCTTGAAGACCCGTTTGTAATGGAGCCCGGGTTTAAATGTAATAGTTATATTTAAATTTAATTCTTGCACCCTAGGTTTGACCTTTTGGTTCACTTGGTGGCTCTAGTGAACCAAACTAGAATAAAAGTCCATAATCAATCCGGGTAGAATATAGTATTCTATATGTGCATGCTTGCTATGTATATATTATATATTATACAACATGCTTCGCATGTTAAATAATATGACGCGTATTTTATATATATATGTGCATGCGCGCTAAACAAGATGAGACAAATAATAACAAACCCCTCAAAGAAATCATATTAAGTCCTAAGCGTTCAAAGATATTTGGAATATCGAACGTCGCCTTCTAGCATGGTAAAGCAATAGAGTATTAAATATTTAATATGAGTTTGTTGTGTCACCACAAGGCAAGTATTAAAATATTTAAGATGTTGCTTTATCACATTTGATGCTTATACATAGACTGAACGATGTTGTTTTGTTGTGTCACCACAAGGACAGTGTTTTTTCTTTCGAATATATGGAAGTGCTAGGATGGACTTAACTTGGATAATTTTGATTCGGATATGTCACCACTTGATCAAAATAATCTAAGAGGCAAAATACAAGGAGTTACATAGAGATGTAATTGACAATAGTTGTTTACCTATTTATTTATATATCGTTTGTTGTGTCACCACAAGGCTATATACATCTAAAATGGGATCCTTAGTCTCACTAGCAAATCTTTAATTAGAATTGTCGAACTATATAATGAGGGTAATATAGTTTGATGAAAATAGTGGGAGATACCAATTTAAAATAAAGACCTAATTTATTTTGGTAATTAATTAAAAATGAATGTATGCTAAAATGTTGTTAAATTACAAATTCATTTACAGAATTTTACGATGTCTAATTCACTATCACTGCATAGCATATTAGATGCTAATTAACCGGACCGAATTACACGGACTAGTTAAGGAATTTGAGAATAGTTCTCAAGGCTGAAAAGTTATCTTATGTCCTTAATATACCTATCCCTGCAATGGTTGCAGACAATGCCTCAGAGGAAGAGATTGCTACTTTTAGAAAGTGGCAAGATGATGCACAGTTGGCTCAATGCATCATGCTCGCATCCATGAGTAACGAGCTTCAGCGTCAGCATGAAACTATGGATGCTCCTACTGTACTCCGGCACCTTCAAGGAGTTGAAGGGTGAGGAAAGTAGGACTATTCGATATCAGATATCTAAGGAGCTCTTCCGATCTAGAATGACCGATGGCACTACAGTATAGACATATGTCCTAAAATGATCAATTTGATTGAACAATTGGGACAACTGGGTTTTAATGGATGAAGAGATGATCCAAGATTTGATCTTGCAATCACTTCCGGACTCTTTCTCACAAATTGTTGTGAATTTCCACATGAACAAGCTATATGTCAGCCTGCTTGAGTTGCTTAAACATGTTGAAAACTGTAAAGAGTCACTTTCCAACCAAGAAAGACCAAGTCTTACTGGTATGTAGACACCCAAATTTTGCACTTCCTATACTGACCATGGCAGGAGGGCAAATTCGTCCATTGGGCCGGCCTGCGAGAGCAAGGGATGGGCACCGGAACGAACACTCGACGTCACCGCAACGATTTGCAAATCAAAATCGACGTGACAGCAAGGCCGTCCGAAATGGGCATGCCCGAATGATGTAGCACGTCTCCTAGTGATTCCCGGACTGCAAAATACAAGCCTGTCGGCGAAAACCGACGTCGCGACACGAGAAACGAGGTGCGGTTCAGAAAATGAGAAAATCAGCCCACCCAGCCGCGGATTGATCTGCGGCCAAACGATTAAAATAATGGTGGTGCGCACGGGACTCGAAACCAGGAAACCAGCTGAGTGCGATGGGAGGTGGGCCAGCCAGCCGCAGATTGATCTGCGGCCAGCCGCAGATCAATCTGCGGCTGGCTGTGGCCCGGCTATTTCAGCTCATTTCCTGCAGAAGGTTGGAGGAGAGGGAAGAAGAAGGAAAAACAGCAACCAGCAGCTCGGAAATGGGAAAAAAAAAACAGCAGCAAAAACAAGAGCAATTAGGAAAGAAAAAGAGAGAAAATAGTGAGGAATTGTATCCATATTGTGGGACTATATATCATATATTTCTACTCTATTCAATACACAAATTCATACATATTGTGGGGATTATTTGCAAGGTGAAAAATCCTTTGTTTTAGCATTTTGTTTTACCATTTTTTGTTAAGCTTTTTGTCATCCAAATTATATTAAATGTAGTTGTTCTTGTATGTTGTTGTGAATCCACGGATTGAGGGCTATTAGTGAGGGTTCTAAATGGAACGAAATTCCTCCTAATGGCCCGATGATATCCATTTGGTGAATTTTTAGCTCGTTGTAATGATGTATTGTGCATAGATTGTTTAGATTGCTATTTTTAGGATCTTGTGGGTGTGTAGCGATTTTGGATGTGAGCCTAGGAGCGCGACCCCGTGGTCCAAATCCGATGATGGACATCTATTGATATATATAGTAAATTCGATGTATCTTTCATTGTAAATATGTAATCGTCGGGCCTTAAAACGACGCCAAGGCGAGAATCGTGTTTAAGGCCCCGAAATAGTGAAACTTGTGATTGTAGGCGTTTGGGGTTATTTTGATGGCTTACATGCCCATGAATAGCTCCGACGCGTGTTTATGCTCGATTTGATTTATGAGACGAAATTGATTTCAAAGTTAAATGATAAGATTTTTATAAAATCAATCAAACTAGGCTATTAGCATCACGAGGTTAATAAATGGGAAGTGCTAATGAATGTCGATTTCTATTTTAAACGAGAAAGCTAAAGAAAATCGTTTTCAAACATCACAAGAAATGGTTTTATAAAATAAATGACGTTTTATTAAACCGGTGTGCATAGGGTTAAAGAGGTTCTAGAAGTTGCCCATCGTTTGAGTTACGAAAGCAACGTATAGATCTCGATTCCTATTTTGACGAAGGTTTAAAACTCTTGTTTTGCCAAAACGACACCTAACGAAAAAATCTCATAGTTTTTGGACAATTAAAATCAAACCCTTCTTATAAAGGATCAATCTTTCTTGTATAAATCGAAGGACATTCCGAAGCATTCTCAAATCAAAGCACGACTTTCCCTAAAAATCCAAATGATTCTTTCATACAAACTCACCACAACATTCACATAGGCACACACACACGCACACACGCACACACGCGCACATACACACACACACATTCGAGGATTAAAGGATAGGAAAGCATCAAGATTGCGGTAACTGTGTTTCACGGAAGTCGGGGGGTGCCTAACACCTTCCCCTCGCTTAAGCAAGCCCCGAACTCTATGAATCTCGATTCGCAGACCAATTAATTCGGAGTCACATATGAGCCAGCGATTTATAAAAAACGAAAACTCGGATGAGTTGGTACATCCATTTCAAATATACCAACTGGCGACTCTGGTTAATTGGCTCATCATAAAAAAAAACGATCTTTCAAAACCCCGTCGACATTAATGCCGATCTTTTCTAAAAAATCATTCAATCAAAAGGCTAAAATTGGAAAAGACGAAAGAGGCGAAAAACCGGCGTCGACAGCTGGCGACTCTGCTGGGGAACATTAGAGGGCTTAAGCCGCGTTCAAATCTTGATGCTATCCTATCCTTCAAAAATTCATGAATATGTGTGTGCATGCGATATTTTGATCATTTCTACTTTTGTTGTGTGAATGTGTGTTTTGTCCAATAAGTGAATGATTGAATGGGATTGCTTTAATTTAAAGTAAAATCATTTGCATACGGTGAGGACGATGAATGTGAATGTATGTTGAGATAGTACCTCCTCCTGAGGCGAACCTGTCGGTTGCTTATTACTGGACTCGAAGGGGCTGCTCCCCGGAGATGGCTCAGGAAACGCACCACCCAAATCCGCTCCAATCGAAAGGAATCAAACAAGTAGATTGCGAAGATTTGGGGACCTTCATGCCGAAAAGCCCGCGAGAGTAACCCTAGGGTAGGTCAGCCTCTGATAAACCTAACGAAAGGGAAGCTTCTTCATGCCCTTTTATCGTTCAGTCAAATAAATAAATGTCATGCAAATGGCATACAACTGTCATGCCATCATCATCGTAATAAATATGTCCTGTATCATGTGATTGCATCACCTGCACATAAAGAGAGTACTGACATGGTTTTGCAGAAGGGCAATCCGTGCCACATACCGAGGTTTTCTAAAAACTTCTAAATACTATCCTGTCATCAAACACTGACCTTGTTTTGCAGGATAAGATTAAGAGAACCGTGAAAGCGTGGCATAACGATCACAAATAACCCGGAGTAGGGGCATATTCGACCACACAAAAAACAAAAGGGAAAAAAAAAAAAAAAAAAAAGAAATAAAGAAAAAGAAAAAAGAAATGATGATAAAACATGCATCAGTGTTGACATGCATCTGCCAACTTGTAACTGGCACAGTACTAAACTACGGCCCTGGTTTGTTTTGCGAGACTGCCCCTAAGACCCAACTAAGAGGCCGTAAAATCCATACTCCATCCATCCAAATGGCAGAGGCCGGTAGCCATGAAATACACTGGCTTCCCTGATTCACACATCATGGTACGAGATGAGCTTTAAGGGGGAAATTGCGGTACAGACTTGTCCGGCCTGCGAGGATCAGATCGGAGGGATCTCCCATAGTGACGCCCCTCCTAGATGGGCTTGGTATCAAAATATTAAAGAGTTCCTTCGATATAGCTCCCCTCCCGAAAATGCAGATCTGACCAAGGAAAGAGAATCCAAGGGTATATGGGCAGTGAAATTCGTCCTAAGCGGAGACGATTTGCATGAATAGGACCTAGCTACGGGACTGCTGAGATATCTGGAAGCCGAAGAAGCCCACAGATTAATGAACGAAGTACATGGCGATGTGTGAGAAACCCATATGAGCAGAGCATTTTTGGCAAAGAAAATCATGTGAACGGATCACTATTGGCTAACCATGAAAACTGACTGCGATGTTCATGTCAGGAAATGCCATCAATGCCAGATCCATGCCAATGCGATCCATGCACCTCCTAATGAGCTCCATTGCTTGACCTCACCGTGGCCAGTTGGACCGTGCAGCAGGTGATATCCAGGAAGGGGTAAATCCAGGAGTGTGGCAGTGAATCCTGGCCAGTGGAAGATCAATGGGTTTTGAAATTCTGAGTTTTATTTCAAATCCCTGCACGCTCATGTCATTTTGTCATGTTATCTATAAAAAAAAAAAAGAAAAAGAAAAAAAAAAAGGGGGATCATGTGCTGAAACATTTTATATATATGACAAGCATTTTTGTTTTATGTCAGGTACCCCGATTTGAGGCATTCTAGCCTGACAAGCGATAGGCCAAATTTGAAGGAGGATCACGATTTTGGTATAGAGCTAGATTTCGATCTGATGAGGATTGAGCAGGACGAGACAGATATCGACAATACGCCTGGTGAGATCAAAGGATGGGTCGGGGGTAAATCCAAACCCAGTTTAGACCAAACCATCACCATCAAGCGTCAGGGCCCCTAACGATCACAAAGAACCCGGAGTAGGGGCAAATTCGAACACAAAAAAAAAAAAAAAAAGAAAAAAAAAAAAAGAAAAAAAAAAGAAAAAAAGAAAAAGAAAAAGAAAAAATAGCCGAGTTGTTGACCCTGTATGGAGATATGTTCGCTTGGTCCCGTGGCGACGTGATTGGATTGTCCTCAGACGTTATAGGACATTGACTGCCTATAAGCAAAAGTTGAGAACGTTGAAGCCTGAATGGAGGTTGAAAGTAAAAAGACGAGATTATCAAGCGGTTTAAAACAGGAATCATCACGGTGTCTGTTTACCCTGAATGGTTTTCCGACAGAATCCCAGTACCACAGCCTGGAGGAGAAGTAAGGGGCCACATCGACTATAGAAATCTGAGCGATGCCCTCAAGGAGGAGATATACGACAAATTCAAGATCAAACATTTTGATTCAGTCATTTATCGGCCCAAAATGAATGGGGCAGTGGGGGCTGCGAATAAAACACAAACACGATCATGGGAAGAATGTCCGCCAATCATCGGGGATGGCCGGATTTATTGTCGCTCACCCTGTTTGCCTATCGAACCTCAGTTCGCACATTTGCAGGGGCAGCCCCTTACGCATCTCCCGGGCATACGACAAGAGGGTGCGATCCCGAAAATTCAAAATAAACGATTTAGTCCTCAAAAGGATCGCGCCCTGCCAAGACGAAGCTATGGGGAATTTTGCTCTAAATTAAAAGGAGTCGTCGCGATAAAAAAATCTTCCCTGGGGAGCCCTCATCTTACAAGGAATGGACGGAAAGGCGTTCCCCAGCCCGTTAATTCTGACTCTGTGAAACAACCCTGTGAGAAAAAAAAAAAGAGAAAAAAAAAAAAGAAGAAAAAAAAAATCAAAAAATCAAAAAAAATCAAAAATCCCCCAAACCTTTCAACAAGTCAAAGGACCGGATCTTTTGTCAGCCCAGCGAGATACCGATGCGACCAGTACGAGGGAGATCACAAGAAAAGCAACTTAACACTGGGCATTTATCAACTACCCAGGAAATGATGACGTGCAAATTGGCACCCATGCAACAATCCCATCAACATGCACCATCATCATCGAATGCTACCTCATGTCAATTCAATCTTCAACGGTACGATCATCTGGCATTTGTCAAGCATAGTTTTCCTAGGATACGATGATCCGCGTGAAAGGGGATTTTATTTGGCTTGATAGGAGTCGGATTAATTCTGACAAGCAACCGTGGAGCACGATCGTGAGTATGATTAGACGAAGAAGGCTTTCAACCTTTTGATCGAGTACAAAGCCTTAATTCAAAAGCAACGTTTGCGACAGAATCGACCTCATGTGACAGCCTTCACTTTGCATTTGCACAAACTTTCAGTTGTGGGGTATAAAACTATGACGACGTTGATGGCGATTAACACGAAGTCAGACAGTCAATAATTATCAAGCTAAAATCAAGAAGTCAGACGATAAATGATCATCAAGCTAATGTCTCGAATCGTGGCCTGGGTTATTCGAGTAATTAAGCCCGAGGGGTGTCTATACACCTGGTGCCCTAAAGCCGTATGGTTTGGGAGTCGCTGGCCCAACACTCGTTACATGGGTAACTCAGAGCCTAAGAAAACGAGCATTACAGTAGAGGAGGCCCGAGCAGATTCGAATCGTGGCACGGGCTACTCGAGTAATTAAGCCTAAGGGGTGTCTCTACATCTGGTGCCCTAAAGCCGTCTGGTTTGGGAGTCACCGGCCTAACACTCGCTACATGGGTAACTCAAGCCTAAGAAAACGAATCTTGCGCAAGGTCAAGCAAAGAATGAATGGTGCAAACCACCAGCTTGTCTCGAACCGTGGCCTTTGTTACTCGAGTAAATAAACCCGAAGGGGTGTCTGCACACCTAATGCCCCAAAAACCGTCTGGTTCAGGAGTCATTGGTCCAAAACTCGCTACATGGGTAACTTTGAATAGCCTAAGAAAACGAGACAAGTGAAGTGGGCTAATAAAAAGAAGAGATAATACGAAAAACCTCTAGGCCTTAAAACAAGAAGTCATAGAAGAGAAACCCTTACTGAGTGTTGCATCGCACAGTGCGTTTGTCATGTGACGTCAATCCTGCTAAGAACGTTGTCGAGAATGAAGACAGGATACCTTTGACGAGGGAAGGTAGTTCTTTTGAATTCGACCTTACTCACGTACAATGACCATGAATGCTTGAAGGTGTTCTCACGATTTCATAATTCGTCAAATAGAAAATCATCAACTCACGAAAAAAAAAAAAAAAAATCCAATCTAGTACATTCACGGTTCACAACTTGCTAGATTGTGCGATCAATAGATATTCAATTTCATGTGCTTTAACTGCATTTTTGTCGAGATTATAATATCTTTGTGTTGAACTAATACTAACGGCCCGAGCCTTCAAGTTTTGGCATTTGTTAGTCATCTGATATGCAGGATCTTGCAGAGCTGTGGATAACTCAGCACGGTCAACATCGCGAGTTCTCGATAGAAATTCTTGGTAGCGACACGCACCAAGGCAAGGGCAGTTAAGAATCGTGAAATGGAAGGAAGCTGAGGCTGCACAGAACTCTTCGGCATTGGGCCTCTCCATAATCCTGACTATCACTGCCTCGACATCTAAATGATCCACGTGCATGAGCATATACAAAGATGATATAGTTTGGGGCGACAACATATCGGCCATCAAATATGAGCAAAAGGCCAAGGAGCCCAACATAGCTGTCAATCATCACTGAGAGCGAAACAGACTGCCTCAAATGAAGACGACCAAGAACAGGCAGAATACCAAACCAATGAAACAGACTGCCTCAAATGAAGACGACCAAGAACAGGCAGAGTACCAAACCAATGTTGAAGTCTAGAAGCTACACTTCACGACGAGGCGTGATCCAGTCAAATGTTGGCAAAAAGCAACGGCTGTCGAATCGTATCATTTGACTGAACAGGGGTCATTTCTATCTAAGACATATGTTGTGCACATGCATCTGTCCATAACATATCTGCCAGATCATGCATAACATCTTTTTCATGCATGCAGGTACGATGAAAATGAAAATCTTCAGGAAAGTACAAGCACGTCGCTTTCCACATCACAAATGATCGGACCGCGAGGGCTTTTGCGGCATAGTACGTGGACGATGTTGGTGGGAGATCCAGGACAAAAGCTGATCAACAATCCCATCCAAAAAAAAAAAAAGAAAAAAGACAAAAAACAACAAACCCTGGGAAGGGCTGAGATCCACGCGAACCACAACAAAGATGGTGAGCACCCCTGGGAAGGGCTGATATCCACAAAAAGAAAAAAGACAAAAAACAACAAACCCTGGGAAGGGCTGAGATCCACGCGAACCACAACAAAGACGGTGAGCACCCCTGGGAAGGGCTGATATCCACAAAAAGAAAAAAGACAAAAAACAACAAACCCTGGGAAGGGCTGAGATCCACGCGAACCACAACAAAGATGGTGAGCACCCCTGGGAAGGGCTGATATCCACAAAAGAAAAAAGACAAAAAACAACAAACCCTGGGAAGGGCTGAGATCCAAGATAACCAACCGGCGACGATAACCGGGGGTTACGAGATGGGTGACCGGCGACGATACCCGGCCCCGACGAGACAATCGACCGGCGACGATAACCGGCGATTACGAGATGGATGTCCGGCGACGAAAATCGGCTCCGACAAGATAACCAACCGGCGACGATAACCGGGGGTTACGAGATAGGTGTCCGGCGACGAAAACCGGCCCCGACAAGACAATCGACCGGCGACGATAACCGGCGATTACGAGATGGATGTCCGGCGACGAAAACCGGCTCCGACAAGATAACCAACCGGCGACGATAACCGGGGGTTACGAGATGGGTGTCCGGCGACGAAAACCGGCCCCGACAAGACAATCGACCGGCGACGATAACCGGCGATTACGAGATGGATGTCTGGCGACGAAAACCGGCTCCGACGAGATAACCAACCGACGACGATAACGGGGGGTTACGAGATGGGTGTCCGGCGACGAAAACCGGCCCCGACAAGACAATCGACCGGCGACGATAACCGGCGATTACGAGATGGATGTCCGGCGACGAAAACCGGCTCCGACAAGATAACCAACCGGCGACGATAACCGGGGGTTACGAGATGGGTGTCCGGCGACGAAAACCGGCCCCGACAAGACAATCGACCGGCGACGATAACCGGCGATTACGAGATGGATGTCCGGCGACGAAAACCGGCTCCGACGAGATAACCAACCGGCGACGATAACCGGGGGTTACAAGATGGGTGTCCGACGACGAAAACCGGCCCCGACAAGACAATCGACCGGCGACGATAACCGGCGATTACGAGATGGATGTCCGGCGATGAAAACCGGCTCCGACGAGATAACCAACCGGCGACGATAACCGGGGGTTACGAGATGGGTGTCCGGCGATGAAAACCGGCCCCGACAAGACAATCGTCCGGCGACGAAAACCGGCGATTACGAGATGGATGTCCGGCGACGAAAACCGGCTCCGACAAGATAACCAACCGGCGACGATAACCGGGGGTTACGAGATGGGTGACCGGCGACAAAAATCGGCCCCGACAAGATAACCAACCGGCGACGATAACCGGGGGTTACGAGATGGGTGACCGGCGACGAAAACCGGCCCCGACAAGACAATCGACCGGCGACGATACCCGGCGGTCACGAAATGGGTGACCGGCGACGATACCCGGCCCCGACGAGACGATCGATCGGCGACGATAACCGGCGATCAACGAACCCCTGGGAAGGGCTGGTATCCAAACAATCAACGACCCCCGACAAACGGTGACACCTGTAGAATCGTATCAAAAGACTGTACAGGGGTCATTTTTTCATTTTAAATGTTGTGTCACATGCATTGAATAGAATGATAATTCTGTACGTGATCCATGCAGGTTAGGTGTCAAGGTCCTAGCCTATCAGAGTCAAAGGCTATGACTGCCAAGAGCGATGTACGAGGACGAACTCCAAGGATGCCCTTCAAAGCTAGTCAGGAGAATAACTTCCTTTGATGACAATGGGATGGAATAAGGTGATTACGAGAGGGGTGACCGGATGTGAGACCCGACATTCACAGGACAATCGACCGGATACGAGACCCGGCGATTATGAGACGAGCGACAGATTAGGGATTGATGCATTGACACCTTTACGAATGTGTTGCATGCCTTACATCTTGCGTTACATCATAAGTTGTATGTGTTGCATCATGTATGCACTGTAATTCTTATGCACTGTCATTCATGCATCGGGTGTCTATTTCTTTATCATGTTCATTTCATTTAACATTTCATAAACATGATAAAGAGGGGCAGCTGTAGACACCCAAATTTTGCACTTCCTATACTGACCATGGCAGGAGGGCAAATTCGTCCATTGGGCCGGCCTGCGAGGAGCAAGGGATGGGCACCGGAGACGAACACTCGACGTCACCGCAACGATTTGCAAATCAAAATCGACGTGACAGCAAGGCCGTCCGAAATGGGCATGCCCGAATGATGTGGCACGTCTCCTAGTGATTCCCGGACTGCAAAATACAAGCCTGTCGGCGAAAACCGACGTCGCGACACGAGAAACGAGGTGCGGTTCGGAAAATGAGAAAATCAGCCCACCCAGCCGCGGATTGATCTGCGGCCAAACGATTAAAATAATGGTGGTGCGCACGGGACTCGAAACCAGGAAACCAGCTGAGTGCGATGGGAGGTGGGCCAGCCAGCCGCAGATTGATCTGCGGCCAGCCGCAGATCAATCTGCGGCTGGCTTTGGCCAGGCTATTTCAGCTCATTTCCTGCAGAAGGTTGGAGGAGAGGGAAGAAGAAGGAAAAACAGCAACCAGCAGCTCGGAAATGGGAAAAAACAGCAGCAAAAACAAGAGCAATTAGGAAAGAAAAAGAGAGAAAATAGTGAGGAATTGTATCCATATTGTGGGACTATATATCATATATTTCTACTCTATTCAATACACAAATTCATACATATTGTGGGGATTATTTGCAAGGTGAAAAATCCTTTGTTTTAGCATTTTGTTTTACCATTTTTGTTAAGCTTTTTGTCATCCAAATTATATTAAATGTAGTTGTTCTTGTATGTTGTTGTGAATCCACGGATTGAGGGCTATTAGTGAGGGTTCTAAATGGAACGAAATTCCTCCTAATGGCCCGATGATATCCATTTGGTGAATTTTTAGCTCGTTGTAATGATGTATTGTGCATAGATTGTTTAGATTGCTATTTTTAGGATCTTGTGGGTGTGTAGCGATTTTGGATGTGAGCCTAGGAGCGCGACCCCGTGGTCCAAATCCGATGATGGACATCTATTGATATATGTAGTAAATTCGATGTATCTTTCATTGTAAATATGTAATCGTCGGGCCTTAAAACGACGCCAAGGCGAGAATCGTGTTTAAGGCCCCGAAATAGTGAAACTTGTGATTGTAGGCGTTTGGGGTTATTTTGATGGCTTACATGCCCATGAATAGCTCCGACGCGTGTTTATGCTCGATTTGATTTATGAGACGAAATTGATTTCAAAGTTAAATGATAAGATTTTCATAAAATCAATCAAACTAGGCTATTAGCATCACGAGGTTAATAAATGGGAAGTGCTAATGAATGTCGATTTCTATTTTAAACGAGAAAGCTAAAGAAAATCGTTTTCAAACATCACAAGAAATGGTTTTATAAAATAAGTGACGTTTTATTAAACCAGTGTGCATAGGGTTAAAGAGGTTCTAGAAGTTGCCCATCGTTTGAGTTACGAAAGCAACGTATAGATCTCGATTCCTATTTTGATGAAGGTTTAAAACTCTTGTTTTGCCAAAACGACACCTAACGAAAAAATCTCATAGTTTTTGGACAATTAAAATCAAACCCTTCTTATAAAGGATCAATCTTTCTTGTATAAATCGAAGGACATTCCGAAGCATTCTTAAATCAAAGCACGACTTTCCCTAAAAATCCAAATGATTCTTTCATACAAACTCACCACAACATTCACATAGGCACACACACACGCACACACGCACACACGCGCACATACACACACACACATTCGAGGATTAAAGGATAGGAAAGCATCAAGATTGCGGTAACTGTGTTTCACGGAAGTCGGGGGGTGCCTAACACCTTCTCCTCGCTTAAGCAAGCCCCGAACTCTATGAATCTCGATTCGCAGACCAATTAATTCGGAGTCACATATGAGCCAGCGATTTATAAAAAACAAAAACTCGGATGAGTTGGTACATCCATTTCAAATATACCAACTGGCGACTCTGGTTAATTGGCTCATCATAAAAAAAAACGATCTTTCAAAACCCCGTCGACATTAATGCCGATCTTTTCTAAAAAATCATTCAATCAAAAGGCTAAAATTGGAAAAGACGAAAGAGGCGAAAAACCGGCGTCGACAGGTAGATGATTCTTCTAGGAAGTAGAAGAGGGCTAAAGGGTCTTCTTAAAAGAAGAACAATTCAAAGAAGGTAAAAGGAAAGGCAAAAATAAAGGACAATAAGAACAAGACTGATGCAGATAGCAAAGGAGTTTGCTTCCACTGCAATAAGCCTGGATACTAGAATTAAAACTAGAAGGTAACCAGAAGAAGCTTAGTGAAGCTTCGGTTACAAATATAGGTTTGTTCATGATTGAAATAAATTTTTTTATAAGTCAAGGTTCTACTTGGGTATTGGATACCGGCTGTAGTTCTCACGTATGCAATCCAATGCAGAGACTAAGCAGAAGTAGAAAGCTAAACAAAGAATAAGTAATCTTACGCGTGGAGAATGAAGCAATGGTTGCTGCATTAACCGTAGGAACTTATAGTTTAGCATTGCCTACGGGCAAGTCTATTAAGTTAATAAGTTGTTATTATGTTCCAGTTCTCTTTAGAAACATTTTTACTTCCGTTGTTGGACAAGGAAGGTTCTGGTATTATATTTAAGAACAATTGTTGTTCTATTTATAATGATAATGTTTTGTTTGAAACTGGAAGATTACTTGATAGACTTTGTATACTTGACTTACATGAAAATTATTTTGCAAATTGAACAAACTAGTAAAAGAAAAGGGGATGGTCATTCAAAGAGTTGAATGTGTGTATTTGATAAAATACAAGTCTGAATCATTTGAAATGTTCAAAGAATTCAGAAGTGAAACATATTGACAGAGTATTAAGATTCTTTGATCAGATCGAGGAAAGAATACTTGTACAATGAGTTTCTAGATCATCTCAAAATGGTATTTTCTCATAATGGACACTTCCTGATACGCAATAATTGATTGGTGTATCTTAAAGGAGTATTTGTACCTTGTTGGACATGGTGCAGTCCATAATGATTTTTACCGACATTCTAGTATCCATCTGGGGTTATGCCCTAGAAACGGCTTTTGCATATCTACAAAATAAGGTAACCTCAAAAATCTGGCCCCAAGACTCCATAAAAGTTATGGATAGGGAGGATTCCTAATCTTAAGTATGTTAAGATAAGGGTTGTCCCAGCTTATGTGAAAAGGTTTCAAAGATAAGTTTTGGGACAAAATCTGACAAGTGCAGATTTGTGGGATATCCTAAAGAAAAGTTTAGGGTATTATTACTATAATCCTACACGCTGCCTTCTTAGATAAAGGTGTTTATCATTGAAGGAGCTAGTGGGAGGGTAATAGATCTTGAAGGAGTTCAAGAACCCCAAAGCACTTTAAGTCGAACTGAGAAACCTGTAGATAGACCTATTGTACCACAACCGAATCGTAAATCTGGAAGAGTACCGAAGATACCTGGGAGGTATGGATTCATCATAGAGGATGATGATGAGGTACGCATCATAAATGATGATGATCCAGTTATATACGATGAGGCTACGAGTAGAAGACACTCAGAGAAATGGCAGATGGCCATGAAATCCGAAATGGACTCCATGTATGAGAACCAAGTATAAACTCTGGTTACTCCACAAAAGGGCATAGTGCCTAGAGTGTGAATATGGGTCTTTAAGAGAAAGACTAGGGCAAATGGCAAGGTGGAGACCTATAAGACCAGACCTGTTTAAAAGGTTTCAAATAAAGTCAAGGAGTTGACTGTGATAAAACCTTATTACTAGGTAATGCTCAAGTCCATTTGGATTTTTCTTGTGATTGCAGCTTATTACGAAATCTGGCAAAAATGGATGTGGAGACACCCTTCCTCAATGAAGACTTGAGGAGAATGTATGTATGATACAGCCAGAGGAATTTGTTTCGAAGGTTGAAGCAAATCGTGTTTTAAGCTACAATGATCCATTGATGGATTGAAGCAAGCTTCTCAAAGATGGAACATTCATTTTGATGAGACAATCAAAAGAGTTTGATTTTATCAAAAACGGGAATGAACCTACTGTATACAAAAGGGTCAGTGGGAGCGCTGTGACATTCTTGGTATTATATGTTGATATACTACTGACAAGGAATAACACACCAATGCTACAATCAGTAAAGATAAAATTGTCTAAACATTCCTCCATGAATGACTTGGGAGGAGCATCCTATAAATTGGGGATATAAGTCTATATAGATAGATTTAAAAGGATGTTCGGCTTGACCCAAGGAACGTATATTCATTTGATGCTAAAGGCGTTTAGCATGGCAAACTCCAAGAGAGGTCTCATGATGATGAGCCATGGAGAGAATCTCTCTAAAATTGTCCCCAATTGAAAGAGAGATCGCATGAGTTACTATCATGTATGCAATGAATATACTAGGCTTGATGTTGATCAGTCATATTCTGGAGAAGATTACTGTAAGACAGTCATAAACATCTTTAGGTACTTAACTGGTACTGAAGATGTGATTATGATTCATGGTAGGTCTGAATTAAAACTAGAGGGCTAAACAGACTTAAGTTTTTCAGACTGACCAAGACGATAACAAATCCACTTTAAGGTAAATCGTTACTTTGAAAGGTGGTGCAGTGAATTGGAAAGGTTCCAAACAGGAAAGAGTTATTGGTTTAGTGACAAAGACAAAGTATATAGCTGTAAATGAAGCTGCAAGTTGATTGTTTGGATGAAAAGTTCATCACAGAACTAGGAATAGTTCCTAAGTCTCATCTTGGATTCAAACATGTGTTGCGGCACTTTCATTTGATTAGTGGAATCATTGAAAGAGGATAAGTCACTATAGAGATAGTGGACTCTCAATAACAACATTGTATATCCATCTACTGAAGCTTTATCCAAACAGCAGGATGATCGTCACTTAGAGAAGAAGGGTATTAGATACCATGCCGATTGGCTTTAGTGCAAGTGGGAGATTGAAAGTAGTATGCACACAAGCCAATCATATTTGATATGATGTAGCATATACTTTGTAATCTTATTTGATTGTAAAAGGCATTTTGCATTATCTACATGGTGCTGTTATATTAAATGTGATAAACCCATAGTTTTGAGCAATGCTTTTAGAATCATGATGGTGATCATGCTAATGAGATCTAAATTCTAGATAGCTCACAAACTAAAATTGTTCCTAATCGTTGGATTACTAAAAAGGGGATTAGTGAATCCGGATAGATTAGTACATACGTTGCTTGCTCTTATGAAGAGGATGATTGATCTCATAATCATTTGTGTGGAGACACTAAAGCAAGTATGTAGGTGCTTATTACAGAATAAGTTCACTGAACGTGGCTCGCTAAGGAATACCT
Organism: Aralia elata; assembly: GCA_034770075.1. Classification (NCBI taxonomy): domain Eukaryota; kingdom Viridiplantae; phylum Streptophyta; class Magnoliopsida; order Apiales; family Araliaceae; genus Aralia; species Aralia elata. Next base: position 26,223,032 of record CM068388.1, on the reverse strand, counting down.
AATGGAGTTTTACTCGTCTGTCAATAGGAATTCCTCTAGTGATAGTAGTACAAGTGATCCTTGGACTTGAGATCATCATAGTATCTTGTGTATGATGAGTTATACTTTGACATGTCCCTTAAGACCTTTAGGGTATATCATAGGGTATGATTGGGTATAATAAGTTATACATGGAGATAGGTGAATGATCAATAAAGAATCTACCACTTCTAGTAAAAGGAGAGAATGTCCTATGTGATTCGATAAATGACGACTCAGAAGTCTTTGGCCAAAGCAGAATGAAATTAGAAAGGAGTTTCTAATTTGCATTAATTAGAGTTGTGCATTTGAGAATCGAAATACATATAATTAAATAAAATAAGACTTGACAGTAATTCCATGTCTTATATTTAATTGGGACATTGTATGGTAGAAAGATTGAATTGTACGGTAACTATGCACTGAAAGGTTCTTTTATGATTAATGTTGAAATCTATATTATCTGGAAAGTCGTTGATCGCTAAGGGGGCTTACCCTTATTGTAGAATAAATATTATTTATTTAAATGAATTAAATAGTTTAATTTATTTATTTAAATAAGATTAGAATTGTTCTAATTGATTTATTCACAACCGGTTTAATATGGAGAACCTAAAGGGTCACACCGCAAAAGGAAAATATTTATTTAAGAAGTAAATGGCATAATTGTAATAATAAGTTAAGTGTATTTAATTTAGTCTATGGAGATAGAATAAATTAAATAGCTTAATATTTATTATTTAATATTTTAGAAATATTAAATATAAATTAATAAGAGGAGTCTTATTATTATTATTACTATTACTATTATTTAATTCCTAATAGGGATTGGGAATTAATTAATAGAAGTACTCTCACATGAATTCCTAATTGGATTAGGAGTTTAATTTAATTAAAGGAGTTTAATTAGAATAGAAACCCTAATCCTAAATAGTTTTAGGGAAGGGTTTTCCTACATCTATAAATAAGAGAAGTCTTATCATAGATTAGGGTTACACACTCTTGCATAAGAATTGTAGAGAGTACTTAACAATTTTTATAGAGATAGAAACTAGGGTTTTGCCAACACCCATCTTCTTGAACAAGTATTATTCCTTGGTGGATCACCTCTAGAGGCCAAACACTTGGGTGGCTAACGTTGATCAAAGGAAGGAATTTAATCGGTGGAATTCAAGGAGAACGCGAAGGAATTGGAGGTGAACTTGTACCTGAGGAAGCTAGAATTCTACAAGGGTATAATTCTTATTCTCCATCTCTTTCGTTTAATTAATAATTGTGCATAAAGAAAGATCATGGTGATGGTTTGTATAAAATTTTAAAATCTGATTTTATCGCGCTTCCGCTTTATTAATGTAATTTGATTGCATGTTCGCGCTATGTACAAACCTAACACAATCTCCTCGAGAAAATGTCTCGTTTAGAATGGATCAGGCATGTCTCAACGCCTTTGAGCTATTAAAGAAGAAATTAGTACCTACTCTAGTAATAGTTGTGAAAGTAGTATGCACACAAGCTAATCATATTTGATATGATATAGCATATACTTTGTAATCTTATTCGGTTATTAATAAAAGTATTAAAGACATTTTACTTTATCTACATGGTGCTGTTGTTTAATATGTGATAAACTCATAGTTTTAAGCAATGCTTTTAGAATCATGATAATGATCATGCTAATGAGATCTAAATTCTTAGAAAGCTTAAAACTAAAATTGTTCCTAATCGTTGGATTACTAAAAAGGGGATTAGTGAATCCGGATAAATTAGTACATATGTTGCTTGCTCTTATGAAGAGGATGATTGATCTTATAATCATTTGTGTGAAGACACTAAAGCAAGTATGTAGGTGCTTATTGGAGAATAAGTTCACTGAACGTGGCTCGCTAAGGAATACTTGATGGAGTTTTACTCGCCTGCCAATAGGAATTCCTCTAGTGATAGTAGTACAAGTGATCCTTGGACTTGAGATCATCATAGTATCTTGTGCATGATGAGTTATACTTTGACATGTGTTTGCCTAAATCTATACAAGCAAAATACGCAAGTATACACAGTCCACAAGTAATAAAGTGAAAGTAGAGTATCGTCCCACAGAGAAGAATTGATTCTATAATGACAATTTCAAATTTAAATTTAAACAATTTTAGTAAGCAAATAATTGATTTCGAAAGTTTTGAGTTAAACTAATTAATTCTAAATTAAATTACTACCACTAGTTTGAAAACAGATTTTTAAAGACTTAAGACTATAACTTCGCTTAATGCTTTATCTTGCTCAACACACTTCCCTTCGAATTATGCTAGTTGTTTTCGATTGTTAACCAGGAACTCATCACTATTTATAACCATCTCTCAATGTTTTATAAATAACTCAACTCAAATCCATAATTGATAGACTCAAGTCAATCACCCTAGATAACTAATTCACTATATTTCTATGTGAATTACAATTAAAAAGGATTTAAAGTCCAGGTTCCCTATTTTGATTACATGCGGTGAATAGGTATATTTCTATCCTAAACACAAATTAGGAATTCCATTGACAGCAGAAGACACAATCACATGCTATTATGGTCCGATCTAATTCTAGACTTCATCTCTCGAATTCATATAGAATATCCCAGTAATTATTGGCCAGATAATTAAGCAATTCAGCACAAACCATAATAAACAATCCAAAAGTAACTAATCATAATATTCCAGGAAGCATACTATTAAAAATTACGCAATAAGATCCATTATAGCCTTAAAAGAAATTTAATTCATAACTAAACTAGAATTCATCATCCACAAGTTTAATAACATCAAAAGTTTAGAGTAGAAAGAAAAGAGAAGAAACACTGTAAGCAATCCTTCAATCTTTATCCTGCTCCTCCTTGCTTTCTCCTTGCTATCAACTTGCTTCAAGTCTTCTCAAATTCCTCAAAACTAGGGTTTTCTAATAATAGATCTCACAATTACCAACTAGAAAACACCTATTTATAGTATCTGATAAAACCCCTAATTAATTACAAAGTTTCAAATCCAAGTTCAAATCAAAACCAATTAAAACATCTGAAAAGTCAAATTTGCCCTCACTCGAACCGACGCGGCAGCGCCTGGATTAAGCTTGAAAGGCGCACGGTCGCGCTACTCTGGCAGCAAATTTTTTTCTAAGTTTGAATTCAGGCGCGGCCGCGCTGCACCCTAGTTCATTTTGGGCGCGGTCGTGCTGCCCTGCTACCCTGCAATATCAGCAACTGTAATAGCGCAATCCCACCAATTCTCGCCAAACTCAATCCCAACACGCGCAACCTGCAAAAACACATAAAAATGCATGAAAAGTAACTATATACCATGGAAATAAACAATAATTCGCATTCATTGGCATCCGATTCGTAGGTATAAAACCTACTCATCAAATTCCCCCAAACTTAAACTATTGCTTGCCCCCAAACAACATAATGCAATGCAATATAGCTAACACAATGCAACACAATGCCATGAATGCACTAAAAACTACCATGCCTAAGAATCCAACCAATAACCAGTATGAATGTTAACTGTGTGCCTCAGATATATCAACAACTAGCTTGAAACAATAAATGCAGTCAAAAGGAACTAATAATCTCAACCAATCACACAATATACACCTATCATCACCCAAATTGTGCATGTGTGTTCATTAATCAAGTTAACTGACCAAAGTTCAAAATAAAGCCACATAACCAACTCTAAAACAAGAATACTCTATTTTTACTTCAATTCAAGCAAATACAACAAATCCAGCCAAAATCAAGCAAATACCGAGCATGAAGGTTCTAACAAGACTTATTCCTAACTTTATTTTTCTACGAGTGCGTTTTACGCTCCATCTCGTATTTATGCTTAACTGTGCAATGTCAAGTTCTCTTAGGCGTTTCAGAATCACCCATGTAGCGAGCGTTCAATCAGTGACTCCCAAACCAGACGACTTTAGGGCACTAGGTGTTAAGACACCCCTAAGGATCTAATTACCCGAGTGATAAATGCCACAGAACCCAACTAATCAACGCATTTATTGTATTTTTTTTCTATTTTTTTATTCTTTTCTTTTCTTTTTTTTCTTTTTTCATTTTTTTTCACGCCTTAAAAGAAACCCCCAAACTCAGCTTTTACCCTATTTCAGCCTTCTTTGTTGACTTACCTAACAATGTTTTATCAAATTCTCATGTAAAAATCAGTTATGCAACCCTTTGAATCCCAGCAGTCAAATTAATCAAATTGTTCGTGCTATCCAATAACTCAAGTTATGACAAGCATAATTACTCTCATGATCAAAATTATTTTATCCCTAACGACTTTCAAACTGTCCAAGCTAACACAATAATACCCATCTCATCATTGGCCGAGCCTAAATCATACCAACTAATCAATTGGATTCATGCGAACAAACTAAATGCACCTAACACAACCAAACTAAACTATGCAAGATTCATAATAATCACAATGATATGCCAACATACTAACAGATATGATGCACAAAATCAACAAACATGCTAAACAAAAACCTAAAAGAACTCCCCCAAATTGAAAACAGACAATACCCTCATTGGATAAAACAATAAAAGGAAAGGAAAAGGAAAGAAAAACTCCCCTAATCTGAAGTAGCAGCATCTGCATCCTCCCCATCTGAAGGTGTGTCCGGAGGCGGATAAGTGGAGTCTGCACCAAATGTCGGGAATTGTATTTGAACGCCCAACTAAGAAAAGGCCTGCGAGAAACTATCTGAAAGTTGAGTGGAGAAAAAACGAAGCCCGGTCATACTCGAGTGTATAGCATAGATCCTCCGAGTCATACGCCTCTCCATGCGATCCAAACGAGCCTGGGATATATGAGCTGGCTGTTCAGGTTCAGGCATCGACTGATCAGCGGCCTCCTCACTCTCACTGTAGTCTCCCAATAAAAATCCTGCTCCACGGGCATGAGAAGGAGCTCCTTCCCACACCTTATACTTAGCAATTGTCGTATAGTCAATCGTGTTCATCGGTAGTTGCTCATGCTCACTATCAGCCCACTCCACCGCCGCAGCCGAGCATAGACGTGTAATTACTGACGCATGAGGGATACCACCGGAAGTACCACCCTGAAGGTATCGACAAATAGACTGATGGATAACATACCCCACATTAATTGATTACCCTTGCACAATACCATATAGCAAAATCGCCCGATCCTTAGTCACGTCGTTTTGGAGCCTGGTTGGCATGAGATTGGCACAAATAAAGCTGTACCAGGCCTTGCCATAACGACTTAAGGCAGTGTGAGGGAAGTGAAGCTTCTGATCCGTCCCTTGCTTTGTTGTCCATGCGGTACCAGGCTTGCACAAAATATTCTTGATTCGCTCTAATTTAGTGTCCCAAAATAAGAGTTTGCTAGTCTAATTCATCAATAGAGTTTGTTCAGTAGAAACTATACTCGAAATTTAAATAACAAACAATGTTTGGAATAAAGCTTAAGTACGTAACATGATAGTAACCTTGCTTGAATATCAATAAGCTAAGGTCAATAAGCTTGCTCAATATAAATAAACTTGCATTGAATAAATTAACAAGTTAAAAGGGAAATAACAACTTGCCTTAAGCGTAGATTACAAATTAAATATCTCACGATCCTTAAACAACCTATACATTTAATTATAAAATAGTAACATAATTAGTTATAGAACAATATACACACTTTAGGTTTGTTCTTATCCTTTTTATTATAACATCTCATTTAGCATACCACAAACAACAAATACTAGTTTATCAACCATCTTGGCAATTCAGTAGTCACTTAATTAAGTTTTAAACTTGTTTATAGCATCATAGTAGTATCAGAAAGAAAATAAAAATTTAAAATTCTGGTTACTATTCCCTCGCCGGGGCGAGGATTTTCTTAACAAAAAATCTCGTTGGGGCGAAGATTTCCTTTACAATTTTCTCGCTGGGGCGAGCTCTCGCCGGGGCGAGGATTTACAGCTCATTTCTCTCGTCGGGGCGAGAGACTCGGCAGTCGTCTCCTACAGTCGCGAACCAGTGAAAACTTAGGCCAATTTTGGCCAAATATTTCGAATTCTACCATCCAGTACACAAACTAAATATACCCAGACATCCAACATGCTAGAAAATAATTACCCAACATGTTTCTAACCAATCTAAGCATTATAAAACACATATCAACCAATTGCAAACCCAAAATTTCACTATTAAACAATTTATTCATGTTTTGACCATTTTCATGAAATCAAGCTCTGTAAATACATTTTCAACCAATTAAAACCATTCTTCTTGCATTATTCTTGTTTTTTATCATATAATCATAAACAATTACTAATTCACCGATTAATAACCAAATTGAATCATCAATTTCATACATATATACAATTCATGAAATAAACTCTGTAAAAACTAAAAACTAAATTCAAAAACATGTTTTCATGAATTAACTCTTCAAACTAGTTTATAATCATCACATAATCTCTAATACATGCCTACTAACAATTATAACCAAGTAATTCATGTATTTAGCATAAAATTTATATACAGGAAATTAAAAATCATATACAGAGAAGTATAGTGAAGAACTTTTAGAAAAGGGCTATACCTTCTATTGCTTTGATTAATCTCCTTGGGTTTTAGAATTTCTACGTTCAATTTCCAAACTCTTCTTCTCAATTCTCTCTTTTCTCTCAACTCTCAAATTCACAGAGTTCTCTCTCAACTCTGTTCTTTTCTTTCTCTTCTGTTCTTCTTTTTACAACTGAAGTAGTTTAAAAAAATAAAACTGATAGAATAAAAAAAATAAAAACTGATAATTAAACAAAATAATAACGTATACTGATATTAATCTATCAGTTACATAATTCAAAAAGCCATAAGGCTTGTTTGACAAACTAATTTAAAAATAACCCATTATTCTAACTAAAGGTCATAAGGCCTTGTTTGGTAAAACTGAATTAAACACTTTCTCATTTATTTTAATAAATCATTATAACATATAGTTTTAAATGTCACACTTCTGATTTAATTGAACTTATTATTAAATAAATTCAATTAAACCTTACTAACTTAAATAATAAATTTATTTAACCAATAACAATAACACCCAATGAATTATATTATTCAAATAAATCATTTATTCAAATAAACCTTTTCATCATCTAATTTAATTATTAAATTAAATTAGAATTAACATAACAAATCACATTCAAATAGCATTTAACATTATTAAACTTAACATATACCCATTCCACAAAAATTTAATAAATTATTATTTTACTCAACAAATAAATTAACAAAAATATTTATATAAATAAATATTTTTATTCATTCACAAAAATTACATTCGTTACATCTTTCCCTCCTTAAAAGGATTCTGTCCCCAGAATCACAAAGCAATTAAATCGTCCGTTACATTCTCCCCTCCTTACAAAGATTATGTCCCCAGAATCGCAATATAAAGACTAAACAAATATTTGAGGAAATTTTTGCATCATTTGCTCTTCGAGTTCCCACGTTGCTTCTTCAGCACTGTGGTTCCTCCAGATTACCTTAACAGAAGGTATCACTTTATTTCTAAGTACTTGGTCCTTCCTGTCCACTATCTGTACAGGAACCTCTTCATAAGACAAATCTTTCTCGAATTGTAGTGGTTCATATTCTATGACATGTTTATAATCAGACTTATACGATCGTAGCACCGATATGTGGAATACATTATGAATGTGGTCTAACTCGGGAGGTAAAGCTACCTCATAAGCCACCTCGCCTATTCGTTTCAGCACTTCGAAGGGTCTAATAAACCGCGGACTGAGTTTACCCTTTTTACCAAATCTGATTTTTCCCTTCCAGTGAGATACTTTGAGGAACACAAAGCTCCCGACTTCAAATTCGCGATTTTGTCGGTGTTGATCAGCATACTTCTTCTGTCTGTCTTGAGCGGCTATCAGACTGGCTCTTATTACCTTGACAATTTCAGCAGTTTGTTGTACCAGCTCGGGTCCCAATTGTCGTCGTTCACCAACCTCATCCCAGCATAACGGAGTTCTGCATTTCCTTTCGTACAATGCTTCGTAGGGCGGCATGCCGATACTAGCGTGATGACTATTGTTGTAAGCAAACTCGACCAGAGGTAAATGATCATTCCAGTTGCCATTAAAATCCATGACGCGCACCCGAAGCATATCCTTCAACGTCTAAATTGTTCTTTCACTCTGGCCATCGGTTTGAGGATGGTAGGCTGTACTCATTCTCAACTGCGTTCCCAAACAAGCTTGCAAACTCCTCCAAAATTTTGAGGTGAAACGTGGATCTCTGTCTGACACTATTGACACTGGAACACCGTGCCTTGAGATAATCTCCTTTACGTATAATTTCGCCAGCTGATCCAAGGTGAATCTGATTTTGATAGACAAGAAATGTGCTGATTTCGTCAATCTGTCAACTATGACCCATATTGCGTCATAACCCTTCTGAGTAGTTGGAAGCCCTAGCACGAAGTCCATCGTGATATGGTCCCACTTCCATTCTGGTATCTCCAAGGGATGTAGCAAACAACTTGGTCGTTGATGCTCCGCTTTAACTCTCTGACAAGTGAGACACTTCGCAACACACTCAGCAACCTCTCTTTTCATGTTTGGCCACCAAAAATGTTGTCGAAGATCCTGGTACATTTTTATGCTACCCGGGTGAATCGACAATCTTGAACTGTGAGCTTCGTTCAAAATCTCTTCTCTGATTTCTGGCACTGACGGAACCCAGATTCTGCCCTCAAATCTCAGCATTCCTTCGGTGTCGATTTTGTATTTAAGCTCTTCTCCCTTAAGCACTCTTTTGTGTATATTAATACACTCCTCATCCTTGAGTTGCGCTTCCTTGACTTTGTCCACCAAAGTTGGTTGAGTTTCCATCTGGAACAATTTTTCATTAGGCTCTGCCAGACCCTTCACCTCTAACTCCAATTTAGCCATTTCTGCTATGAGCTTCTCCTGATCAGTTAACAAAAATAGTTTCTCCCGACCTTTTCTACTCAAAGCGTCGGCAACCACATTAGCCTTTCCCAGATGGTATAAAATTTCACAATCATAGTCTTTGATCAATTCTATCCATCTCCTCTGCCGCATATTCAAATCCTTCTGTGTAAAAATATACTTCAGACTTTTAGGGTCTGTATATATTTCACATTTCTCCTCATAGAGATAGTGCCTCCAGATTTTCAGAGCAAATACCACAACTGCTAACTCTAAATCATGGGTCGGATACCCTTTTTCATAATCTTTTAGTTTGCGCGATGCATATGCAATAACCTTACCATTCTGCATCAACACACAACCAAGTCCCTTATGCGATGCGTCAATGTACACCACAAAATTTCCTGTATCATCTGGTAAAGACAACACAGGTGCCGAACTTAGTCTCTTCTTTAGTTCTTGGAAACTCTCTTCACACTTCTCCGTCCAAACAAACTTCACTGATTTCCGTGTTAAATTCATCAACGGAGTGGCGATCTTGGAGAAATCTTGAATAAAACGCCTGTAGTATCCTGCCAAACCTAGGAAACTCCTCACTTCTGACGGTGTTTTCGGCTGATCCCAGTTTATGACTACTTCCACTTTCGCTGGATCCACTGAAATCCCGTCTTTATCAATAACATGCCCAAGGAATTGAACATGCTCCAACCAAAATTCGCATTTTGAAAATTTTGCATATAATTGCTCCTTCCTTAACGCCTCCAATGTCACCCTCAAATGCTCCACATGTTCTTCTTAAGTTTTGGAGTAAACCAAAATGTCGTCTATGAATACAACCATAAACTTATCTAGAAATGGTTTGAACACCCTATTCATTAAGTCCATGAATGCTGCAGGCGCATTCGTTAAACCAAATGACATAACCAAAAACTCATAGTGACCATATCTAGTTCGAAATGTCGTCTTTGGTATGTCTTCTCTTCTCACCTTTAACTGATGGTACCCACTTCGCAGATCTATCTTCGAAAAATATCTTGCTCCCTTCAATTGGTCAAACAAGTCATCGATTCTTGGCAACGGATACTTGTTTTTAATCGTGACCTTGTTCAACTCTCTATAATCAATGCAAAGACGCATTGATCCGTCCTTCTTCTTGACGAATAACACCGGCGCTCCCCACGGCGAAACGCTCGGTTGGATATACTTTTTATCCAGCAACTCTTGCAATTGCACCAACAACTCCTTCATGTCTACCGGAGCCATTCTATATGGGGCTTTTGATATAGGGGTTATACCCGGTGCTAAATCAATTACAAACTCGATTTTCCTATCTGGCGGTAATCCTGGCAAATCATCAGGAAACACGTCCGCAAAATCCCTTACTACCGGTATCTCCTCCAGCTTCACACTTACCTTCCGGGTATCGACTATGTAGGCTAGATATCCTACACATCCTTGTCTCAACATCTTTCTGGCCTGTATCATCGTCAGACAACTCGTTTGTCTAGGCGACTTGCTGCCATAAAACACTACCTTTGATGGAGTCATAAGGTTTACACACTTCTTTTGACAATCAATAACTGCCGCATGGTTGAACAACCAATCCATTCCCAAAATAACGTCAAACTCTCCAAGACGAATTGGGATTAAGTTTACTGTCATCACATGACTATTAATATCTATTCGACAGTTTTTATGAACAAACTTAACAGGAATCACTTCCCTATTCGCAATTTCTATATTCATGGGGTAACCTAATTCTTCCTGAGGTAACCCTAATTTCTTAGCAAAATCATCGGATATAAATGAGCAAGTAGCACCCGAGTCAAACAATACATAAGCATTAACATTATTGACTGGAATGATACCTGACACTACATCCTTTGACTGCACAGCATCCTGCAGCGTCATGTTGAATGTTCGAGCGGTAGGTCGATTGGGCTGTGCCGGTCCTGTGATAGTAAGGTTGCCACCACCGCTGTTTCCTTTTCCTACACTGGCTCCACCTGTCGTTGCTTTCTTAGGGCAGTCTCGGGCAAAGTGATCCTTCGACCCGCAGATGAAACATGCTCCTTTCTTCGGATTAGGGAAATTTGGTGAAATATGACCCTTTTGTCCACAGTTGAAGCATACCCTCTTACCCTTCAAACAAGCACCCATATGGCTCTTTCCACAGTTGCTGCACATCTCCATCTTATTCTTCTGATTACCCTGCTGACTTCCCACAGAGTTACTATCATTCCATTTCCTCTTTTGGCTACTTCCCCCATGACTACCACTTGCCTTGTTTTCATTTTAATTCTTCTTCTTCCTCTGCTCCTGATTATACTTGGACAGAGCATCACTACCTCCTTCAGCGATTATTGCCTTTTCTAACACTGCCGCAAATGAGTTTAGTTGAAACAACGAAACTCGACTATATAACCAGGGCTTCAGTCCCTGCTCAAATCTCCTAGCCTTTCGCTCATCCGTGTTGACCTGATATGGCGCAAACCTCGCCAGCTCATTGAACTTTGTAGCATATTCAAGTACCGTCATGGTACCTTGCTTCAGCTCTAGAAACTGCACCTCCATCTGATTCTGAGCACTTGTTGGGAAATAGGTCTCGAAAAATATTTCCTTAAATCGTTCCCACGGAATAATCCCTTGGCCACCTCGAGTCTTATTCGCCTGCCACCAGTAGCTGGCTTCTGTTTTCAGCATAAAGGTTGCAAATGCCGTCTTTTGGTCCTCATTGACCCTAGCGACATCAAACTCCTTCTCCATCTCCATGACCCAAGTTTGGGCTTCAATTGGATTCATAGAGCCGTGATATTCCGGAGGTCCGACAGCTTTGAAGTTTTTAAAAGTCGTGGCCTGAGCATGGGGTTGGTTAGCAAATGCTCCAGTTAACAGATTCACTAACTGCTGCATCGGATTAGCGTTGGCTTCTTCATTGTTTGTAGATCCCTCAGGAGTTTGTTCACGGGTTAGTTGTCTTCTTGGCGGCATTTTAGTGTTAGAAAATTCGCGTTATTAGATTTTTTTTTTCAATTACAAAACATTTAAGTCTCAACTTAAACATTTATAAACAATACTTAACACACAGCACATTTGATAAACTTTCGCATTTTATTCATTAACTGCTTCAAAACATAATATGGATAATATTATAGTTATTTACATCAAATCATCTATCCTGAAATCATAAAGTTCCAGGATTACATCATTATTCTATCCCATTATATAAGACTGGGATTTACAACTTATTAACTCATAAATTTTCATAATAACATAACTAATCATAATCTATGATGACATCCCACGGCGCACAGCTTCCTTGCGTTCCTGCTCCATAATACGAGTCACCATCCTTCGATCCACCATATCTGGATGACGATGAACTCGATCCTGAGCTCTATCTACCGTGGTATGAAAAATATACTCCATCTCATCAATCTTGGCCTTCTTTGATCGCACCTCACATTCAACACGATCTGCGCGGTTAGTCTCCCTCAACCAAGCAGTCTCAGCTCTCGCCCTCTTAGCTAACTCCTCTTTCAACTCATCTCGTACAATTTCATTTCTGGCTATCAGCTTTCCTCGTCGATACTCAGACTGTGCTAGCCTCTGCTCAGCCTCTGCAAGACGTGATGAAAGGTCTTGGATCTCAACATCCTTCTGCTCTAAAGTGGCTTGACGTTCCACAACCTGTTCTCCTAACTCCTCCTTCTCACTCTCTACATGAACCAGCTTCCACTCCACGTCTCCAAGATGTATATCAAGCTCCTCAATCTCACTACTCTTCTGCTCCAAGGCAGTCTGTCGCTCCACCAGCTGCCTCTCTAACTCCTCCACTTTGTCCTGCAACTCTATGTTACGATCATATACCTGCTCATACATCTGAACACCTAAGGAGGTTAGTGATATCTTCTCATCCTCCTCCTCCTCGACCTCCTCCGGATCCTCCTCAGGATCAGTCTCAGGCTCATACTCATGACCTGTAACTGTAATCAATGGGTATGGCTCCCTCTGCACTAGCTGCTCATGAACTACGTGAATATCTCGGGCCTCCTCCTCCCTAGCCTGGCTGGGCTCTCCTCTATTAGTCATCCTGACAATAAAATTTTAAGTTTTAATTACTAATCGATAATACTCGTGAGTACATAAGTTTATTATCAAATAAGCACATAACACGTAATCATTTTATTATTTTTTTATGAATTTCCGTAATTCATTCCTTAGAACTCGATAAGAGTTTATCACCTCTATATTCTCTATCTTCTAAAAGGCTACTACCCTAAGGTTTTCCCCACCTAAAGGTTCGTAACCTACAACTTTTATACCAACCTGTGACACCCCTAAATCCGGGTACTCAATTCCCACTGATTTGGTGTTCACTAAAATAATCATTCACAACTAACTACCCAAAATAAAAACAACTTGCAATAAACTTAAAGAAATATCTTCCCTCAAATGGGGTTACATCACCAATCTCTGAATGAAATGAATCCCAGGTTATCTTAACCCTAATACATCAATGCGGAAATAAAAACATAAAATTAAACAAGTCTTTAACACAAATAAACATCAAGTGGATCATAAATCTCTTGCTACTTGGACATCTTGCCCTTGCCTTTACTTGTGGACGGCTTGTCCTGCTTTTCTGGCTTAGCTGCAATGATTAGTGCAAGAGTGAGCAAACAATTGCTCACAAGTACGATAGTAATAACATTTTAATGAAATGGATTTCAACTGAGGGATAATAAATTTCTGAGTCTCAGTCAATAAATGATCAAAGTCTAAAAGCTCGTTAGAATATTTGATTCAAGGAAAAACAGATTTCAAGATTTAGAAATTATATCTGAGGGTCACAAGATCTCGAACTATGTCCTAGGTTAACAAGTATTTCTACTGTAACCTTTAACAGTTATATAGACTATGGACCAACATCTCGTACTCAGGGGGATCAGCCCTTTGTACAATGTATTGTGCACAAACATTTTAACGTTGTCGCGTAAGTAATCCCCTATATTAAGGTTGTTCATCTCAGTTTATCGTCTAAATCCGTACCAAAAGAAACTTGGCTTGGAACAAGAATAGAAAATATTCTAAGTTTTGAAATCGCTCATCAACTAAGGACTAGCTGAATCAATAAGAGTTTGCTAGTCTAATTCATCAATAGAGTTTGTTCAATAGAAACTATACTCGAAATTTGAATAACAAACAATGTTTGGAATAAAGCTTAAGTACGTAACATGATAGTAACCTTGCTTGAATATCGATAAGTTAAGGTCAATAAGCTTGCTCAATATAAACAAACTTGCATTGAATAAATTAACAAGTTAAAAGGGAAAGAACAACTTGCCTTAAGCGTATATTACAAATTAAATATCTCACGATCCTTAAACAACCTATACATTTAATTATAAAATAGTAACATAATTAGTTACAGAACAATATACACACTTTAGGTTTGTTCTTATCCTTTTTATTATAACATCTCATTTAGCATACCACAAACAACAAATACTAGTTTATCAACCATCTTGGCAATTCAGTAGTCACTTAATTAAGTTTTAAACTTGTTTATAGCATCATAGCAGTATCAGAAAGAAAATAAAAATTTAAAATTCTGGTTACTGTTCCCTCGTCGGGGCGAGGATTTTCTTAACAAAAAATCTCGCTGGGGCGAGACTTCGCCGGGGCGAAGATTTCCTTTACAATTTTCTCACCGGGGCGAGGATTTACAGCTCATTTCTCTCGCCGGGGCGAGAGACTTGGCAGTCGTCTCCTACAGTCGCGAACCAGTGAAAACTTAGGCCAATTTTGGCCAAATTTTTCGAATTCTACCATCCAGTACACAAACTAAATATACCTAGACATCCAACATGCTAGAAAATAATTACCCAACATGTTTCTAACCAATCTAAGCATTATAAAATACATAATCAACCAATTGCAAACCCAAAATTTCACTGTTAAACAATTTATTCATGTTTTGACCATTTTCATGAAATCAAGCTCTGTAAATACATTTTTCAACCAATTAAAACCATTCTTCTTGCATTATTCTTGTTTTTCATCATATAATCATAAACAATTATTAATTCACCGATTAATAACCAAATTGAATCATCAATTTCATACATATATACAATTCATGAAATAAACTTTGTAAAAACTAAAAACTAAATTCAAAAACATGTTTTCATGAATTAACTCTTCAAACTAGTTTATAATCATCACATAATCTCTAATACATGCTTACTAACAATTATAACTAAGTAATTCATGTATTTAGCATAAAATTTATATACAGGAAATTAAAAATCATATACAGAGAAGTATAGTGAAGAACTTTTAGAAAAGGGTTATACCTTCTATTGCTTTGATTAATCTCCTTGGGTTTTAGAATTTCTACCTTCAATTTCCAAACTCTTCTTCTCAGTTCTCTCTTTTCTCTCAACTCTCAAATTCACAGTGTTCTCTCTCAACTCTGTTCTTTTCTTTCTCTTCTGTTCTTCTTTTTACAACTGACGTAGGTTAAAAAAATAAAACTGATAGAATAAAAAAAATAAAAACTAATAATTAAACATAATAATAACGTATACTGATATTAATCTATCAGTTACATAATTCAAAAAGCCATAAGGCTTGTTTGGCAAACTAATTTAAAAATAACCCAATATTCTAACTAAAGGTCATAAGGCCTTGTTTGGTAAAACTGAATTAAACACTTTCTCATTTATTTTAATAAATCATTATAACATATAGTTTTAAATATCACACTTCTGATTTAATTGAACTTATTATTAAATAAATTCAATTAAACCTTACTAACTTAAATAATAAATTTATTTAACCAATAACAATAACACCCAATGAATTATATTATTCAAATAAATCATTTATTCAAATAAACATTTTCATCGTCTAATTTAATTATTAAATTAAATTAGAATAAACATAACAAATCACATTCAAATAGCATTTAACATTATTAAACTTAACATATACCCATTCCACAAAAATTTAATAAATTATTATTTTACTCAACAAATAAATTAACAAAAATATTTATATAAATAAATATTTTTATTCATTCACAAAAATTGCATTCGTTACAAGCACTGCTTGTCCCGGCTCAAACGTCCTGCCGATGATTTTCCGATCATGCCACTTCTTGACTTTTTCCTTGTAAAGCTTTGAATTCTCATATGCTTGTAACCGAAATTCATCGAGTTTGTTAAGCTAAAGTAGCCTCTTTTCCCTAGCAGCCGCGAGATCAAAGTTCAACTTTCTGATGGCCCAGTATGCTTTGTGTTCAAACTCAACCGGTAGGTGACACGCCTTTTCATAGACTAATTGGTGCGGTGACATAACAATGGGCGTCTTATAAGCTGTCCGATAAGCCCAAAGTGCATCATCCAATTTTGCTGACCAATCTTTTTTACTCGGATTGACGATTTTCTCCAGAATTCTCTTCACTTCTCTGTTTGAAACTTCGGCTTGACCACTGGTTTGGGGATGGTAAGCTGTAGTAATTCGGTGGTTTACCCCATACTTAGCTAAAAGAGCCGTGAAATACCTATTGTAAAAATGGCTCCCTTCATCGCTGATAATTGCTCTTGGGGTGCCGAAACGTGTGAAGATATTTTTCTGCAGAAATTTAAGAACCACCTTGGCATCATTAGTCGGCAACGCACTTGCTTCCACCCATTTAGAGACATAATCGACCGCCAAAAGGATGTAGAGGTTGTTAAAGGACGATGGGAATGGTCCCATACAATCTATTCCCCAAACGTCGAAGACTTCAACTTCTAAAATGGCATTCAAAGGCATCTCATGACGCTTGGAAATATTTCCCACCTTTTGACATCTGTCACATCTTTGCACGAAGTGGTGGGCGTCCTTAAACAACGTTGGCCAGAAAAATCCTGCCTGTAACACCTTGGCCGCTGTCTTTTCGCCTCCATAATGACCTCCGTATAGCGAATCATGGCAATGATGTAAAATACTCTCTATTTCACTTTGTGGCACACACCATCTAATCATCTGATCGGCACAATGTTTGAACAGGAACGGCTCATCCCACATGTACCTTTTTATATCATGCAGAAACTTTTTCTTTTGTTGGCTGGTCAAACTAAGAGGAAGTACGTTTCTAACCAAATAATTAACAAAATCGGCATACCATGGGACTTCTGATTGGATCACAAACAATTGCTCATCTGGAAAGAACTCATTAATCACCGTTTTGTCTCCCTTGACGTGGTCATTGTTTTCTAATCTCGAGAGATGATCTGCCACTTGATTTTTCGTCCCCTTCCTATCCCGAATTTCCAAGTCGAACTCCTGGAGTAAAAGTATCCATCGAATCAGCCTTGGCTTGGCATCCTTCTTCGAAATCAGATATCTTATGGCAGAATGGTCAGTGAACACCACCACTTTAGTTCAATTAATTACGACCGGAATTTGTCAAATGTATACACGACTGCTAGCAACTCCTTCTCGGTAGTCGTGTAGTTGAGTTGGGCATCGGATAGTGTTTTTCTAGCATAATAAATGGCGTGAAAAATCATTTCCTTTCGTTGGCCCAAAACAGCCCCAATAGCATAGTCACTAGCATCACACATCAACTCAAACGGCCTTGAGCAATCCGGTGCTACAATTACTGGCGTTGTGGTCAATTTCCTTTTCAACAAGTCAAAAGCCGCAAGACACTCATCATCAAACTTAAAGGGAACATCTTTCTCCAATAGGCTACATAAAGGCTTAGAGATCTTAGAAAAGTCCTTTATGAATCTTCTATAAAATCCAGCATGTCCCAAGAAACTCCGTATTCCCTTGACTGTAGTTGGTGGAGGAAGATTTTCTATTGTCTCCAGCTTGGCTCGATCTACCTCTAACCCGTTTGACGACACCTTGTGCCCAAGAATTATCCCCTCTTGCACCATAAAGTGGCATTTTTTCCAGTTGAGCACTAAATTGGTCTCCACGCATCTTTTCAAAACCAGGACCAGATTTTCCAAACAACTATCAAATGTGTCACCAATCACTGAAAAATCGTTCATGAATACCTCCATGTTGCGTTCGACCATATCTGAGAAAACAACCATCATGCATCTTTAGAAAGTCGCTGGTGCATTGCATAAGCCAAAAGATATCCTCCGAAAAGCGAAAGTACCATAAGGACACGTGAAGGTAGTCTTTTTCTGATCTTCAGGGGCAATCACTATCAGATTATAACCTGAGTAGCCATCTAACAAGCAATAATACTCGTGCCCAGCCAGTCTAGCTAACATCTGATCAATGAAGGGTAGAGGAAAGTGATCCTTGCGGGTTGCCTTGTTTAATTTCCTGTAGTCCATACAAACCATCCATCCGGTCACTGTCCTTGTTGGTATCAATTCATTATTCTTATTTTCTACAACCACCCAACTGCTATCGGAGATGGGGTAAATGATACCTGTATCAAGCCACTTCAAAATTTCCTTTTTCACCACCTCTTTCATGATCGGGTTCAGCCTCCTTTGTTTCTCTATCGTTGGTTTGGCATCGTCTTCCAAAAGGATCTTGTGCATACAGAATGATGGGCTAATTCCTTTTATGTCTGCGATGGTCCAACCAATGGCTGATTTGTATTCCCGGAGAACTCGAATCAACTTACTTTCCTGCAATTCGTTAAGTACAGATGCAATAATAATAGGCAAAGTAGATGATGCACCCAAATAATCATACCTCAAATGGCTCGGTAAAGGTTTAAGTTCAAGAGTAGGAGGTAATTTAAGAGATGGCTTCAAGCGCTCTAAGGATTTGATAGTAAGTTCCAAAGGTTCATAGGGAATCTGAAATTTGTGTACTCTCGGCACTGTATCTAAAATTTGAAGAAACTCTATCATCTTAGGGTCATCCATGTCAGCCTCCCCTAATAAAACAGATTCCAATGGATCGTCAGTTAATTTCCTCAAAAACTCGTCATCCATCACTTTTTCCACCACATCTAACCGGAAACACTCTTCCTCATCCGTAGGAAATTTCATGGCTTTGAACACATTAAATGTCACTTCTTGGTCTTGCACCCTTATAGTCAATTCTCCTTTTTGTACATCTATAAGTGTTCGTCCAGTTGCCAAGAAAGGTCTCCCCAATATAATAGGAATGTCTTTGTCCTCCTCATAGTCCAAAATGATGAAATCGGTTGGGAATATGAATTTATCCACTTTTACCAAGATGTCTTCCACGATACCTCTAGGGTATATAACTGACCTGTCAGCAAGCTGAAGAGAGATGTTGGTCGGTTTCGGTGCAGGTAGACCTAGCTGAACATATATTGATAACGGCATAAGGTTGATGCTTGCACCCAAATCACACAAACATCTGCTTATTGATAAGCTGCCAATGGTGCAAGGGATAGTGAAACTACCTAGATCCTTCAGCTTCGGTGACAACTTCTTCTGCAATATAGCACTACATTCTTCAGTCAATGCTACTGTTTCATAATCCTCCAGCTTTTTCTTCCTTGACAAAATTCCTTTCATAAACTTGGCGTAGCTCGGCATCTGCTCTAAAGCCTCGGCAAACGGTATGTTGATTTGCAGCTTTTTAAAGACTTCAAGGAATCTGGAGAATTATTTGTCTATTTTCTGCTTTTGAAATCTCTGAGGATATGGAACAGGAGGGTATACTTCTGCTTGCTTTTTATGCTCATTGTCTTTCTCCTTATTCTCCATTTCCTTGTCTTTTTCTACCATGTTCTCTTGCAGGAGCTGGGACTGGGGACGGGCGTGACCACGCTGCCTCTCTTTGTATTTCAGGCGCGGCCGCGCTGCTCTGCTGGAGTTGCTTCCCACTTCGAAGTGTTACAGCTTGACATTATTCCTTACCATCTCTCTTGGGGTTGACTTCTGTATCACTTGGAAGTACTCCTTGTGGTCGATTGTTCAAGACTTGAGCCAACTGTCCCAGCTGATTTTCCAAATTCCTAATTGAAACTGCCTGGCTCTTCACATTCAAATCTACCTGATTTAACAGCTTGTCTTGATCATTCATTCTTTTCTCAGATGTTGTGATAAATCTTGCCAAAGACTCTTCTAAATTTGGTTTTCTTTCTGCATGTTGTGGAGCTTGGTTCTGAAAACCCGGGAGATTTTGTGATCTTGGAGCGGGATTTTGAACCTGAGTGTTATTGCTCCATGAGAATCCCGGGTGATTTTTCCACCCCGAATTATATGCATTCTGGTATGGCTGTTGCTGTCGGTTACAGCTCCCCAAGTACTGTACCGATTCCAGATTAATGGCACAATACTCCGTCGGATGTGCACCTGCACATAGCTCACACACGTAGGCCACTTGCTGGACGTTCGACTCCGCCAAAGCTTCAATCTTCTTAGACATGGCCGCCATCTGAGCTGTTAATGCCGTGACCGCATCTACTTCCAAAACTCCAGCTACCTTCTGCGGATTCATTCTGGAAGTCGGCCATTGATAGTTGTTCGCAGCCATAGTTTCCAACAAGGTGAAAGCTTCATCAAAATTTTTATCCATCAGTGCTCCCCCCGCAGCTGCATCAATGCTTATTCGAGTGTTACTATCCCGTTGTAAAATGTCTGGACTTGCAGCCACTTGGGTAGCCCATGATGTGGACATCTCCTCAATAACTCCTTGAACCTTTCCCAAGCCTCGTACAGTGACTCTCCATGACTTTGCTCAAACGTAGAAATCTCGTTTCTCAGCTTAGCAGACTTAGCCGGCGGAAAGAATTTTGCTAGGAATTTCTGCGCCAAGTCATCCCAAGTTGTGATGGACCCCGGTGGAAGCGAGTGCAACCAACTCTTTGCTTTATCCCTGAGTGTAAACGGAAACAAACGTAGTCTCACCGCATCATCAGTTACATTGTGATATTTGAATATATCACAAATCTCCAGAAAGCTAACCAAGTGTTCATTAGGATCATCATTGGCTAATCCCCCGAACTGCACCGCATTCTGAAGCATATGAATTATCCCCGGCTTAATTTCAAAGGAATTAGCAGTGATAACTGGTCTCGTGATGCTTGATTTGGTCTCGTCTATCTTAGGCATAGCATAGTCCCTCAAAGATTTTTGTTCTTCGTTAGCCATTGCCTCTTTCTCGATTGTCTCACGGCAAAACTTTCTTAACTTACGTAACTTGTTTTCAAGATCGTCCTCACTCTGCACAAGTTCCGGCTGCTTCGAACGTGTTTGCATAAACAAACCGAGATCACCTAAAACAAGAAGTAAAAAGAAAAACAATGTTAGCTAAAACTGAATTAATTAAATTTAAAAATTGAAATTATAGACACAATTGTTCCCCGGCAATGGCGCCAAAAACTTGTTTGCCTAAATCTATACTAGCAAAATACGCAAGTATACGCAGTCCACAAGTAATAAAGTGAAAGTAGAGTGTCGTCCCACAGAGAAGAATTGATTCTATAATGACAATTTCAAATTTAAATTTAAACAATTTTAGTAAGCAAATAATTGATTTTGAAAGTTTTGAGTTTAACTAATTAATTCTAAATTAAATTACTACCACTAGTTTGAAAACAGATTTTTAAAGACTTAAGACTATAACTTCACTTAATGCTTTATCTTGTTCAATGTTGTCCGATTTTACAATCAACAATTACGTGCAAGTATACACGATCAACAAGTAATAAAGTGATAAGATAGAATGTCGAACCCACAGAGAATTATTGTATTTTAAACTTCCAATTATCAATCTTAACTATGCCTATTCTATTAAACAATCACAATTTGGGTTTTTAATTGGTAATAATTGAAATTAAACTAACACTAACAAGTAATTAAAAGGTTGAAATTTAGATTTAAGATGATTAAGACTACAATATCCCCAACTACTTATCATAAATCAGTTATCTACGTCTCCCAATTATTCACTTCAATGGAGTTGTTAACGAAGATTCAATTGTATTTATAAGCCCTTTTCCGAGTGATCAAATAAGTTTATCTAATTCAATTAACTCTACGATATTCCTATGCAAAGCCAAAGGATTAAATTCATTAAGTTCCAATCTCCAATTGTCACATGCAGTAAAGCAATATTCCTATTCACTTCACAATTCCAATTATTCAACACATGTAAATAATCAGAATACATGCTATCTTATCCAGTTCTAACCCTAGATTTCATCTCCCGAATTCATCTAAAGTAACCCGCTAATTATTGGCCAAACAATTAATCAATAAGCATAAAATAAGATAGACAACTCCCATCAAATTGAACAATTGAAATCAAATAGATAATCAACTCATAATTATAACTGGTTCCATTGTAGCCTTAACTAAGAATTTAGTTCATACTAGAAATTAAAACTAGAATACCAAAATAAGTCATCATAATTAATTACAAATCAGAGGATAAAGATTAAAAGAAAACTCAGTATAATCTCTAGCTCTCCAATCTGAACTTCTCATGATGTTTGACTTGTCCTCCAATCTCCTTGCTCAGCTCTGAAACTTCAATCTCTGAATAAGTCTGTGTATTTTTTAATCCAAGTCTTGATCTTATATTTATAGTCTCCTTGAGTCCCTCAATCAGATTAATAACAAGAATCCTTGATCACTTCAACCTTTTCAAAATAACTGAATGCCAGCAACTTAAAATTTTCCATCAGCCGCTTTCTCGCCCCGGCGAGAAGTTACTACACAAAATCCTCGCCCCGGCCAGATTTCGCCCCGGCGAGAAATATAACCCACGAGTTCTCGCCCCGGCGAGAATGCCCTGCACCCAGCCAATTTTCTTCTTTTCAATCCGTAGCCAGCCATGACCTACAAAAGTAACATGAAAGCAAAAAAAAGATACCAAAAATACTTAAAAACAAGTAAAGAACTAAACCATAGACATATCAAACTCGTAGGTTAAAAACTTACTCATCACTCAACACACTTCCCTTCGAATTATGCTAGTTGTTTTGGATTGTTAACCAGGAACTCATCATTATTTATAACCATCTCTCAATGTTTTATAAATAACTCAACTCAAATCCACAATTGATAGACTCAAGTTAATCACCCTAGATAACTAATTCACTATATTTCTATGTGAATTACAATTAAAAAGGATTTAAAGTCCAGGTTCCCTATTTTGATTACATGCGGTGAATAGGTATATTTCTATCCTAAACACAAATTATGAATTCCATTAACAGCAGAAGACACAATCACATGCTATTATGGTCAGATCTAATTCTATACTTCATCTCTCGAATTCATATAGAATATCCCAGTAATTATTGGCCAGATAATTAAGCAATTCAGCACAAACCATAATAGACAATCCAAAAGTAACTAATCATAATATTCCAGGAAGCATACTATTAAAAATTACGCAATAAGATCCATTATAGCCTTAAAAGAAATTTAATTCATAACTAAACTAGAATTCATCATCCACAAGTTTAATAACATCAAAAGTTTAGAGTAGAAAGAAAAGAGAAGAAACACTGTAAGCAATCCTTCAATCTCTGTCCTGCTCCTCCTTGTTTTATCCTTACTATCAACTTGCTTCAAGTCTTCTCAAATTGCTCAAAACTAGGGTTTTCTAATAATAGATCTCACAATTACCAACTAGAAAACACCTATTTATAGTATCTGATAAAACCCCTAATTAATTACAAAGTTTTAAATCCAAGTTCAAATCAAAACCAATTAAAACATCTAAAAGTCAAATTTGCCCTCACTCGAATCGGCGCGACCGCGCCTGGATTAAGCTTGAAAGGCGCGCGGCTGCGCTACTCTGGCAGCAAATTTTTTTCTAAGTCTGAAGTCAGGCGCGGCCACGCTGCACCAAACTCAATCCCAACACGCGCAACCTACAAAAACACATAAAAATGCATGAAAAGTAACTATATGCCATGGAAATAAACAATAATTCGCATTCATTGGCATCCGATTCGTAGGTATAAACCTACTCATCAACATGTCCCGTAAGACCTTTAGGGTATATCAAAGGGTATGATTGGGTATAATAAGTTGTACATGGAGATAGGTGAATGATCAATAAAGAATCTACCACATCTACTAAAAGATGTGAATGTCCTATGCGATTCGATAAATGACAACTTAGTAGTCCTTGGCCAAGGCAGAATGAAATTAGAAAGGAGTTTCTAATTTGAATTATAATTAATTGGGACATCATTGTATGGTAGAAGGATTGAATGGTATAGTAACTATTCACTGAAAGGTTCTTTTGTGATTAATGTTGAAATCTATATTATCTGGAAAGTTGTTGATCGCTAAGGGGGCTTACCCTTATTGTAGAATAAATATTATTTAATTAAATGAATTAAATAGTTTAATTTATTTATTTAAATAAGATTAGAATTGTTCTAATTGATTTATTCACAACCGGTTTAATATGGAGAACCTAAAGGGTCACACCGCAAAAAAAAATATTTGTTTAAGAAGTAAATGACATAATTGTAATAATAAGTTAAGTGTATTTAATTTAATCTATGAAGATAGAATAAATTAAATAGCTTAATATTTATTATTTAATATTTTGGAAATATTAAATATAAATTAATAAGAGGAGTCTTATTATTATTATTATTATTACTATTACTATTATTTAATTCCTAATAAGGATTGGGAATTAATTAATAGAATACTCTCTCATGAATTCCTAATTAGATTAGGAGTTTAATTTAATTAAAGGAGTTTAATTAGAATAGAACCCTAATCCTAAATAGTTTAGGGGAGGTTTTTTCTACATCTATAAATAAGAAAAGCCTTATCATAGATTAGATGTGACGCCCCCAAATTCGGGTCTCCAAATACCCGGATCCGGTCATCACGATCCAACATAAACATCCACCTATAACAACATATGGTATCTAAAATGCGGAATAAAATAAACATACGTTGTTCATTACAAGGTGTTACTAGTCCCAGAATACAAATAACCTTTAACACATACACAATCCATACCCTAATAGCTATCAGGGATTAAATTATATTACAGAAGTCAACTACACATAATTTTATTTTCTGCTACATGAAGTCTATCACTTCATCTTTTCCTTTCCTTTGTTCTTCCCTGACGTCTCGGGTTTAGCTGCAATGAAGTCATGATATAGCAAGAATGAGCAACGAGTTTGCCCAGCAAGTTTAAAGTGCAACAATAAAGATATATCATGATGAAGGGATATTAAAGGAATTTCAACAATAGAATAATCAGAAGCAAGAACATTAAATGTTTTTAGAACAATTGATAGTCAAATAGACTTTGAACGATAACTTCCAGAGGAGTCAATAGCTAGTTGACCTTCTGGTTACTGGCTACAGAATAACGTACTTGAGGGGATCAGCCTCGCGTACCCTATGTGTATGCATAACATTTAATTCTGCTGTTTGTACCTTATATACGGTACGTGGGGTACTCCCCTATAAATAAAGGGGTGTTCATACAGTCTAAGAATCCTTACCATTGATTGGTTCGGATAGCTTTTATAAATTCATACTTGCCTGACCGAACAAGGGTTCAGGCTTAACCATGAGTAGCTCAAAATTTCTGAATTTAAATAATTATATGAAATCAAATGCGCGAGTGCGAATGTCAATAAATATACAGATGTGGAATAATTTTAAAAGTAATTAGACCACTTAAAGCGTGCTCGGGAATAAGATTCTAGCTTAAAGAATAACTTGCAACAATATACACCTTTTTGCACGAATTAAAACAATGCATAAGGTTTAAAAGCTTACTCAATGCAAAAATTGAGTGAGAAGAACTTGCAAAAATGAAAGAAGTTTAGGGTTAGGAACTTGCCTGTTTGCTCAGCTACAATTTAAATCTTAGCTTTAATTAATTGATCTCGAGTGACCTATCATCGGGTAAAGTCGATTTATCAATTAACAGTTGTATATTGGCACCTCTTACTATACCTTTTACTCAACAGGTAAAATTCACCATCTATATTTAATTACTAATTAACATTAGCTAAACAGAAATTTATTGATGATCTTTAGCTATTAAAATAATTGTTAGCTAATCATGATTACTATTCTCGAGGGTTCAGATTATTACCCTTATTGTCCCTAAATATGGGTCAACAATCTTTATTTATTATTAGAATAATAAATTCATCATGGTTTAATGACAACTAACTAATAGTTGGTTACTTATTTAATTACACTTAATTACTATTTACTATTAATAAAATAATCTTTAAGTGTTTATCCTCATTATTTAATAAGGACCAAAATAAAAATCAGCTTATTAATCCCCCTTATACTTAATCATTATTTCAGCAACGATTAAGTAATTCTC
Source organism: Aralia elata (assembly GCA_034770075.1). NCBI lineage: Eukaryota > Viridiplantae > Streptophyta > Magnoliopsida > Apiales > Araliaceae > Aralia > Aralia elata. The sequence goes on along the minus strand of CM068388.1, from coordinate 26,196,746 downwards.
ATCCTTATTATTCAACAACTTTATTCATACTTAATTATTATTATTATTAAATAATAATTAAATACTTAGTACCTTTATTTACTATTTATTAATAAATAATTATTTTATTAACTTTATTCATATTTAATTATTATTATTACTAAATAATAATTAAATATTTATTACCTTTATTTATTATTTATTGGAACAATAATAAATAATTATTTATTAACTTTATTTATAATTAATTATTATTATTAAAAAAAATTATTAAATGCTGATTATCTTTATTTATTATTTAATAAATAATAAATAATTATTTTATTAACCTTATTCATATTTAATTATTATTATTATTAAATAATAATTAAATATTTATTATCTTTATTATTTATTATTAAATAATAAATAATTATTTTATTAACTTTATTCATTATTATTTAATATTAATAATAAAAATTAAATATTTTATTTATTGAAAATAATTAATTACTTTATTAATTGTATTTATTAGTATATTAACTAATCAATTTATAAGTGCAGGATTAGTTTCAATGTAATAACCAAAGTTTGAGCCATAGATAGCACAACTAGTTTAGTTGATGTATCATAGTATTCATGTATTCCCCAAACAATGTATATTACACCATCACAGTGATACAACCAACAGAAACCCAGATTTTGAACTCAAAATTATAATACAACTCCCAAGTTCACATCAAACAATATAGTTATTATACACCAACACGCTACCGAACCATTTTGGTTCCTCAATTACAGGTTTCCAGCAAAACGAAATACAAATTAATATCATACATATACTATAACCAACACATAACAATTGGCTCCTACAACCCAACAAAGTACCTAGAACAGTTTATTCCAATACCAAAAAACAAACTACCTAAAACAGAGGAAGAAGATATTCCAATACAGAGAAATCAACCAAAGCAATGTCATGTATAACATAATCAACACGATTGACTGCTAGAACCCTTAAGGTTCATCAACAACAATTTTCCCAAATAAAGTCCTAATACAGTATGTCACACAACCTACCCAGTTGGCAACACAAACTAAATACACAAGAAGGAACCTATAACAAACCCAATACAAGGAATCATCACAGGGATACAACTCAACACAACATGGAAATTAACCAAAACCCATCACAGTCGCGATATATACCTCGGTGTAGACCGGTTTGCCGTCTTCCTCCTCCTTCCGAAATAATCAGTGTAATATTGGGGCATTTACAGACAAATTGCCTAACGAATTTTCTCTCTTTTTTTTTCTTCCTGTGTGGCTCACTCCCAGTTTGTACCCACAACACTGAAATTGCGTTTAGGGTTTGGAGCTCTAATTTATAGACGAAATCGGTTACTCAATAAACCGTGTATTACCCAAATTGGTTATTCAGGGACCGTCGGTCGGAGGGAGATAGCGCCTGCGACTCGCCGGCTGATTTTGAGTCGTGTGCGCTTTTACCGGTCGCGTCGCCGGATTGCTGGGACCTTTGGTCCGTCCGCGTGTGTGCTTGGTTGCCCGCTACGAACCCGCTCCGTCCCCTGGTTCTTCTTCACGCCGTCGGTCGATTCAAGCCCTTTGTCGACGCCTTTTCCCCCGTCCTTTACTCGATTGATGGATTGAAGCTTTGACAGAGGGTTTGACTGATCGATTTGGGGGTTTTGAGGATCTTGGCTTCTATCAGTTATCCCCAATTTGAATCGCCGGTTGTCCTAATTAAATAAAACGGTTCCAACCCATTCCTTGACCCACCCGACTGGAATGAAAAGAAATGGAGTTGGGCCGGCCATTTAAAGTACAAAGTGGCCCAATCGAAAAGAATAACAAGGAAATTGGATTTGGCCCAATAAAATAAAAGGAAAATGGGTCCATTAAATTAACACCCTTATGTCCTAATATTTAAATTAAATAAACCAATAATTTAATTATTCAACATAATAATTCTTTGTTCGAATTATTTAAATCCGATAATGATAGATTTATTAACCTTAAATTTTCTTGCAAATAAATTCTTAGGGTTAACTCGCTAATTTATTTAAACTATCAGTGAGTCCCTCTAATGCACAGAAAATTACCAGACCACGTATTTATGTAATTAAATAATAGTACCCATATGGATCCAATTAAATTTGTAAAATTAATATAATGAACTTATTTATTTAAAATAAATTTGATACAGTGTTTAAAATTTTCCGGACATTACATCCTCAACCCCTTATAAAAATTCCGTCATCGGAATTTCAATCTAAGGTTACTCGAATAATTGGGGGTAATTCGCTCTCATCTTCTCTTCGAGTTCCCACGTAGCTTCTTCCACCGCGTGGTTTCTCCAGAGAACTTTTACCGAATGAATGACTTTGTTCCTCAGCCTCTGTTCCTTCCTATCAAGTATTTGGACAGGAATTTCCTCGTACAATAAGTCCCTTTTGACTTGAATTGGTTCATAGGAGATGACATGCTTATAGTCTGGCTTATATGGACGTAATACTGATACGTGAAACACGTTGTGAATGTGCTCAAGTTAAGGAGGTAAGGTTACCTCGTACGCCACTTCGCCGATCCGCCTCAAAATTTCGAATGGTCCTATGAACCTAGGGCTCAATTTGCCCTTCTTCCCAAAACGGATCTTCCCTTTCCAGGGAGATACCTTCAGAAACACAAAGCTACCAACTTCAAAGTCTCGTTTTTGACGATGTAAGTCGGCATACTTCTTCTGACGATCTTGAGCTGCTACTAACCGCTGTCTTATTACTTTAATGATTTCCACGGTTTGCTGTACCAACTCTGGCCCCAACAATCTCCGTTCACCAACTTCATCCCAACACAACGGCGTTCGACACTTCCTTCCATACAACGCCTTGTATGGTGGCATACCAATGCTAGCATGGTAATTATTGTTATAGGCGAACTCTACTAGTGGCAAATGATCGTCCCAGCTGCCACTTAAGTCCATCACAACTGCCCGAAGCATATCCTCTAGGGTCTGAATTGTTCGCTCACTCTGACCATCAGTCTGGGGATGATATGCCGTACTCATTCTTAACTGTGTTCCCAGTCTCTCATGCAGACTTCTCCAAAAATGTGACGTGAAGCGCGGATCTCTGTCAGACACGATAGATACCGGCACTCCATGACGTGATACTATTTCCTTTACGTAAAGTTTCGCCAGCTGTTCCAATTTGTACCTGATCTTGATCGGTAGAAAATGGGCAGACTTGGTCAACCGATCTACGATCACCCAGATGGCGTCTAGACCCTTTTGAGTTGTCGGGAGTCCTACCACAAAATCCATAGTAATGTGCTCCCACTTCCATTCTGGAATCTCCAAGGGTTGCAACAATCCGCTCGGCCGTTGGTGCTCAGCCTTGATCCGTTGACAAGTTAAACACCGGCTGACGAACTCTGCAACTTGCCCTTTCAAATGCGGCCACCAATAATGTTGACGAAGATCTTGATACATCTTGGTGCTACCCGGATGTACCGAAAATCTTGTATTATGGGCCTCCTGCAAAATCTCTTCCCTTAAGTCTGGTACGTAGGGTATCCAGATCCTTCCCTCGAATCTCAGCAATCCTGTGCTGTCAACCTTATACTTCGAGGTTTTTCCCTCCGACAACTGTCTCTTAATGTCAATACATTCCTCGTCAAATTCTTGAGCCTCCTGTATCTTATCCAGTAGAGTTGGACCTACCGTCACGGCGAACACCTTTTCGTCCACCTCCATTGGATACCTAACTTCCAGCTTCAGACGTTCAAAGTCCCGTATCAATTCCTCCTGGACTGTCAGCTGCATCAATTTCACCTTGCCTTTCCTGCTTAAGGCATCAGCCACTACATTTGCTTTGCCCGGATGGTACAGAATTTCACAGTCGTAGTCCTTGATCAATTCTAACCATCGGCACTGCCTCATGTTCAGCTCCTTTTGAGTGAAGATATATTTCAGACTTTTGTGATCCGTATATATCTCGCACTTCTCCCTGTATAGGTAGTGCCTCCAAATCTTCAAGGCAAACACCACCGCGGCTAACTCCAGGTCGTGAGTCGGATAACCCTTCTCATAATCCTTCAGCTGACGCGATGCGTACGCCACGACCTTGCCGTGTTGCATCAGTACACAGCCAAGACCCTTGTGTGATGCATCGCTATACACTACGAAACCCCCAGTGTTGTCCGGTAAGGTTAACACTGGTGCTTGGCTAAGTCTCTTTTTCAACTCCATGAAACTTTCCTCACATTTCTCCGACCAAACAAACTTGACTGTTTTCCTGGTGAGATTGGTCAATGGCGATGCTATCTTTGAAAAATCCTGGATGAATCTCCGATAGTATCCCGCTAATCCCAAGAAACTCCGGATCTCTGTCGGCGTCTTCGGTTGTTCCCAGTTGATAACTGCTTCCACTTTTGCTGGGTCCACCGAAACACCATTCTTGTCTATGACATGACCCAGAAATTGTACTCTCTACAACCAAAACTCACACTTAGAAAACTTTGCATACAACTTCTCCTTCCTGAGAGCTTCTAATACAATCTTCAAATGTTCAGCATGCTCCCCCTCCGTCCCTGAATACACCAGAATGTCATCGATGAATACAACTACGAACTTGTCCAAGTACTGCTTGAACACTCTGTTCATCATATCCATGAATGCTGCTGGTGCATTCGTCAATCCAAAAGACATTACCAGAAACTCGAAGTGCCCGTAACGAGTTCTGAATGCAGTCTTCGGGATATCTTCTTGCCTCACCTTCAGCTGATGATAGCCTGTTCTTAAGTCGATCTTGGAAAAGTACTTCGCTCCTTTAAGTTGATCAAACAGATCGTCGATTCTAGGAAGCGGATACCTATTCTTAATCGTAACTTTGTTCAACTCCCGGTAGTCGATACAAAGTCGCATAGAACCATCTTTCTTCTTTACAAACAGAACTGGCGCTCCCCACGGGGACACACTCGGTCTGATATAACCTTTGTCTAACAGTTCCTGCAGTTGAACCATCAACTCTTTCATTTCTATAGGTGCCATCCGATACGGCGGCTTCGATATTGGTGCGGTTCCTGGTGCCAAATCGATAACGAACTCGGTTTCCCTGTTCGGTGGCAGTCCCGAAAGCTCTTCGGGAAAAACATCGGTGAATTCTCTCACGACCGGTATTTGACTCATCCCATCCCCTACTCGACGGGTATCAACTACATGGGCCAAATAACATTCGCAACCCTTCTTAAGCAGTTTCTTGGTTTGCATCATAGTCAGACAACAAGACTGGCTTGGTGACTTACTGCCGTAAAAGACCACCTTCGACTTATTAGGAGTCTTTAGGTGTACACATTTCTTCTTACAGTCAACAACTGCTCCGTGGGTTGATAGCCAATCCATTCCCAGGATTACATCAAACTCTCCCAACCGAATTGGTATCAAATCCACATTGAGCTTAAATCCTCGCAATTCAACACAACAATTCCTATGAATGTGTTCTACAGGGACAATTTCTTTGTTTGCTACTTCTACGTTCATAGGGTGTTCTAATTTTTCACGAGGTAAATTCAACTGTCTAGCAAATTCTTCGGAAACAAAAGAGCAAGTAGCACCCGAATCAAATAACACATATGCATTTATATCATTGATTGGGATGATACCTGACACCACGTCCTTGGATTCCATTGCATCCTGGACGGTCATATTGAACGTGCGGGCTGTCGGCCTGTTAGCTTGACTGGCTGGTGGCCCGTAGTTCAACCGATTGCTGTTTCCACTATTGTTGTTGTTCCGGTTGCCGCTCCCGGCGTCACCCTTCTTCTTCGGACAATCCTTGATTTGGTGGTCGGGTGCTCCACATGAAAATCACCCTTTCTTTGGCTTATTCTGACATTGGGGAGCCATGTGCCCCGGCTGTCCGCAACGGTAACACACACTCCTTCCCTTCATACATTCCCCGGTGTGGTTCTTGCCGCAATTATTGCACCTTCCTGGTTTCTTTGCCTCCCCTCCAGACTGGTTTCCTCCGGGTTTATTGCTCCCGAAAGATTGGCTCTCACTCCATTTGCGTTTATTGGGGTTGCTGCCCCCGCTGCTCCCTGCCTTCGGGCCCTCATGTCCTTTCTTCTTCTCTTGGTTGTATTTGGCCAGGGCCTCGCTGCCACCCTCTGCAATGATTGCCCTCTCCATCAATTCTGCGAATGTTCTGATTTTTAATACCGCCACAGAACGGTATAACCATGGTTTCAACCCTTGCTCAAACCTACGAGCTTTCCTTTCCTCGGTGCTGACTTGGTGAGCTGCAAACCGTGCCAACTCATTGAACTTAGTTGCGTACTCCGCCACAGACATGTTCCCTTATTTTAGTTCCAGGAACTTGATCTCCATCTCCTGCTTCATGCTCTCTGGAAAGTAATTTTCCAAGAACATTTCCTTAAAACGATCCCAAGCGACAGTGCCTTCTTCCACTCGGCCTCTGTTGGCCTTCCACTAGTAGTTTGCCTCACCCTTTAACATGAAGGTAGCAAAACTTGTTTTCTGTTCCTCTGCCACCCTTGCCACTTCAAAGACCTTCTCTATCTCTTCTATCCAGGTCTGTGCTTCTATTGGGTTAAGAGTTCCCTTGAACTCGGGTGGTCCGACCAATTTGAAATCTTTAAAGTTTGCTAGATGATGCGCTGGCTCGGCTGCGGCTTGGGTTCTTCCAGGTGGCGGTCTTGATTGCATGGCCTCTGCCAGCATTTCCGCAAACATTCTCATGGGGTTGGTTTGGTCTCCAACCTCACTTTCTGACTCTTCGACCTGTCGGTTACGTGGCCTTCCCCTTGGCATGGTTTGGAATAAGGAAACTGATGACCTTTACCTATAGATTTACATTTTACATCATATGTTATTAAAATTAGCAATCAAGGGCAAAATATCTATCAAACACATTTGATTTAAGTGAAACATCTGCATTTATATTTATATACCACTGTTTGTTACAAGACGAAACCTGTGGCATACTGCTATAAATGCGCCACTGTGTGCTCTATCATCACTTCCCCTGAAACAAAAGGTGGGGAATGATACTGCCCATCCTCTAAGGCAACAAAAGTTGAGGTTTGACTACTACCCCAACAAGAAAACAAATATAATGTTTCACAATACAAATATGCATACGTCCCTAATATAACAAAAGGTGGGACTGACTGTACTAGCAACTAAACCACCATCCTATCCCATCACTATACATCATGACGGATCCGAGCCTACTGGCCAGAAGAGAATGCTCCATCCCCGATCCTGCGACGAACAGAGCGACTGGACTCCCCTACCTCAGCCCGGGGTCTCCTGTAAGCTGCATCTAGGGCATGGCCTAGGGTCTCTATCCTCACAGCTCTGGCCTCCAACTGGTCCTCCAGCTGATCAACCCTCCTGGCCTCCCTGGCCCAGGCCTCCCTGACGCGCATCCTCGCAGCCACCTCCAGTCCAGCCTCGAATCTCATAGCCTCCTGTTTTGCCCTCAGGTGGGCGATCTGTAAATCCCTCTGCTCCAACCTCTCTCTCAACTCAGCATTTCGGGCCACTAGCTGATGTAGCAGTGGTCCGACCTGTTGTGCTGAGGACTCGTAGCCCTGCAGCTGTACCTTAGCTACCCCTAAGTCATGCTCGAGCTGGTAGGCCAGGTCTCTGTACTGGTCCTCCATAAACTGATGGGTCTAGTTTTGCTCCTCCAGGTGAGCTACCTGATCCTCCAGCTCCTCATTCCTACTAGTCAACCCCTCGATGATATCATCGGCAGTGGACCCCATGCCATCAATAGCAGCAGGTGGCTCCTCCCCCTCGGTCTCGGGGGACCTCACGGGCTCCACTGGTCTCCCCTACGGCAGCCATCCTACAAACACACAAAAACTATCATTAGTACAGCAATAAAATATATTCATTGAAGAAATGAAATTATATTTCATTGGGTACTACTCGACTCGATGAATTCCCCAATTCATCAAAACCACATATGATAAATCTCCTCGATTTGTCTCCTAGCACTCGATACGAGTTTACTATGAAGGTTATAACCTAGGTTTCGCGATCCTAAAGTTTATAACCTATGGCTCGATACCAACCTGTGACGCCCCCAAATTCGGGTCTCCAAATACCCGGATCCGGTCATCACGATCCAACATAAACATCCACCTATAACAACATATGGTATCTAAAATGCGGAATAAAATAAACATACGTTGTTCATTACAAGGTGTTACTAGTACCAGAATACAAATAACCTTTAACACATACACAATCCATACCCTAATAGCTATCAGGGATTAAATTATATTACAGAAGTCAACTACACATAATTTTATTTTCTGCTACATGAAGTCTATCACTTCATCTTTTCCTTTCCTTTGTTCTTCCCTGACGTCTCGGGTTAGCTGCAATGAAGTCATGATATAACAAGAATAAGCAACGAGTTTGCCCAGCAAGTTTAAAGTGCAACAATAAAGATATATCATGATGAAGGGATATTAAAGGAATTTCAACAATAGAATAATCAGAAGCAAGAACATTAAATATTTTTAGAACAATTGATAGTCAAATAGACTTTGAACGATAACTTCCAGAGGAGTCAATAGCTAATTGACCCTCTGGTTACTGGCTACAGAATAACGTACTTGAGGGGATCAGCCTCGCGTACCCTATGTGTATGCATAACATTTAATTCTGCTGTTTGTACCTTATATACGGTACGTGGGGTACTCCCCTATAAATAAAGGGGTGTTCATACAGTCTAAGAATCCTTACCATTGATTGGTTCGGATAGCTTTTATAAATTCATACTTGCCTGACCGAACAAGGGTTCAGGCTTAACCATGAGTAGCTCAAAATTTCTGAATTTAAATAATTATATGAAATCAAATGCGCGAGTGCGAATGTCAATAAATATACAGATGTGGAATAATTTTAAAAGTAATTAGACCACTTAAAGCGTGCTCGGGAATAAGATTCTAGCTTAAAGAATAACTTGCAACAATATACACCTTTTTGCACGAATTAAAACAATGCATAAGGTTTAAAAGCTTACTCAATGCAAAAATTGAGTGAGAAGAACTTGCAAAAATGAAAGAAGTTTAGGGTTAGGAACTTGCCTGTTTGCTCAGCTACAATTTAAATCTTAGCTTTAATTAATTGATCTCGAGTGACCTATCATCGGGTAAAGTCGATTTATCAATTAACAGTTGTATATTGGCACCTCTTACTATACCTTTTACTCAACAGGTAAAATTCACCATCTATATTTAATTACTAATTAACATTAGCTAAACAGAAATTTATTGATGATCTTTAGCTATTAAAATAATTGTTAGCTAATCATGATTACTATTCTCGAGGGTTCAGATTATTACCCTTATTGTCCCTAAATATGGGTCAACAATCTTTATTTATTATTAGAATAATAAATTCATCATGGTTTAATGACAACTAACTAATAGTGGGTTACTTATTTAATTACACTTAATTACTATTTACTATTAATAAAATAATCTTTAAGTGTTTATCCTCATTATTTAATAAGGACCAAAATAAAAATCAGCTTATTAATCCCCCTTATACTTAATCATTATTTCAGCAACGATTAAGTAATTCTCATCCTTATTATTCAACAACTTTATTCATACTTAATTATTATTATTATTAAATAATAATTAAATACTTAGTACCTTTATTTACTATTTATTAATAAATAATTATTTTATTAACTTTATTCATATTTAATTATTATTATTACTAAATAATAATTAAATATTTATTACCTTTATTTATTATTTATTGGAACAATAATAAATAATTATTTATTAACTTTATTTATAATTAATTATTATTATTAAAAAAAATTATTAAATGCTGATTATCTTTATTTATTATTTAATAAATAATAAATAATTATTTTATTAACCTTATTCATATTTAATTATTATTATTATTAAATAATAATTAAATATTTATTATCTTTATTATTTATTATTAAATAATAAATAATTATTTTATTAACTTTATTCATTATTATTTAATATTAATAATAAAAATTAAATATTTTATTTATTGAAAATAATTAATTACTTTATTAATTGTATTTATTAGTATATTAACTAATCAATTTATAAGTGCAGGATTAGTTTCAATGTAATAACCAAAGTTTGAGCAATAGATAGCACAACTAGTTTAGTTGATGTATCATAGTATTCATGTATTCCCCAAACAATGTATATTACACCATCACAGTGATACAACCAACAGAAACCCAGATTTTGAACTCAAAATTATAATACAACTCCCAAGTTCACATCAAACAATATAGTTATTATACACCAACACGCTACCGAACCATTTTGGTTCCTCAATTACAGGTTTCCAGCAAAACGAAATACAAATTAATATCATACATATACTATAACCAACACATAACAATTGGCTGCTACAACCCAACAAAGTACCTAGAACAGTTTATTCCAATACCAAAAAACAAACTACCTAAAACAGAGGAAGAAGATATTCCAATACAGAGAAATCAACCAAAGCAATGTCATGTATAACATAATCAACACGATTGACTGCTAGAACCCTTAAGGTTCATCAACAACAATTTTCCCAAATAAAGTCCTAATACAGTATGTCACACAACCTACCCAGTTGGCAACACAAACTAAATACACAAGAAGGAACCTATAACAAACCCAATACAAGGAATCATCACAGGGATACAACTCAACACAACATGGAAATTAACCAAAACCCATCACAGTCGCGATATATACCTCGGTGTAAACCGGTTTGCCGTCTTCCTCCTCCTTCCGAAATAATCAGTGTAATGTTGGGGCATTTACAGACAAATTGCCTAACGAATTTTCTCTCTTTTTTTTTCTTCCTGTGTGGCTCACTCCCAGTTTGTACCCACAACACTGAAATTGGGTTTAGGGTTTGGAGCTCTAATTTATAGACGAAATCGGTTACTCAATAAACCGTGTATTACCCAAATTGGTTATTCAGGGACCGTCGGTCGGAGGGAGATAGCGCCTGCGACTCGTCGGCTGATTTTGAGCCGTGTGCGCTTTTACCGGTCGCGTCGCCGGATTGCTGGGACCTTTGGTCCGTCCGTGTGTGTGCTTGGTTGCCCGCTACGAACCCGCTCTGTCCCCTGGTTCTTCTTCACGCCGTCGGTCGATTCAAGCCCTTTGTCAGCGCCTTTTCCCCCGTCCCTTACTCGATTGATGGATTGAAGCTTTGACAGAGGGTTTGACTGATCGATTTGGGGGTTTTGAGGATCTTGGCTTCTATCAGTTATCCCCAATTTGAATCGCCGGTTGTCCTAATTAAATAAAACGGGTCCAACCCGTTCCTTGACCCACCCGACTGGAATGAAAAGAAATGGAGTTGGGCCGGCCATTTAAAGTACAAAGTGGCCCAATCGAAAAGAATAACAAGGAAATTGGATTTGGCCCAATAAAATAAAAGGAAAATGGGTCCATTAAATTAACACCCTTATGTCCTAATATTTAAATTAAATAAACCAATAATTTAATTATTCAACATAATAATTCTTTGTTCGAATTATTTAAATCCGATAATGATAGATTTATTAACCTTAAATTTTCTTGCAAATAAATTCTTAGGGTTAACTCGCTAATTTATTTAAACTATCAGTGAGTCCCTCTAATGCACAGAAAATTACCAGACCACGTATTTATGTAATTAAATAATTGTACCCATATGGATCCAATTAAATTTGTAAAATTAATATAATGAACTTATTTATTTAAAATAAATTTGATACAGTGTTTAAAATTTTCCGGACATTACATTAGAGTTACACACTCTTGCATTAGAATTGTGGAGAATACTTATAATTTCTATAGAGATAAAAATTGGGATTTTGCCAACACCCATCTTTTTGAACAAGTATCATTCCTTGGTGGATCACCTCTAGAGGCCAAACACTTGGGTGGTTAACGTTGATCAAAGGAAGGAATTTAATCGGTGGAATTCAAGAAGAACGCGAAGGAATTGGAGGTGAACTTGTACGTGAGGAAGCTAGAATTCTACAAGAGTATAATTCTTATTCTCCATCTCTTTCGTTTAATTAATAATTCCGCATAAAGAAAGATCATGGTGATGGTTTGTATAAAATTTTAAAATCTGATTTTATCGCGCTGCAGCTTTATTTATGTAATTTGATTACATGTTCGCGTTATATACAAACCTAACAGTGGTATCAAGAGCCAAACTTTATGCGAATTATTAATTATTTTGATTCTGTATATGTATGAGTATGTATTTAGAACAATTTATTGGGCATAATATGTTGTATAGAATCATGTTTTTGGGAGAAAATTGCAAAAATCGCGATTTGGAAAAATCAGAAACGAACGGACAGAGCTTGAGAGCCGCGACGCTCATTTGTGTGAGTCGCGGTGCTGGTGAAGAGCCGCGGTGCTCAAGTCCTTGAGCCGTGGCGCATGGCCATTATTTGGGACCGCGATGCTCAAATCCTAGAGCCGCGACGCTCACCAAGAGTCGCTGTGCTCGTTTCTTTGAGCCACAACGCATAAAGCTTGTTGGTTCGTTTTGTGCAATTGTTTTGATAAATTCTAAATTAAAATAAAGGAGTTTACTTTTAATTTGAAATTGGACTAAAATAAAGATGTTTATTTTATTTGGAATTGGATTCCATGTTAAATTAAAATAAATAGTTTATTTTGATTTAATTTGAATTAAAATAAAGGAGTTTATTTTGATTCAAAAATTGGATTTTATGCTAACTATAATTGCCCATTAAATGATATCAATGCATATATGGAATGGTTTTATTATTCATGAGATGAGTGTTATTTATTGATGCATATGGAGATATGTATGATAATAAATGGGATTGATTATGGACTATTGACCAATGTGTGATTGGAATTATTTTAGAGGATGTTTGAATGAATGGGTTTATAAATGGGTTCTGCGTACCTTGTCTTCTCTAGTTTTTCTTGATGTAAGTTCTATCTTCCTCCTATGTACTTCCCCTTGACTGCTGATCAAGGTTTTTATTTATTGTAAATAGTTTATGTAATAGGATTAGATAGAATTATTTTGAAGAATTGGAGACAAAGGAGCAAGGAGCTCTTGAAGACCCGTTTGTAATGAAGCCCGGGTTTAAATGTAATAGTTATATTTAAATTCAGTTCTTGCACCCTAGGTTTGACTTTTTGGTTCACTTGGTGGCTCTAGTGAACCAAACTAGAATAAAAGTTCATAATCAATCCGGGTAGAATATAGTATTCTATATGTGCATGATTACTATATATATATTACATATTATCCAACATGCTTCATATGTTAAATAATATGACGCGTATTTTTTATATATATGTGCATGCGCGCTAAACAAGATGAGACTAATAATAACAAAGCCCTCAAAAAAATTATATTAAGTCTTAAACGTTCAAAGATATTTGAAATATAGAACGTCGCCTTCTAGCATGGTAAAGCGATAGAGTATTAAATATTTAATATGAGTTTGTTGTGTAACCACAAGGCAAGTATTAAATATTTAAGATGTTGTTTTATCACATTTGATGCTTATTAAGGAATTGAACATTACTATTTTGTTGTGTCACCACAAGGACGGTATTTTTCTCTTCACATATATGAAAGTGCTAGGTTGGACTTAACTTGGATAATTTTGATTCGGATGTGTCACCACTTGATCAAAATAATCTAAGAGGCAAAATACAAAGAGTTACATAGTGATGTAATTGACAATAGTTGTCTACCTATTTATTTATATATCGTTTGTTGTGTCACCACAAGGCTATATATATGAAATGAGATCCTTATTCTCACTAACAAATCTTTAATTAGATTTGTTGAACTATATATTGGGTAATATAGTTTGATGAAAATAGTGGGAGATACCAATTTAAATAAAGACCTAATTTATTTTGGTAATTAATAAAATGAATGTGTGCTAAAATATTGTTAATTCATTTACAAAATTTTATAATGTCTAATTTACTATCACTGCGGAGCATATTAGATGTTAATTAACTGGACCAAATAACACAAACTAGTTAAGGAATCTGAGAATAGTTCTTAAGGCTGAAAAGCTATCTTATGTCCTTAATACGCCTATCCCTGCAATGGTTGCAGACAATACCTCTAAGGAAGAAATTGCTACTTTTAGAAAGTGGCACAATGATGCAACCATGACTCAATGCATCATGCTCGCATCCATGAGTAACGAGCTTCAGCGTTAGCATGAAACTATGGATGCTCTTACTGTACTCCTGCACCTTCAAGGAGTTGAATGGTGAGAAAAGTAGGACTATTAGATATCAGATATCTAAGGAGCTCTTCCAATCTAGAATGGCCGATGGCACTACAGCATAGACAAATGTCCTCAAAAATGATCGATCTGATTGAACAATTGTGGCAACTAGGTTTTGTAATGAATGGAGAGTTGATCCAAGATTTGATCTTGCAATTACTTTCGGACTCTTTCTCACAATTTATTGTGAATTTTCACATGAGCAAGCTAGATGTCAGCCTGCCTGATTTGCTTAACATGTTGAAAACTGCTAAGAGTCACTTTCTAACCAAGAAAGACCAAGTCTTACTAGTAGGGGCCAAAGGATCTTTTGAAAAGAAGAATAATTCAAAGAAGGTATAAGGAAAGGTAAAAACAAAGGCTAATAAGAACAAAACTGATGCGGATATCAAAGGAGTTTGCTTCCCCTGCAATAAGCCTGGAACTAGAAAGGAAACTGTAAGGAGCATCTTGCAGAGGCTAACCAGAAGAAGCTTAGTGAAGCTTCAGTTACAAATATAGGTTTGTTCATGATTGAAATAAATATTTCTGTAAGTCAAGGTTCTACTTGGGTATTGGATACCGGCTATAGTTCTCACGTATGCAATCCAATGCAGAGACTAATCAGAAGTAGAAAGCTAAACAAAGAGTAAGTAATCTTACGTATGGGGAATGGAGCAATGTTTGCTACATTAGCCGTAGGAACTTATAGTTTAGCGTTGTCTACGGGCAAGTCTATTAAGTTAATAAGTTGTTATTATGTTCTAGTTCTCTTTAGAAATATTATTTCTTTCTGTTGTTGGACAAGGAAAGTTCTGGTATTATATTTAAGAATAATTGTTGTTCTATTTATAATGATAATATTTTGTTTGAAACTGGAAGATTACTTGATAGACTTTGTAAACTTGACTTACATGAAAATAATTTTGCAAATTAAACAAACTAGTAAAAGAAAAAAGGAGATGTTCATTCAAAGAATTGAATATGTGTATTTGATGAAATACAAGTCTGAATCATTTGAAAGGTTCAAAAAATTTAGAAGTGAAATAAATTGACAAAGTATTAAGATTCTTTGACCAGATCGAGGAAGGAATACTTGTGCAATAAGTTTCTAGATCATCTCAAAATGGTATTTTCTTATAATGGACGCTTCATGATACGCAATAATTGATTGGTATATCTTAAAAGGAAAATCGTACCATGTAGGACATGGTGCGGTCCATAATAATTTTTACCGACATTCCAGTATCCATCTGGGGTAATGCCCTAGAAACTGCTGCATATCTACAAAATAAGGTAACCTCAAAATTCGGCCCCAAGACTCCATGTAAGTTATGGATAGGGAGGATTCCTAGTCTTAAGTAAGTTAAGATAAGGGGTTGTCCAGCTTATTGAAAAAGTTTCAAAAGGATAAACTTGGGACAAAAGATGACAAGTGCAGATTTGTGGAACTTCGTAAAGTAAGTTTAGGATAAGAGTTTATAATCCTACTGAGCGAAAGGTGTTTGTTGTGAAACACCCTGCCTTCTTAGATAAAGATGTTTATCATTGAAGAAGCTAATGGGAGGGTAATAGATCTTGAAGGAGTTCAAGAACCACAAAGCACGATAAGTCAAACTGAAGAACCCGTAGATAGACCTATTGTACCACAACCGAATCTTAAATCTGGAAGAGTACCGAAGATATCTAGGAGGTATGGATTCATCATAGAAGATGATGATGAGGTACGCATCGTAGAGGATGATGATCCAGTTATATACGATGAGGCTAAGAGTTGTATATACTCAGAGAAATGGTAGATGACCATGAAATCGAAAATGGACTCCATGTATGAAAAACCAAATGTGGATTTTGGTTAACCCTCTGGTAGGCATAAAGCCCAAATGGTGTATATGGGTCTTTAAGAGAAAGACTAGAGCAGATGGCAAAGTAGAGACCTATAAGACCAGACCTGTCTAAAAGGTTTCAAATAAAGTTAAGGTGTTGACTGTGATAAAACCTTATTATCGGTAGTAATGCTCAACTCCATTCAGATTTTGCTTATGATTGCTGTGATACCCCCAAATCCAGGTACTTCGTTTCCACAAGATTGGGTGTTCACTACCAAAACATCACCTCACATCTAACTACCCATTCAAATATGAATGAAAACTCTTAATTAAAATAGAAATCTCCCATTAAAGGGTTACAACATCTTTAACAAATAAATCCCAGGTCATCTAACCTTAAATAAACATCAATGCGGAAACATAGCTTAAGTCTATTACATAAACATCATATAAACAAATACAACAAGTCTTCGTCATTTGTTTGCTTTGCCTTTGCCCTTACGAGTGGATGGCTCATCAACTCTTTCAACTTTAGCCGCAATGTTATTATGCAAGGGTGAGCAACAATTGCCCAGCAAGTAACACAATAAGATAATAATAATAACATGCGAATAATCAAATGTATATCGGATAATCGAATTCTCGACTTTTGAATCAAGACTAGAATATAAGAATCAAAAGAGCATCTGAGGGTCACAAGACCACAAACTATGTCCCATGTTATCAAGTATTTCTACTTTAAACCTTTAACAGTCGTAAGACTATATGGACCTTACTTCTCGTACTTAGGGAGATCAGCCCTTTGTACCATGTATGTGCACAACATCTAAATGCTAACGCGTAAAATAATCCCCTATATAAGGGTTATTCATCTCGGTTTAACATCAGAGTCCGCACCAAAGGACGTTTGGTTTAAATTTACTTCATTAACGTTTCTAGAATTTAGAACGCGCATCAACTATGGACTAGTCAAATTAATAAGGTTCGCTAGTCAATCAAGGTTCAATAAAATTTAATTGACATTCGAGAATCAAGAACTGAATCTCACAAAAGATACAATTGAATAAATTTTGTATAACTGAAGTATTACAAAGAGGAATCAGAATAACACATTTGAATTCATCAACTTGAATGAACTATGGTAAAGAACTTGCTCAATATGAAATAGAGTATAGAAACTTACATAAAAGAGAGATAGGGTTTTAGAACTTGCTCAATGAAAAGTAGGATTAAGAAACTTGCTTAAAAGTAATAAGTAAGGATAAGATACTTGCCTTGTGCGTAGATTACAAATTAAAATTCACGTTCTTTAATCAACCTATACATTACGTTTATAAAGCAGTAACAATAATTAGTTACAGTATTATAAACACTTCAGGATTAATTCTTATCAAATTTTTATTTTAATCTGATAATCAATGGCTATATGCTTACCACCCATCACAATATCTTAAAGTTCATTTCATACATTAATCTAAGCTTTAGGTATGTCTACGATAACATAACATGATCACAAAGAAAGAAGAAAATTTTTCCTCTATTCTTTTTACTCTTTTTTTTTTGTTCCACCGCCGGGGCGGTGGTTTCCTTTACAAAAGGCCATCGGGGCGACAATTGCAGTTCATTTTGGGCGACGGGGCGAGGTCATCGCCGGGGCGACCAAATTAGTTTATTTCTACCGCCGGGGCACTATTTCTAGTATATTTCCATCGTCGGGGCTGTGGACCCAAATGTCAGTTCCTGCAGTTCACGAAGAACACAAAAAATACCAAATTTGGCCAAAGTTTTTCACAATTCACCGATTAAATCACTACCCATTTATCATATATGTTATGAAATCAAAACCCATTACATACACAGTGATTTTAACATCACAGACAATCTAAGCAACCAATTAAAGGCTAAAAATTTCACGGTTCATACTTTATTAATATGTTTTGATACAGTTAACGTAATTAATCATTGTGAATTCGTTTCTTAACCAAATCAATTCGTCTAACTTTTGTTTTCTTCGTTTTTACATGCATAAACATAATTAGTCATCAATTTAACCGATTAACATGAAATTAATTCAATTAAACAATTTGTAAATTCTAGAACTTCTAATTAAAGGCATAATCTCATGAATTAATTCAATTAAACAATTTGTAAACATTAAACAGTAGATTATACATGCATTTAAATAATTATAAACAACTTACAATCAATTCTCACATAAGATTCAATTATTAGATAACTTACAGAATACTTTCATGGAAGAATTTAAAAACGTAATTAAAGTTTAGATTTAAGAAATTACCTTCAATTAATAGTATAGAATGCTAGAGATTGATTAGGAATTCCATAATTCTCCAAATTTCTTCTTTAACTCCAAATTTTCTCTCTGACTTGGTTTCTAAAAAACTGATGATAGAATCAGCGTATCAAATAAAATGGCAGAGTGTGGTAGTCAGTTAATCCCATAATGGATTAACTGACTTCAACCCCCATTAAGGCCTCGTTTGGCTTGCTCATGAAAACTTTTCTTTTGGTTTATTTTAATAAATTACTTATAGTATAGTTAATGTCACATAATTAATTAATTAAATAATCTCATTTAAATCAATTAAATAAAATAGAGTAATTCTACATTAAATCACATAGTCGCATAAATAAAATTCTCCTTTATTAATAATGACAAATTATTAAATCTCTAATTAATTATTAAATTAATTAGGAATAATATTATGCTTATTTAAATAATGCATTTACTTAAATAAACTCAACTAAACACATACTTTGAATATAAAAATTCTCCACATCAATTTAACTAATGTAACACATATAATTAAATTAATCTACCACAAATTCATCAATTAATTATTTAATTCAATAATCAAATCATAAAAAAATATTTATTTAATTCAATAAATATTTAAAATAAATTACAAAAATCTCGTTCGTCACAATTGCAGCTTATTGTTACGAAATCTGGCAAATGGATGTAGAGACATCCTTCCTCAATGAAGATTTGAGGAGAATGTCTGTATGATACAGCCAGATGGATTTGTTTCAATGGTTGAAGCAAATCATGTATATAAGCTACAACAATCCATTTATGGATTAAATCAAACTTCTCAAAGATAGAATATCCGGTTTGGTGAGACAATCAAAGGAGTTTGATTTTATCAAAACGTGGATGAACCAAATGTGTACAGAAGGTCAGTGGGAGTGCAGTGACATTCCTAGTACTATATGTTGATATACTACTGATAAGGAATGACATACTAGTGCTACAATCAGTAAAGATAAAATTGTCTAAACATTCCTCCATGAATGATTTGGGAGTAGCATCCTATAAATTGGGGATATAAATCTATTTAGATAGATTTAAAAGGATGTTCGGCTTAACTCAAGGAACGTATATTCATTCGATGCTAAAGGCGTTTAGCATGGCAAACTCCAAGAGAGGTCTCATTACGATGAGCCAAGGAGTGTATCTCTTTAAATTGTCCCCAATTGAAAAAGAGATCGCATGAGTTACTATCATGTATACAATGAATATACAAGGCCTGATATTGATCAGTCATATTCTGGAGAAGATCATTGTAAGACAGTTAAAAACGTCTTTAAATACCTAACCGGTATTAAGGATGTGATCATGATACATGGTGGGTCTGAATTAAAACTAAAGGGCTAAACAGACTCAAGTTTTTTAGACTGACCAAGACGATAACAAATCCACTTTAAGTTAAATCATTACCTTGAATGGTGGTGCAGTGAATTGAAAAGTTCCAAATAGAAAAGAGTAGTTGGTTTAGTGACAAAAACAAAGTATATAGCTGTAAATGAAGCTGCAAATTGATTGTTTGGATGAAAAGTTCATTACAGAACTAGGAATAGTTCCTAAGTCTCATCTTGGATTTAAACATATGTTGCGGTACTTTTATTTGATTAGAGAAATCATTGAAAGAGAAGAAGTCACTATAGAGATAGTGGACTCTCAAGAACAACATTGCATATCTATTTACTAAAGCTTTATCTAACAGCAGAATAATCGTCACTTAGAGAAGAAGGGTATTAGATACCATGACGATTGACTATAGTGCAAGTGGGAGATTGAAAGTATTATGCACACAAGCCAATCATATTTGATACGATGTAGCATATACGTTGTAATCTTATTCGGTTATTAATAAAAGTATTAAAGGCATTTTACTTTATCTAAATGGTGCTGTTATTTAATATGTGATAAACTCATAGTTTTAAGCAATGCTTTTAGAATCATGATGATGATCATGCTAATGAGATCTAAATTCTTAGAAAGCTTAAAACTAAATTTTTTCCTAATCATTGGATTACTAAAAAGGGGATTAGTGAATCTGGATAGATTAGTACATACGTTGCTTGCTCTTATGAAGAGGATGATTGATCTCATAATCATTTGTGTGGAGACACTAAAGCAAGTATATAGGTGCTTATTGGAGAATAAGTTAACTGAACGTGGCTTGACAAGGAATACCTAATGGAGTTTTACTCGCCTGCCAATAGAAATTCCTCTAATGATAGTAGTACAAGTGATCCTTGGACTTGAGATCATCATAGTATCTTGTGCATGATGAGTTATACTTTGACATGTCCCTTAAGACCTTTAGGGTATATCAAAGGGAATGATTGGGTATAAGAAGTTGTACATGGAGATAGGTGAATGATCACCAATGAATCTACCACATCTACTAAAAGATGTGAATGTCATATGTGATTCGATAAATAACAACTCAATAGTCCTTGGCCAAGGCATAATGAAATTAGAAAGGAGTTTCTAATTTGCATTATTTAGAGTTGTGCATTTAGGAATTGAAATACATATAATTAAATAAAATAAGACTTGACAGTAATTCCATGTCTTATATTTAATTGGGACATTGTATAGTAGAAGGATTGAATTGTACAGTAACTATTCACTGAAAGGTTCTTTTGTGATTATTGTTGAAATCTATATTATCTAGAAAGTCATTGATCGCTAAAGGGGCTTACCCTTATTGTAGAATAAATATTATTTAATTAAATGAATTAAATAGTTTAATTTATTTATTTAAATAATATTAAAATTGTTCTAATTGATTTATTCACAACCGGTTTAATGTGGAGAACCTAAAGAGTCACACCCCAAAAGAAAAATATTTGTTTAAGAAGTAAATGACATAATTGTAATAATAAGTTAAGTGTATTTAATTTAATCTATGGAGATAGAATAAATTAAATAGCTTAATATTTATTATTCAATATTTTGGAAATATTAAATATAAATTAATAAGAGGAGTCTTATTATTATTATTACTATTACTATTATTTAATTCATAATAAGGATTGAGAATTAATTAATAGAAGTATTCTCTCATGAATTCCTAATTAGATTAGGAGTTTAATTTAATTAAACAAGTTTAATTAGAATAGAAACGATAATCCTAAATAGTTTAGGGGAGGGTTTTCCTACATCTATAAATAAGAGAAGCCTTATCATAGATTAGGGTTATACACTCTTGCATTAGAATTGTAGAGAGTACTTACAATTTCTATAGAGATAGAAACTAGGGTTTTGCCAACACCCATCTTCTTGAACAAGTATTATTCCTTAGTGGATCACCACTAGAGGCCAAACACTTAGGAGGCTAACGTTGATCAAAGAAAAGAATTTAATTGGTGGAATTCAAGAAGAACGCGAAGGAATTGGAGGTGAACTTGTACTTAAGGAAGCTAGAATTCTACAAGGGTATAATTCTTATTCTCCATCTCTTTCGTTTAATTCATAATTGTGCATAAAGAAAGATCATGGTGATGGTTTGTATAAAATTTTAAAATCTGATTTTATCACGCTTCCGCTTTATTTATGTAATTTGATTGCATGTTCGCGTTATATATAAACCTAACAAGTTGCTTCGAATTGGTCTCTACCGTTTGAACTCATGTGTGACGTTAGTGACTATGCAATTAGTGCAGTGTTGGGTCAGCACGGAGAAAAGATACTCCAGACAGTTTATTATGCAAGCAAAACACTATCAGGTGGACAACTCAATTACACAACTACGGAATAGGAGTTACTAGCAATCATGTATGCATTTGATAAATTTTGAGCTTATATTGTGGGTACGAAGGTGATTATATATATACAGATCACTCGGCTATTAAATATTTAATCTCAAAGAAAGATGTCAAACCACGATTGATAAGGTGGGTTCTCTTGCTACAAGAATTTGATCTAGAAATTCGAGATAGAAAGGGTACAAAAAATCAAGTTGCAGATCATCTTTCTAGACTCGAGAATTCAGAACATCATGGAGAGGGCACAGAAATTAATGAGTTCTTTCCGAATGAGCAGCTGTTCGCTATGAGAAAAGAAATACCATGGTATCCAAACTATGTTAATTACATCGTGAGCCATGTATTACCACCAGACCTAAGCTACCAGCAAAGAAAGAAATTCCAGCATTATGTAAAAAGCTACGTTTGGAATGAACCTTTCTTGTTCAAATGTTGTTCTGATCAAATGCTTAGAAGATGTGTACCTCAAGAAGAGGTTGAAGATATTCTTCAACATTGTCATTCGTCGGTTTATGGAGGACACTATGGTGGGGAACGAACAACTGCAAAAATTCTTCAATCCGAATTCTACTGGCCAACACTATTCAAAGATGCTCATGGTTATGTAGCAAAATGTGACAAATGCCATAGCACAGGTAATATTTCCAAGCGACATAAGATGTCATTGAACATGATTTTAGAGGTGGAAATCTTTAAAGTTTGGGGTATAGACTTCATGGGCCCGTTTCCAACATCTTTCAATAAGCAGTATATCCTAGTCGCAGTAGATTATGTTTCCAAGTGGGTAGAAGCAGTAGCTTTGCCTACAAACGAAGCCAAGTCAGTGATCATTTTTTTGCATAGGAATATATTCACAAGGTTCGGAACGCCAAGGGCAATAATCAGCGATAAGGGTATGCATTTCTGCAACAAATCATTTATAACTATCCTTTCTCGATATGGTGTGACACATAAAGTGGAAATAGCTTACCACCCATAAACTAGTGGTCAAAATGAAATCTCTAACAGAGAAGTAAAACGAATCTTAGAGAAGATTGTGAGTCCTAACAGAAAGGATTGGGCAAAAAAACTTGATGATGCACTTTGGGCATACCGAACAACATATAAAACACCCATTAGAATGTCACCATACAGATTAGTGTTTGGAAAAACATGTCATTTACCTGTAGAATTGGAACATAGAGCCTATTGGGCAATCAAGAAATTAAATTTTGATTTAGATGCAGTAGGCGAAAGAAGACTATTGCAGATGAATGAACTGGATGAATTTCGCTTGCAAGCATATGACAATGCCAAGTTGTATAAAGAGAAAGTGAAAAAATGGAATGATAAGAAGATTTTAGATAGGAAATTTGAGCCGGGACAGTACGTACTCCTGTTTAATTCTTGATTGCGATTATTCCCAGGCAAATTAAAATCACGTTGGTCAGGGCCATTTATTGTCACAAAGGTCTTTATATATGGAGCAGTTGAAGTCTCACCACTTGATTTAAACAGAACATTCTTAGTCAATGGGCAGAGACTGAAGCAATATTGGGGGGAGACGTGGATCGTCAAAAGGTCTCCATTATTTTATCTGATCCAAATTAAAAAGAGAAATAGTCGGGCTGAGACTATAAACTAAGCGCTGATTGGGAGGCAACCCAATAATTTATTAATTTATAAGCAATTTATTCATTTCAAAAGAATATAAATTAGTCTAAGTCATTTTTCATAATTTTGTAGGACCAAAACCCCAAACAAAGGAATAAGCAAAGGGGAGAAGAAGGGAGGAACAGAGCAGCTGAACAGGAGGATCCACACTGTGGCTTCAAATAATGCGCACTGCAGCCCACTTTCATACGCCGCGGCCTAAGACAACGAGCGTCGCGGCCCTATTGCGTATTCCAGCAAAAGTTGTTTTACACTTCTATTTGGAAAAGAAATGTTACATTATTTAATTTAATCCCAATTATACTTCTTTTTTACAAATGCAATTTAACTTCTAATTTATGAGTGTTCAACAATAAATAAAAGGTCAACTTATAATTGCACTATTAGATCATAAGAGCGCTCAATCGTGAGAGGAAATTAAATTTTGCAGCCAGAAGCTTACTGTTGTGATACATTAATTATGGCTAGAAAATAACAAAGGCGTGAAAGTGACAGTTGCTCTCCAATTAGAGTTTTCGTAAGCAACGAGTATCATAAAACGAAGTTTGTCAATAATGAAGCATCAATTTATTATGTATTATCCTTGGCAAACACAATAAGAATTCCGGAACGAGGATTTTATCCCGACAAATAAGATGATAGTGAAGTGTTTGCGATGATCCAGGAAAATGAATGGGAATCTTTCACACAGCAGCCAGGTGCCCAGTATTGGAGGTGGTTAAGGAGTTCTACGCCAACGCAGTGGGAGCAGAGGGCGACATAGTGCAAGTGCGGGGCAAACAAGTTCTATTTGATCCGTCTGTAATCAACACGTATTTTCGTATTTGTGATCTGAAAGGGGAGGAACATTCAAAGTATAGAGGTGGTGGAAATCAATGGCACAAAGCACTTCCGTGTCTGTGTAGACCAGGAGCTATTTGGGAAACACATCTAAGTGACGAATTATATATTTCAACAAACGAATTGAGTCGATATGGCTTAGCCTGGTTTTACTTTATATGTGCTCGCCTGCGTCCAACCACAAAAGTCATGGAAGTTAATAGCGACAAAGCATCATTATTGTATGCTATTATAAAAAGGAAGAAAATCGATGTTGGACTAATCATACATAATTTAATCCATTTGCCTATAGAAGGTGACTTCGTGGGGGGTTTGCCTCACCCGTCATTAATTCACGGGCTGTGCATAGAAATAGGAGTTGTTGTGGGATTTGATGAATATCGTCAACCTCCACAAGTACCAATCACAACTGAATTGATGAGGAAATTTAGAATATGGAGTGGAGCAAACTCTCATCCCACCGGCGCGGGATTTATTATGAAGCCAAGATTAATGAGGCAGTTGTCGACCTCAACTCAATTGATAGATCAATTGCTCACAAAAGTTGGCGAGCTTCAGAAATTTCGTACGGTAGCTAGGCGTCAGATGCGTAGGGTTGACAAGTTATTACATAAATTGGACGAACATCTTGACCAAACTAGGGAAGTCAACTTCATTCTGACTCAATTTCTTGAAGAAGGAAGGATCAATGACGGTGTGTAATTTCCACTATTTTTGAGGTGCAACGTTCAAAATGACGATCCAGAGGAAGAGGAGATTGCATCCAATCCACCATGATGAAGTTCAGGGAAGTCCTCATGATTTAATTGTTCTATTTGTTACATTGAGGACAATATAATTTTTAAGTTTGGGGGTACTTGAGACGTTACATTAGCTTGTTATTATGTTGCATGTACTATTTAGTTATTATTTAGTTATTGATAGTTTGCATGTGGATGAAAATAAATAAATAAAAATAAAAGAATAATTAACTTTGTTGGTGAATTTGTGATGGCCGATGAGAAGAAATGATGAAATTAGGTTAAACTTTGGTAAAATTTTGAATCATACGTTAGTTTGAAATGTTGACTCCGAAGTTGATTTTACTTTAGTTGTGATCCCTTTTACTGTAATCACATACATTCTGCTATTCAGTTGATTATGTCTTTAGAAAGATTGTATAGTTGAATAGTTGTGAGAGGAATTGTTGAGACCCTAGGAACTTATTTCAAGTTCAATTAAAGCAAAGATAGGCTTTCATTTAAGTTTGGGGGAAATATGGAAAAATTGTGAAAAAAATAGAAAATTTTATCCTTTCGTATATGGTGGGTTGAGATGAGCTTAAAGCACACTCCCCGTTAAATACAGGAACGGTATAGAGCGTAAAACGCACTCGTTCAATTAAATGTGAGAGGGAGTATTGTCGACGCCGGGAAAATCGCTTCTATGCTAATTATTACCCTTTTCAATTTTAGCCTTTTTATTAGATGATTTTTTGGAAAAGGTCAGCATAAATGTCGACGGGGTTTTGGAAAGATCGTTTTTTATGATGAGCCAATTGACCAGAGCCGCCAGTTGGTATATTTGAAATGGATGTACCAACTCATCCGAGTTTTGTTTTTGTAAATCGCTGGCTCATGTGTGACTCCGAATTAATTGGTCTGCAAACCGAGATTCATAGAGTTCGGGGGCTTGCTTAAGCGAGGGGAAGGTGTTAGGCACCCCCGACTTCCGTGAACACGGTTACCGCAATCTTGATGCTTTTCCTATCCTTTTAATCCTTAAAATGTGTGTGTGCGCGCGTGTGTGCCTATGTGAATGTTGTGGTGAGTTTTGCCTAAAGAACCATTTGGGTTTTTTATGAAAAGGTCGTGTTTTATTTGAGAATGCTTTAGAATGTCCTTCGGTCTATGCGAGAAAGCTTTATTTTTTATGAGAAAGGTTTGATTTTAATTGTCAAAAGCTGTGAGATTTTCATTAGGTGTGGTTTTGGCAAAACAAGAGTTTTTTAAACCTTCGTCAAAATAGGAATCGGGATCTATACGTTGCTTTTGTAAATAAAGTGACGGGCAACTTCTAGGATCTCTTTAACCCTATGCACAAAGATTTAATGAAACGTTATTTATTTTTATAAAACCATTTTTGTGACGTTTGAAAACGATTTTTTCTTTAGCCTTCTCGTTTAGATAGGAATCGACATTTATTAGCACTTCCAATTTTAAGCCTCGCGGCGCTAATAACCTAATTTGATTGATTTTATGGAAATCTTCATCGTTTAGCCTTGAAATCAATTTTTGTGTCGTAAATCAAATCAAGCATTAACATGCGTGGGGGCTATTCATGGGCATGTGAGCCATCAAAATAACCCCAAACGCCCATCATCACGTATTTCACTATTACGGGGCCTTAAACCCGATTTTCAACTTGATATCATTTTAAGGCCCGACAATTACATATTTACAATCAAGGATACATCAACCCTATTACATACACCCGAAAATGTCCATCATCGGATTTGGACCACGGGGTCGCATTCCTAGGCTCACATCCAAAATTGCTATACACCCACAAAACGGATACTACAAAAATAAACAACACCGGGTTGCCTAACACACCACGATATCCTAAAATAGCAATCTAAATACACTACGCATAACACATTACCATAACGAGCTAAAAATCACCAAATGGATATCATCGGGCCATTAGGAAGAATTTCGTTCCGTTGGAACCCTCACTAATAGTCCCTAATCCATGGATCCTAAATAATATACAAGAAAAACTACATTTAATATAGCCCAAATGACAAAAAGTTTAACAAAATGATATAACAAAAATGCTATAAAAAAGGTCTTTTCACCTTGCAAATGACACCACGATGCGTATAAACTCGTATATTAATTAGAGTAGAAAGTGTATGTGATACAATCTAACAAAATGGTATAAATCCTCACTTTTTTCTCTCTTCTCTCTCTTTTCTCGCTGCTGCTCGCTGCTGCCTTATTCCTCTTTTTTTTCTTTACGACCTCTCTGTATCCCAAATGAAGAACTGCATTGATAAAGGCTGCCAGAGGCAGCCACAGATTGATCTACGGCTAGCCTCGGTTCCCCCGCACCCACCGCGCACTTCAGCCCACCGCGCACTTCAGTATTCCCATCATTGGCCGCGGATTGATCTGCGGCTGGCTGGGCTGATTTTCTCGATTTTCGTACCGTACCTCGATTCTCGTGTCTTATTGTTGGTTTTTGCTGAAAGGCTTGTATTTTGCAGTCTGGAAACCGCTGGAAAACGTGCCATGTCATTCAGGAATGCTCGTTTCGAATGGCTGCAATATGACACAGGATTTATATTTGGAGCTTGGTTTCCAGGGGCGTTGCCCCCCGACCCCCACTAGATCACCGGCGAGCAGGTAAGCGTAGTGGCCATTAGTCGATTCCTGATATCCGCTCGTTGTCGTGTTGGCTTTGATCGCAAGTCGTTGTGGTGGCTTTGAGTGTTCGTACTTATGTCCACCTTTCGTTCTCGTAGGCTAGGTTAATTGACGATTCTGCCCTCCTGTCAGGGTTAGTATACGAAGTACAAAATTTGGGTGTCTACAAGTATAAAATGCACTCACCGAATAGATAAAAAAGAAATTAAAAGAGAAAAAAAATGTGGAAGGATAATGGTTAAAAAATTCCATTGATACCCCGATTTTTATGATGAAATTTGCCTTTGTCGAGATTGAGGTTGTATGTAGGATTTTGGGGTTGATAATAATTTTCTTTTATTAACTGTTTAGTATAGAATCTTTGTTAAAGTATGATTAGCTTGGTCAGCTGGAACACACACATATTTTGGGATCATGATTATTGTGTAATTGATGACTAAGTTGGTTGATAAGCTTATGCATGCTTTGATTTTTGCTAATTTTATAAATGATCTTTGAGGCTATATTCAAATTCACGTTAATAGTAGATTACATTTTAGAATTTTTTTTAGTTTTTAGTTGTTTTGCTTGAGGACAAGCAAAAGTTTTAAGTTTGGGGGTATTTGATGAGTGGATTTTTTATCTATGAATTTGGTAGTCTCAGTTTAATTATTTTGCTTTTTTTAAAGTGTTCTTAGTTATTTTTAGTGCATTTTAGCATTTTATTGCATTTAGTTAAATTTAGCCTACAATTGTGTAAATGGTGTTAATTGTTATAAGTCTAGCCTTAATATTTGCTACAAGTGATAATGTCAGTTAGGTAAAAGCTTGATGGGATTAAAATGCATATAGCTGGGCTTCAGGTGGAAGAATGATTGATGTAGGTGCACAAAGGAAAGGGAGAAAACGGACAGAAAGTTAGGAGCCGCGACGCTCATTCGTTAGAGCCGCGATGCTGGTTCAAGGGCCGCAGTGCTGGTCTGTAGATCTGGGCGCGTGGGCCCCGTGTTAGCGAAGAATTTGTGACCTTTTCAGCTATTAACTCCGAGTAAAATAAAATGACGAAAAAGAGTGGAGACCTAAGGATATATAAAAAAAGGCTGGAGATTAAAGAGAGAACACATCTATGGTTAGGAAGAGAAAAGGAGGTAGAACATTATTTATTCAGCATATTTTCTGGAGAAAACGAAAGATCAAGATCTGGAATATCTTAGCGGAAGTCGTGCTACAGATTCTTCCTCTTGCCCTTCTTTTAGACTTTTATACTTTAAAATGATGTTGTATAATGTGATTTTCCCTTTTTCTTATTCATGAACTAAATTCTTATTCAAGATTACAATGCAACCCGATGATTCGATTTAATTAATTTATTCTCTATTTGCTTATGATCAATTGTATACAAGATTATTTATCATATTTTGTATTTTATTCAATAATTGTGGGGCCAACAATTAATGTAACGCCCCCGAAACTCGGGTCTTACCTTGAACCCGGGTCCGGTGCGTCACGGTACTACCCATACAACATAGGCTTACTAAAAATATGTAATTACAATAATATAACAACATATCCTCATCTAATCCCAGGCACGAAGACCTTAAATAAAACACTTATGACCAAGGTTGAATAAATACCATGATCCTTTACAATATCTCATGTGTGAACGCAAGGTTCAGATTCTGACTTTATCCAATCCCTGAATATTCGCAAGGTTATTGAATAACCAATACATTCGTTATAAAAATGTCCTTTATACAACATCGACATCCTTGTAGTTTACTATAACAAGTAACTAACATAATCACATCATAAATATTATAATGGATAACCTTCATTTCTAACTCAGGGTTTACATAGTCAAATTCACGTACATCATATACCGTCATCATAACTAAATAATTACAGTAAAGGGACATTTAGCAACCTTCCTGTTTCCATGCGCCTCTAATCCTTATCATCACGATATCAAGATAATTGCATTGCATCGTAAATTTGCAAAAGTTTTATTTTTGCAAGAATGAGCACGACGGCTCAGCAAGAACTGACAGTTTTCACATTTCATGCTTCACGTAACACATAAATTTGCATTTTATCCATGCATCATGATTCTCATACTATGCATCTTACTCATGCATTATAAATCTTATGCAATTTATCCATATATATGCATCATGTATCTCATAGCATACTTCATGCATCTCACATTATATATTTGCAATAATTCAAGTTCCACATAGAACAATATAGTCACATAATTGCACGTTATGCACACTTTAATCATGCTCTCATATAATCCACATAATAGTGAAAGATTTAGTAATCAAGTCATGTACATCAATACATTTAAACAAGTTAACAAGTTACTGAAAGAACTTGCCTTTAAGCGTTCCTTGCCAAATTATGATGGCTCGTCCTTCAAATATCCTACACAATTTATTTAACAATAAAATACCAATTAGCCACTAAAAAGGCTTCATATAATGGTTTACAATATAACAACTCTTATCTCATATTGTTCGCCGCATTATAAATTAATAACGCGATTAACTCTAAAACGTTACTCGGCGTCGCGTCGTTTGAAAACGTTACGACCCTTATCACCATCAATACTTATTGGTTACATTAACCCCATCCCGTATCTTATAATGTTCGTTTCATTTGAATCGAGACATTATTCAAGTTCATTAACACTTTACACGGCGTTTCGACGTTTACACGTCACACACCTAATTCGCCTCCTTTGCATGTGCTTAGCATGCTCATGCATTGGTTTATAAACACACTATCATGTTTCATTAGTATTAGAAACAAAATATTAAACAAGATTATACACACTAGTTACGACGTTACGACGCTTGCACGTCTATACGCTAAACTTGATTATTCGAACGCCTAGGCGACATGCATTTGCGTACGCCTAACATGCCCATTCAATTTGTCTAATACTCATTGGTTAATGTTAAGTATCAGTATAAATCATAACATTCATGTTATAAAACTTAGAACATCATTTAACATTGTCGGGAGCATTACGCGTGCTTACGCGCATGCTCGACACTCTCCGATTGCCCCCAAAAACACATCAGTCATACAAATGGTCAATTTGGGAATTGATTCCGACCTCAAATGGAAAAACTTAAATAACGAAAGTTGTAGGTCTACTCGTTCTCTTTCCGAATCATCTTGAATCACCTCAATCCGAGTTCGTATGAGAAAGTTATGCTCATTTTACTAAAGGACGTCGAAGCTGTTTGCACAGTTTCCTTACCAGCGCCGTTGGCGCTCACAATGGCCTATGGCCAGCGCCTACAGCGCTACTATGCAGTAGTTGGAACTCGTGGACAGCGCCTAGAGCGCCCAGCCAAGCGCCTAGAGCGCCCAGCCTTTGCTCCCAGCCCGTTTTGCTTCCCGGAATGCTCTGTTTTGGTGTTCTAGACCTATCTTGTTTCCAATGACCATAACTCCCTCAATACACGTTCAAATTGGTCCGTTCTGGACTCTATGGACTCCTAAGACATAGGGCTACAACATATCAAAAATTCAGAGCTATCCATTAACATTAACATGGCCAAATCTTAGGCCAAAGTATCAACTCATGCTATATTTTCGTGTTCTTGGTGTTCTCCGTGTTCTTCACAAAAATCTTCACCAAATCTTTGTTTTAACTTCTTTTTACTCCGTTCCAACGGGGTTAACTTCATAACCCATGGAAGTACAACATCATAGCAACAAATAAATTAAACAAACACGAAATCATAGCTACAAAGTCCTCTAAATCGTCCAAATGTCCAAGTTCATGTCCAAAGTTCATTGTTCTTCATGTTTTTCATCCTCCTTAAGCATAGGTACGGATTTATTGCGTTTTTGTTCCACTTTGATGATATTAATGGCTTACAAGGTCTCTTGGCAACATTATTAAGCAACCCCAACCAACAATAACAAACAAAATCGCAAGAAAACTCAAAACCCATCACAAAAGCTTGAAAAGCTTACAAAACTTAAAAATGGGGAGAGAGAAGGTTTGAAGAGGATGAATAACTCTTGAATGATTCTCCTTGATGCTACTAGACTCTACAAGAGCTTGAAGCTCTCCCTCTTTCTTCTCCTTGGCCTCCCGAGCTCCTCCTTCCTCTCCTCTTCTTTCTCCCGCATGCTTCTTCTTCTCTTCTCCCTTTTTTCGGCGACTTTCTCCCTTTTCCGGCGACTTTTCCGGCGACTCCTTTCTCTTCCTTCTTTGTAGCTCTCACTCTCTTTTTCTCTCTCTCTCTATCAGCTGATGGTAGCTTGAATGGGATGCAAGAGAGAATTGGAAAATTATTTGGGAGAAGTGGAGGAGTGAATTAGGGAGAAGTGGGAGAGATAGGTTAATGGCTCAATGAGCTTGCCGGCAATACTCTCCCTCCTTGCATTTGATTGGTCCAAAATGGGGGAGTTGGTTCCCTCTTGGAGTGACAAGCCAAAATAAATACCTGAATACCCCAAAATTATATCCGAAAACTCCCATTTTTGTACCAAAACTGGTAAATAACTCTACCCAAAATTAAAATGGGCACTCCCATAAATTATTGGGGTGGGTAAAAATAAATATTACGGGTTTGTCTATTTATTCGGAACAGTCTTATTATACACTTCGGATACGGATAAAATCACGTATCAGCTCGAATAAAATTTCTGATGCTTGTAAAAATTATTCCTTCGCATACACGTATTTATGAAATTATTCAACATCGAAAAAGACACAAATATTTTATGGCGTGAATATTGCCTCGAGAAACGTGCCCCGTGAATAGTAATTTTGCGATCTTTCGCAAAATCAATTATTCACAAATCCTACGATTCAATAACGCATAAAACTTCATACATTGACATCATCCAGGTTATAAATTAACCTTAAAACTCGTCACATAAAAATAATATTTAGTCCATTTAATAATATTAATAAACCCAAATTACAAGGGTATTCACGATTCGCGATCGCTACTCTTCCCGATTAACTCCCCATAATCATATACATCAACGTACTTATATCTCACCCATATTTTAGGTTAGCGTCTTTACAATAAATAACTCGTCCAATAATATTATCCTTCAACTATTTATTTAATCCAATAAATAGTACTCTAGCGATATTTCTCGAATCCGCCAAATTAGCTAATACGAAAACTTTGATACTTACTAATCATTGTATACACATAATCTAGGTTATAATATAACCTTTAAACACTTACCACATAATATTACCAATAAAAGTCTATTTTATTCAATAATATTCATAAGCTCGAATTATCAAGCTACCCATGACTCGCGATCGTTGCAATAATTAACTATTAACTCATTCATTCCGAATCTATATATATATTTCACATTTATATATATATACATATTTAGCTCATCAATTTAATCACATAAATATATATAACACATATATATTCAAACGCGACTCATAATAAGAATTATTCTATATTAAATTCTTATTATAATTATTCTCGAAAATCCGGGTTGTCACATCCTTCCCTCCTTATAAGGATTCCGTCCTCGGAATCACAAATATCGAACCTCTAACTCGGTTTTCGTCTAATTTCTTCCGAAATTTTATCGTTGAATAAATTTTAACGTATTACTATGACATAGGTTTCATATTACCTATTTAATCTCTGAGTATTATCCTATGTTTAACCAATCAATTTCCTTTTCTAAGGATCATTGTATGCCACAATCATCATAATAATTTAATATCATGATTTGCTAACTCATAAACATTCGGGATATTACATTCACCCCTTCTTCTAAGAATTTCGTCCTCGAAATTGCAATGCATTCATCTTTGCTTATTCTACCCATCAAAACTAGGTTTTCAATCTAACCTTTACACTGTCCTCTTTCAAGGATTCACTTAAAATTGTCGCATTCTATGACTACTTCTCCTTGGGATAATCACTCTTCCCAAAATCAGTTTCTCGAATAATAGGAACCTTCAACAATTGTTTAATAATTGTGAAGTAACTTGAACAAATAGGAAATAAAATATTCCTTAAAAAATTTTCATATTATGCTGAGGGGTCATAAAAACCATGACCATAGAGGTTTACGGGTATTACTACCCCTACCAATTTTAATTATGAAAAAGGTAATCTACCTCATAAAGACCATGAACGTAGTCAAGGAATTAGTCCGTCAGTAGTACTCGAGGGGATCAGCCTCTCATACCCCCATGTATATGCATAACATTTAACTCTGACTGCATCGGATACCCGACACTTATAGCATCCACATTAAGGGTTGCTCTCCGCCAGTTGTACTTGAGGGGATCGACCTCTCGTACACCATGTGTATGCATAACATTAAATCCTGACCGTGCCAGACAACCGACACTTATATTCCCCTATTCTGGGTATTTCCCCCAGCTCAAGAATCCGCACCAAAACAATTTGGTTTGGCATAAATTCTCAAAAAATGCTTGAATTTCATAAACACATTGCAACATTCGTCTAGCCGAATCAAATAGCTTAGACTTACATCAATAATTCGGACATCAATCGAATCATTATAGCCAACTCAATTGGCATGCAATTTTTTTTATACCTTAGAGAAAACAAAAAATCATTTTATGACGTCATAATACTGCACTGTTACAACAGTGTGTTAGGATTCCGTCATTTTCTGACTTTGTCATACTACATCATACCTTAGTGGGTTGACGATCCTATGATCACATCCAACACTAGGTTAATCTGCATTGATGACTCCATCATCTGTCATTCTACACCAGGTTTCATGATGCATTGATGACAATTTAAAAATACATTTTGATATTTTCAAATCAACTTTGTCTAGCCGAAACTATTAGCTTAGACATATGAATAATTGTACATTTAAAATCCCTGGTCCAGAAATCTGGCTCCATACATTTTTCGAAGAGCAAAAGTGCAAATCTCAGCACGAAGTCAATAAATTTCGAAGTCTAGCATAGATAGAAGATTTGGAATATCCATGTCTCCTCATCAACTTCAATTTCTCCCATTTCTCCACTATTTAATAATTCTATCTATTTCTAACTCCATCAATGCTCATCATTTTGAGAATTCACAGTTCTAAATCCACAACCTTTCGATACCCCAATATAGTTCATCAAACTTACCACACAATATGAGTTCAGGAACTTTCCACAATCATATGGGTTTAGAAACTTATCCTAGTCAGACCAAAATCGTCCATTCGCTGAGGGGTTCCATCAGACCATATGATTATGAGTCATGAACTTACCATAAGTATGAGTTTCAAGAACTCGCACCTAATCTTATTATTCTCTAACCATCAAATATAGATATGAGAAAAGAATCACCTTCTCGTCATATGTATAGCGATAGCGCGATACTAGGTTCCAACGATTATCAATATAGGAAGCTAAGTGATTGTCGAACCTATCACAATCCCCTGCCCATACCAGGAATTGGTCAACTCGGCCCCTAATCAATATAGGAAGCTAAGCGGTTGTTACACCAAGCACAAATTCCCCGCCCATACAAGGAATTGTTCAACTCAACCACTATACCGATATAGGAAGCTAAGTGGTTCTCAAACCAAGCACGAATCCCCAGCCCATACAAGGAATTGTACAACTCAGCCACTAACATGAGTCCTCAATTGAAATCACCCCCAATCCTAGCTTACTCGTTGCTTAACAAGAATTTAATTCGTGTTTCATCACCCATAACTCTTTCCGAGTTTTACTCGTACTATCTCATAGTACCATCTGTCTATAGCATTCAGCTAAAATTTTTAATCATTCAATTGATCATCTGTCATTCTATGACTTAATCTAATCACATCGTGATCTTACTCTACAATCGTTTTACATTACGATCTTCCTTATCCTACAATCGTTTCATCCTACGACCTTCTCTACTCTTCTCTTTAATCATAATATATGATTTTATGCCTTTACGCCTTATAGACCTCGTCTATTGATCAATACTTATCATCTATATCACTGGAGTCAGGTAACTCCCAATTCTCATCTTTTATAACGCATCGAGATTCTTCTTTGAATCGTCTTATATATATCTCAACTCTTACTATGAATTTTCTAAATTCATTTACTATCAATTAAACTCTATTTGAGTTTTATCTATCTTCATCATTATCATCTTCCTTCACTACAGTTATAGCCTAAGGTACTCTTACCCAAGGTTTATAACCTATTATCTCTGATACCAACTGTAACGCCCCCGAAACTCGGGTCTTACCTTGAACCCGGGTCCGGTGCGTCACGGTACTACCCATACAACATAGGCTTACTAAAAATATGTAATTACAATAATATAACAACATATCCTCATCTAATCCCAGGCACGAAGACCTTAAATAAAACACTTATGACCAAGGTTAAATAAATACCATGATCCTTTACAATATCTCATGTGTGAACGCAAGGTTCAGATTCTGACTTTATCCAATCCCTGAATATTCGCAAGGTTATTCAATAACCAATACATTCGTTATAAAAATGTCCTTTATACAACATCGACATCCTTGTAGTTTACTATAACAAGTAACTAACATAATCACATCATAAATATTATAATGGATAACCTTCATTTCTAACTCAGGTTTACATAGTCAAATTCACGTACATCATATACCGTCATCATAACTAAATAATTACAGTAAAGGGACATTTAGCAACCTTCCTGTTTCCATGCGCCTCTAATCCTTATCATCACGATATCAAGATAATTGCATTGCAATCGTAAATCTGCAAAAGTTTTATTTTTGCAAGAATGAGCATGACGGCTCAGCAAGAAACTGACAGTTTTCACATTTCCATGCTTCACGTAACACATAAATTTGCATTTTATCCATGCATCATGATTCTCATAACTATGCATCTTACTCATGCATTATAAATCTTATGCAATTCATCCATATATATGCATCATGTATCTCATAGCATACTTCATGCATCTCACATTATATATTTGCAATAATTCAAGTTCCACATAGAACAATATAGTCACATAATTGCACGTTATGCACACTTTAATCATGCTCTCATATAATCCACATAATAGTGAAAGATTTAGTAATCAAGTCATGTACATCAATACATTTAAACAAGTTAACAAGTTATTGAAAGAACTTGCCTTTAAGCGTTCCTTGCCAAATTATGATGGCTCGTCCTTCAAATATCCTACACAATTTATTTAACAATAAAATACCAATTAGCCACTAAAAAGGCTTCATATAATGGTTTACAATATAACAACTCTTATCTCATATTGTTCGCGCATTATAAATTAATAACGCGATTAACTCTAAAACGTTACTCGGCGTCGCGTCGTTTGAAAAACGTTACGACCCTTATCACCATCAATACTTATTGGTTACATTAACCCCATCCCGTATCTTATAATGTTCGTTTCATTTGAATCGAGACATTATTCAAGTTCATTAACACTTTACACGGCGTTTCGACGTTTACACGTCACACACCTAATTCGCCTCCTTTGCATGTGCTTAGAATGCTCATGCATTGGTTTATAAACACACTATCATGTTTCATTAGTATTAGAAACAAAATATTAAACAAGATTATACACACTAGTTACGACGTTACGACGCTTGCACGTCTATACGCTAAACTTGATTATTCGAACGCCTAGGCGACATGCATTTGCGTACGCCTAACATGCCCATTCAATTTGTCTAATACTCATTGGTTAATGTTAAGTATCAGTATAAATCATAACATTCATGTTATAAAACTTAGAACATCATTTAACATTGTCGGGAGCATTACGCGTGCTTACGCGCATGCTCGACACTCTCCGATTGCCCCCAAAAACACATCAGTCATACAAATGGTCAATTTGGGAATTGATCCCGACCTCAAATGGAAAACCCTAAAGAACGAAAGTTGTAGGTCTACTCGTTCTCTTTCCGAATCATCTTGAATCACCTCAATCCGAGTTCGTATGAGAAAGTTATGCTCATTTTACTAAAGGACGTCGAAGCTGTTTGCACAGTTTCCTTACCAGCGCCGTTGGCGCTCACAATGGCCTATGGCCAGCGCCTACAGCGCTACTATGCAGTAGTTGGAACTCGTGGACAGCGCCTACAGCGCCCAGCCAAGCGCCTAGAGCGCCCAGCCTTTGCTCCCAGCCCGTTTTGCTTCCCGGAATGCTCTGTTTTGGTGTTCTAGACCTATTTTGTTTCCAATGACCATAACTCCCTCAATACACGTTCAAATTGGTCCGTTCCGGACTCTATGGACTCCTAAGACATAGGGCTACAACATATCAAAAATTCAGAGCTATCCATTAACATTAACATGGCCAAATCTTAGGCCAAAGTATCAACTCATGTTATATTTTCGTGTTCTTGGTGTTCTCCGTGTTCTTCACAAAAATCTTCACCAAATCTTTGTTTTAACTTCTTTTTACTCCGTTCCAACGGGGTTAACTTCGTAACCCATGGAAGTACAACATCATAACAACAAATAAATTAAACAAACACGAAATCATAGCTACAAAGTCCTCTAAATCGTCCAAATGTCCAAGTTCATGTCCAAAGTTCATTGTTCTTCATGTTTTTCATCCTCCTTAAGCATAGGTACGGATTTATTGCGTTTTTGTTCCACTTTGATGATATTAATGGCTTACAAGGTCTCTTGGCAACATTATTAAGCAACCCCAACCAACAATAACAACAAAAAAAACCATCGCAAGAAAACTCAAAACCCATCACAAAAGCTTGAAAAGCTTACAAAACTTAAAAATGGGGAGAGAGAAGGTTTGAAGAGGATGAATACCTCTTGAATGATTCTCCTTGATGCTACTAGACTCTACAAGAGCTTGAAGCTCTCCCTCTTTCTTCTCCTTGGCCTCCCGAGCTCCTCCTTCCTCTCCTCTTCTTTCTCCCGCATGCTTCTTCTTCTCTTCTCCCTTTTTTCGGCGAATTTCTCCCTTTTCCGGCGACTTTTCCGGCGACTCCTTTCTCCTCCTTCTTTGTAGCTCTCACTCTCTTTTTCTCTCTCTCTATCAGCTGATGGTAGCTTGAATGGGATGCAAGAGAGAATTGGAAAATTATTTGGGAGAAGTGGAGGAATGAATTAGGGAGAAGTGGGAGAGATAGGTTAATGGCTCAATGAGCTTGGTTAATGGCTCAATGAGCTTGCCGGCAATACTCTCCCTCCTTGCATTTGATTGGTCCAAAATGGGGGAGTTGGTTCCCTCTTGGAGTGACAAGCCAAAATAAATACCTGAATACCCCAAAATTATATCCGAAAACTCCCATTTTTGTACCAAAACTGGTAAATAACTCTACCCAAAATTAAAATGGGCACTCCCATAAATTATTGGGGTGGGTAAAAATAAATATTACGGGTTTGTCTATTTATTCGGAACAGTCTTATTATACACTTCGGATACGGATAAAATCACGTATCAGCTCGAATAAAATTTCTGATGCTTGTAAAAATTATTCCTTCGCATACACGTATTTATGAAATTATTCAACATCGAAAAAGACACAAATATTTTATGGCGTGAATATTGCCTCGAGAAACGTGCCCCGTGAATAGTAATTTTGCGATCTTTCGCAAAATCAATTATTCACTCCTACGATTCAATAACGCATAAAACTTCATACATTGACATCATCCAGGTTATAAATTAACCTTAAAACTCGTCACATAAAAATAATATTTAGTCCATTTAATAATATTAATAAACCCAAATTACAAGGGTATTCACGATTCGCGATCGCTACTCTTCCCGATTAACTCCCCATAATCATATACATCAACGTACTTATATCTCACCCATATTTTAGGTTAGCGTCTTTACAATAAATAACTCGTCCAATAATATTATCCTTCAACTATTTATTTAATCCAATAAATAGTACTCTAGCGATATTTCTCGAATTCGTCAAATTAGCTAATATGAAAACTTTGATACTTACTAATCATTGTATACACATAATCTAGGTTATAATATAACCTTTAAACACTTACCACATAATATTACCAATAAAAGTCTATTTTATTCAATAATATTCATAAGCTCGAATTATCAAGCTACCCATGACTCGCGATCGTTGCAATAATTAACTATTAACTCATTCATTCCGAATCTATATATATATTTCACATTTATATATATACATATTAAGCACATCAATTTAATCACATAAATATATATAACACATATATATTCAAACGCGACTCATAATAAGAATTATTCTATATTAAATTCTTATTATAATTATTCTCGAAAATCCGGGTTGTCACATCCTTCCCTCCTTATAAGGATTCCGTCATCGGAATCACAAATATCGAACCTCTAACTCGGTTTTCGTCTAATTTCTTCCGAAATTTTATCGTTGAATAAATTTTAACGTATTACTATAACATAGGTTTCATATTACCTATTTAATCTCTGAGTATTATCCTATGTTTAACCAATCAATTTCCTTTTCTAAGGATCATTGTATGCCACAATCATCATAATAATTTAATATCATGATTTGCTAACTCATAAACATTCGGTATATTACATTCACCCCTTCTTCTAAGAATTTCGTCCTCGAAATTGCAATGCATTCATCTTTGCTTATTCTACCCATCAAAACTAGGTTTTCAATCTAACCTTTACACTGTCCTCTTTCAAGGATTCACTTAAAATTGTCGCATTCTATGACTACTTCTCCTTGGGATAATCACTCTTCCCAAAATCAGTTTCTCGAATAATAGGAACCTTCAACAATTGTTTAATAATTGTGAAGTAACTTGAACAAATAGGAAATAAAATATTCCTTAAAAAATTTTCATATTATGCTGAGGGGTCATAAAAACCATGACCATAGAGGTTTACGGGTATTACTACCCCTACCAATTTTAATTATGAAAAAGGTAATCTACCTCATAAAGACCATGAACGTAGTCAAGGAATTAGTCCGTCAGTAGTACTCGAGGGGATCAGCCTCTCATACCCCATGTATATGCATAACATTTAACTTTGACTGCATCGGATACCCGACACTTATAGCATCCACATTAAGGGTTGCTCTCCGCCAGTTGTACTTGAGGGGATCGACCTCTCGTACACCATGTGTATGCATAACATTAAATCCTGACCGTGCCAGACAACCGACACTTATATTCCCCTATTCTGGGTATTTCCCCCAGCTCAAGAATCCGCACCAAAACAATTTGGTTTGGCATAAATTCTCAAATAATGCTTGAATTTCATAAACACATTGCAACATTCGTCTAGCCGAATCAAATAGCTTAGACTTACATCAATAATTCGGACATCAATCGAATCATTATAGCCAACTCAATTGGCATGCAATTTTTTTTTATACCTTAGAGAAAACAAAAAATCATTTTATGACGTCATAATACTGCACTGTTACAAACAGTGTGTTAGGAATTCCGTCATTTTCTGACTTTGTCATACTACATCATACCTTAGTGGGTTTGACGATCCTATGATCACATCCAACACTAGGTTAATCTGCATTGATGACTCCATCATCTGTCATTCTAACACCCAGGTTTCATGATGCATTGATGAACAATTTAAAAAATACATTTTGATATTTTCAAATCAACTTTGTCTAGCCGAAAACTATTAGCTTAGACATATGAATAATTGTACATTTAAAATCCCTGGTCCAGAAATCTGGCTCCATACATTTTTCGAAGAGCAAAAGTGCAAATGTCAGCACGAAGTTCAATAAATTTCGAAGTCTAAGCATAGATAGAAGATTTGGAATATCCATGTCTCCTCATAAACTTCAATTTCTCCCCATTTCTCCACTATTTAATAATTCTATCTATTTCTAACTCCCATCAATGCTCATCATTTTGAGAATTCACAGTTCTAAATCCACAACCTTTCGATACCCCAATATAGTTCATCAAACTTACCACACAATATGAGTTCAGGAACTTTCCACAATCATATGGGTTTAGAAACTTATCCTAGTCAGACCAAAATCGTCCATTCGCTGAGGGGTTCCATCAGACCATATGATTATGAGTCATGAACTTACCATAAGTATGAGTTTCAAGAACTCGCACCTAATCTTATTATTCTCTAACCATCAAATATAGATATGAGAAAAGAATCACCTTCTCGTCATACGTATAGCGATAGCGCGATACTAGGTTCCAACGATTATCAATATAGGAAGCTAAGTGATTGTCGAACCTATCACAATCCCCTGCCCATACAAGGAATTGGTCAACTCGGCCCCTAATCAATATAGGAAGCTAAGCGGTTGTTACACCAAGCACAAATTCCCCGCCCATACAAGGAATTGTTCAACTCAACCACTATACCGATATAGGAAGCTAAGTGGTTCTCAAACCAAGCACGAATCCCCAGCCCATACAAGGAATTATACAACTCAGCCACTAACATGAGTCCTCAATTGAAATCACCCCCAATCCTAGCTTACTCGTTGCTTAACAAGAATTTAATTCGTGTTTCATCACCCATAACTCTTTCCGAGTTTTACTCGTACTATCTCATAGTACCATCTGTCTATAGCATTCAGCTAAAATTTTCAATCATTCAATTGATCATCTGTCATTCTATGACTTAATCCAATCACATCGTGATCTTACTCTAACAATCGTTTTACATTACGATCTTCCTTATCCTACAATCGTTTCATCCTACCGACCTTCTCTACTCTTCTCTTTAATCATAATATATGATTTTTATGCCTTTACGCCTTATAGACCTCGTCTATTGATCAATACTTATCATCTATATCACTGGAGTCAGGTAACTCCCAATTCTCATCTTTTATAACGCATCGAGATTCTTCTTTGAATCATCTTATATATATCTCAACTCTTACTATGAATTTTCTAAATTCATTTACTATCAATTAAACTCTATTTGAGTTTATTCTATCTTCATCATTATCATCTTCCTTCACTACAAGTTATAGCCTAAGGTACTCTTACCCAAGGTTTTATAACCTATTAGCTCTGATACCCA
Organism: Aralia elata; assembly: GCA_034770075.1. Classification (NCBI taxonomy): domain Eukaryota; kingdom Viridiplantae; phylum Streptophyta; class Magnoliopsida; order Apiales; family Araliaceae; genus Aralia; species Aralia elata. The sequence continues at coordinate 26,153,625 of CM068388.1, read as the reverse complement.
ACTGTAACGCCCCCGAAAACTCTCGGGTTTTAACCTTGAACCCGGTCCGGTGCGTCACGGTACTACCCATACAACATAGGCTTAACTAAAAATATGTAATTACAATAATATAACAAACATATCCTCATCTAATCCCAGGCACGAAGACCTTAAATAAAACACTTATGACCAAGGTTGAATAAATACCATGATCCTTTACAATATCTCATGTGTGAAACGCAAAGGTTCAGCATTCTGACTTTATCCAATCCAATCCCTGAATATTCGCAAGGTTATTATTCAATAACCAATACATTCGTTATAAAAATGTCCTTTATATACAACATCGACATCCTTGTAGTTTACTATAACAAGTAACTAACATAATCACATCATAAATATTATAATGGATAACCTTCATTTCTAACTTAGGGTTTACATAGTCAAATTCACGTACATCATATACCGTCATCATAACTAAATAATTACAGTAAAGGGACATTTAGCAACCTTCCTGGTTTCCCATGCGCCTCTAATCCTTATCATCACGATATCAAGATAATTGGCATTGCATCGTAAAATCTGCAAAAGTTTTAGATTTTTGCAAGAATGAGCACCGACGGCTCAGCAAGAACTGACAGTTTTCACATTTCATGCTTCACGTAACACATAAATTTGCATTTTATCCATGCATCATGATTCTCATACTATGCATCTTACTCATGCATTATAAATCTTATGCAATTCATCCATATATATGCATCATGTATCTCATAGCATACTTCATGCATCTCACATTATATATTTGCAATAATTCAAGTTCCACATAGAACAATATAGTCACATAATTGCACGTTATGCCACACTTTAATCATGCTCTCATATAATCCACATAATAGTGAAAGATTTAGTAATCAAGTCATGTACATCAATACATTTAAACAAGTTAACAAGTTACTGAAAGAACTTGCCTTTAAGCGTTCCTTGCCAAATTATGATGGCTCGTCCTTCAAATATCCTACACAATTTATTTAACAATAAAATACCAATTAGCCACTAAAAAGGCTTCATATAATGGTTTACAATATAACAACTCTTATCTCATATTGTTCGCGCATTATAAATTAATAACGCGATTAACTCTAAAACGTTAATCGGCGTCGCGTCGTTTGAAAACGTTACGACCCTTATCACCATCAATACTTATTGGTTACATTAACCCCATCCCGTATCTTATAATGTTCGTTTCATTTGAATTGAGACATTATTCAAGTTCATTAACACTTTACACGGCGTTTCGACGTTTACACGTCACACACCTAATTCGCCTCCTTTGCATGTGCTTAGCATGTGATGTGATAAAAATATGTAACTGCAAGTGCACAGTGTCAAATTGAAGAACTGGCAAGTACAGGTCGAACCCACAGAGACTAGATTAATTTTAATATATCCTTAATATCTATTTTAGGCGAATTAGAAATAAAGATTGAGAATCAATTAACTATAATTAAACTAACTAATAATAAGGATGCAATCTAGGAATCCGAATCCATTAAATAATAAACATAACAAGTAATTCAATCTCTTCTATTTTTATAACTTAATTATGATTTTGATCTCCCTTCCCTTTAATTTAGTAATTTTATAATTAACGTGGGCAAGCATAGACTATGAAAATTTAAGGATTAACTATAACCCATCAAAACTTCTTTGAGCAAGCATGGATTAATGAAAAAACTCATATCTTAACAATAATCTATCAAAACCTCTTAATTAATTTAAAATCACATAAGAACTATAAAACGAAGGTATTTCAATAACGAAACATGAAGGCGAAATCAATTAAACATAAGAGCATAAATAGTAGAAGAGATAAAATATTATCATGAATAATTATTTAATTTCATCTTCATCCTAGATTAAAGAAATTAACTAGACATTAAAGAATAAATAAAACTAACTAAGATAAAGAAGAAGAAGTAGAAAATTAAAAATAAAATTAAAAAAAAAACTCCCTTTAATTAACGATCTTCCAACAAACGTACAATAAAAAAATAATTTAATCCTACTCCTACTTCTAACCTAAACTAATACCTCCTTCTCTCTAAAACAAGAGACCTATTTATAGGGAAAATAAATTTGTGCCCTAATTTACATTCATTGAACTTGGCCTCTTTTATTCCCTTTTTTCCTTCTTTATTTCAATCTTTACATGGTAATCTCCCAAAAGTCCTTTTTCATGTACGTTTCAACTTCCTAGTGGCAATCAACTTCTCAAAGATATTTTTTAGATTGATTTTCCTTTCTCTTGCTGGATTTGACTTGCACACCAAGATTGTTCCACCTCCTTCCTTTTCCTTGTAGAATTCTTCTTGGATATTTCCTTACATGAATAAGAGCATTAAATATTGCTTGATCACCAAGATTTTGACTTTATTGCAACAAAATATAAAATCCTACAAAATAAAATAAAACATATTAATTAAATAAACTAATATAATAAAAGGATAAAATTAGGGATAATAAAATGTATGAATTATGTGTTTATCAAATACCCCCATACCTAGCTTTTGCTCGTCCTCGAGTAAAATAAAAAGAAAATAAAATAAAAACAAAAACTATACTACCCCATTTTCGTAGGAAACACGATTGCACTTAGCATGTACAACAAGCCTTTAAACCCCAAGGTTACCCCAAGTGGACGAGTTGTGTCTCGTGAGGGTTTGCAGTGAATATACCCACAAAATTCAAAATCAAATCTTTTTGGGTTTAACCAATTATGAAATCGAAAGAAAACTTCTAAGTATGCATGGGCATTAAACATAAGCAAGATCAAATTCAAAATCACACTTTCACCTTATCAAAAATATTCAATCTTCATTCTAGACACCATCCTTCATAAAATTAATTCATGTGATGCATGCATTGTGTATGTGATGTAACTCTTAGTAGGGATTATTACCATGAAAATCAAGCAAATTCATTTTTTTTCTTTTTTCCTTTTTTTTTCATTTTTTTTCGTTTTTTTCTTTTTTTTTCCTTGACTTGTGCAATGTCTCATTTTCTTAGGCTTTTCAGAGTTACCCATGTAGCGAGTGTTGGACCAATGACTCCCAAACCAATTGGCTTTAGGGCACTAGGTGTAAAGACACCCCGAAGGGCTTACTAACTCGAGTAACAAAGGCCACAAAATTTGACTAATCAAACTGCTTTTATCCATCATACTTTTCAGCGTGAATATCGATGCTTCCTGAGGCTTGGATACCCAGTTATTTCGTTCAATGGACATTGAAGCAATTATTTATTTCTTTTCAACTTTCAATTTTTTTCAACTTTTCTGTTTTTTTTTTCTTCAAATTTTTTCTTTTTCTTGAAATTGCTCAAATCATAGTTATTACCCCACAACTAAGAGTTAGTGCGAACGTGAAGTGCAAAAATGCTTAGGAACTTTATTTTACTCAAGATGGTGTTTCGAACTAAGATTTCATATCTCATCAAAGGTTCAAGAGTTCTAAATCTTTTAATCTTACTCATGAGTTCTGCTCCACAGATACTTATTAGAATTAATCCAACTCATAAAAAGTCAAACAAAATTTTTAATTTTTTTTTAAAACAAAACAAAAATCTTAAAATTTTTCCTAAAAAAAAATAAATAAATAAAACAAAAGGAAAAAAAATAAAATAAAAAATATCTAATACTATAAATTTTTTAATATTTCCTAAATTCCTAAAAAAAATAAAAAAAATCTAATACTATAATACAAACAAACTCCCCCATACCTAAATCATGCATTGTCCTCAATGTATGCAAATGAAAAATAGAAAACAAAGATGTGAAAGAATTGTACCTTGTATGTGGGCAGTTGTTCTGCAAGAAAATGTGGTGAGAAGGAAAACAGATGTACATACCTACGAATTTCATATATCCTAAAAAGTATGTGATTATAAAAGAGTGATACAAATGAGTATGTGAATGTGAACTTTTCATGATTTTCAGGAGGTCTAGGAAAATGAAAATAGTCAGAATTTTCATCAGGATTGTGCTTAAAGTCTACCTCGGGAAAATATTTACGAATATGCTCAAAGTGTGGACGAATTGGTTCAAATGTAGGTTCCAATTTGGGTGACTTATGTGAAGTGGATCTCAACATCTCATTAACCTTATCTAAATATTCAGATTCATTCCACTTTTGGTCAAGGTGATTTAAGAAAAAGTCAATTAGATCATCTTTAATCACGAGTCTATTTTCATTCATTTCTTGGGTCATGGACAACTCTTGGATCATGTTTACTTTTATGGGTTGATCTACAAAATCACTCGGTTGTTTTCTAGGAGTAAGTCTTTCAGTATATGGAACTTTAGGCTTATAGACTTTTTCAACCGATTCATTAAATGTGACATGATCGATTTTAGGCATAGACTCATAATTTTTAGACTCCTCAAATTGGCTTGATTCAAAGTGTGTAGAAGTAATTCCAAAATTGTCATTTTCCTCATCATTTCCACAATCATCATTATTTTCAAAATTAACCTCAGAGTCACTAGAAAATTCATCCACCTCTTGTTCATTTATTATGGTGGCTACCCGACTCATTTGAATTTCTAGACGAGATATAGCTTGATTCGTGTTTTGTATGAATCTCTCTAAGGTATTGAATCTTTCCTCTTCTTCATTTGAAAATTCATGTGGATATTGAGGTTCTGGATCCGAATATAGATATGGATATGGATATGAACTTAGATAAGGATTTTCATAAGTTGGAAAAAATTGATTTACTTGGTGTGCATTAAAATTTTCATAAGGTTCTTGATTCCAAGAAAAATTATTATTCCAACTATAATAGGAGTCCATCTTTCCACAAATCACAAAACAAATAGATAACTTACCACGAAAGTCACACAATAAAAATAAAAATAAAAATCCTAATTTTATTGTTAACCTAAATAAAATCTAGACAGCTCCTAACTGTTCCAAGTTACACCTTAAGGTCCACAAAATTTGAAATTAATCACCCCACTAGCCAGGTAAGTGTAAGAACGGTGGGAGTCTCTCCGTGGGTACGGTGACTAATTAAATAACCACACGTTCTTTAGGCGTTTGCCTTTTGAACCACTTGCCTAGACACCAGTAGTTTGATTAATTAAAAATTCAGCTTCCTCTTGGAGTTTCTTGTCCTAATTGAGCTCGAGAGTCCTAGGGGCTAACGTCTACTTGATTTTATTAGGTCAAGGTTATGCAAAATGTAAGTTGGGTTGTTTGTGGGCCAAGGAAGGGTGATGAAATCCCCACCTTATCTTGTTATGGGATGCACCCTTAATGTTAGATTAAATATGAAAATGCACAAACAAAATAAAAAAAATGTAAACAAATTAAATGTCCTAAAACTATGTGGATTACGAAAGAAGGAGAAATTTGACGTACCTCAATCCTCCAGCAATCACCACAGTTTATATTTGACAAAAAAAAACTAAAAATAAAAATAAAATAAAAATAAAATCCTAAACAAGATGTGCTCTAGGTGAGTGAATGCATGAATGCGGCAATTAGTTTTCTAACTAATAATAAAAACTAAAAAAATAAAAAATAAAACTAAGCTACTTTTTTTTTGAGTTAAGATACAAAATACCAGGAATAGCGCAACAATAAAATCTTTATTTTTTCGCTCCTTCGATCTGCTTCGATAATCCTGGAAAGAAAAAAAAAAAAAAATTAGAGTTGAAAAAACTAATTCGAATAAATAAATATTAAGGGATAAAAAAAAATTAATTCTAGTCCCCGGCAGCGGCGCCAAAAACTTGATGTGATAAAAATATGTAACTGCAAGTGCACAGTGTCAAATTGAAGAACTGGCAAGTACAGGTCGAACCCACAGAGACTAGATTAATTTTAATATATCCTTAATATCTATTTTAGGCGAATTAGAAATAAAGATTGAGAATCAATTAACTATAATTAAACTAACTAATAATAAGGAAGCAATCTAGGAATCCGAATCCATTAAATAATAAACATAACAAGTAATTCAATCTCTTCTATTTTTATAACTTAATTATGATTTTGATCTCCCTTCCCTTTAATTTAGTAATTTTATAATTAACGTGGGCAAGCATAGACTATGAAAATTTAAGGATTAACTATAACCCATCAAAACTTCTTTGAGCAAGCATGGATTATGAAAAACTCATATCTTAACAATAATCTATCAAAACCTCTTAATTAATTTAAAATCACATAAGAACTATAAAACGAAGGTATTTCAATAACGAAACATGAAGGCGAAATCAATTAAACATAAGAGCATAAATAGTAGAAGAGATAAAATATTATCATGAATAATTATTTAATTTCATCTTCATCCTAGATTAAAGAAATTAACTAGACATTAAAGAATAAATAAACTAACTAAGATAAAGAAGAAGAAGTAGAAAATTAAAAATAAAATAAAAAAAACTCCCTTTAATTAACGATCCTCCAACAAGCGTACAATGAAGAAATAATTTAATCCTACTCCTACTTCTAACCTAAACTAATACCTCCTTCTCTCTAAAACAAGAGACCTATTTATAGGGAAAATAAATTTGTGCCCTAATTTACATTCATTGAACTTGGCCTCTTTTATTCCCTTTTTTCCTTCTTTATTTCAATCTTTACATGGTAATCTCCCAAAAGTCCTTTTTCATGTACGTTTCAACTTCCTAGTGGCAATCAACTTCTCAAAGATATTTTTTAGATTGATTTTCCTTTCTCTTGCTGGATTTGACTTGCACACCAAGATTGTTCCACCTCCTTCCTTTTCCTTGTAGAATTCTTCTTGGATATTTCCTTACATGAATAAGAGCATTAAATATTGCTTGATCACCAAGATTTTGACTTTATTGCAACAAAATATAAAATCCTACAAAATAAAATAAAACATATTAATTAAATAAACTAATATAATAAAAGGATAAAATTAGGGATAATAAAATGTATGAATTATGTGTTTATCAGCATGCTCATGCATTGGTATATAAACACACTATCATGTTTCATTAGTATTAGAAACAAAATATTAAACAAGATTATACACACTAGTTACGACGTTACGACGCTTGCACGTCTATACGCTAAACTTGATTATTCGAACGCTTAGGCGACATGCATTTGCGTACGCCTAACATGCCCATTCAATTTGTCTAATACTCATTGGTTAATGTTAACTATCAGTATAAATCATAACATTCATGTTATAAAACTTAGAACATCATTTAACATTGTCGGGAGCATTACGCGTGCTTACGCGCATGCTCGACACTCTCCGATTGCCCCCAAAAACACATCAGTCATACAAATGGTCAATTTGGGAATTGATCCCGACCTCAAATGGAAAAACTTAAAGAACAAAAGTTGTAGGTATACTCGTTCTCTTTCCGAATCATCTTGAATCACCTCAATCCGAGTTCGTATGAGAAAGTTATGCTCATTTTACTAAAGGACGTCGAAGCTATTTGCACAGTTTCCTTACCAGCGCCGTTGGCGCTCACAATGGCCTATGGCCAGCGCCTACAGCGCTACTATGCAGTAGTTGGAACTCGTGGACAGCGCCTACAGCGCCCAGCCAAGCGCCTAGAGCGCCCAGCCTTTGCTCCCAGCCCGTTTTGCTTCCCGGAATGCTCTGTTTTGGTGTTCTAGACCTATCTTGTTTCCAATGACCATAACTCCCTCAATACACGTTCAAATTGGTCCGTTCCGGACTCTATGGACTCCTAAGACATAGGGCTACAACATATCAAAAATTCAGAGCTATCCATTAACATTAACATGGCCAAATCTTAGGCCAAAGTATCAACTCATGCTATATTTTCGTGTTCTTGGTGTTCTCCGTGTTCTTCACAAAAATCTGCACCAAATCTTTGTTTTAACTTCTTTTTACTCCGTTCCAACGGGGTTAACTTCGTAACCCACGGAAGTACAACATCATAACAACAAATAAATTAAACAAACACGAAATCATAGCTACAAAGTCCTCTAAATCGTCCAAATGTCCAAAGTTCATTGTTCTTCATGTTTTTCATCCTCCTTAAGCATAGGTACGGATTTATTGCGTTTTTGTTCCACTTTGATGATATTAATGGCTTACAAGGTCTCTTGGCAACATTATTAAGCAACCCCAACCAACAATAACAACAAAAATCGCAAGAAAACTCAAAACCCATCACAAAAGCTTGAAAAGCTTACAAAACTTAAAAATGGGGAGAGAGAAGGTTTGAAGAGGATGAATACCTCTTGAATGATTCTCCTTGATGCTACTAGACTCTACAAGAGCTTGAAGCTCTCCCTCTTTCTTCTCCTTGGCCTCCCGAGCTCCTCCTTCCTCTCCTCTTCTTTCTCCCGCATGCTTCTTCTTCTCTTCTCCCTTTTTCCGGCGACTTTCTCCCTTTTCCGGCGACTTTTCCGGCAACTCCTTTCTCTTCCTTCTTTGTAGCTCTCACTCTCTTTTTCTCTCTCTCTATCAGCTGATGGTAGCTTGAATGGGATGCAAGAGAGAATTGGAAAATTATTTGGGAGAAGTGGATGAGTGAATTAGGGAGAAGTGGGAGAGATAGGTTAATGGCTCAATGAGCTTGCCGGCAATACTCTCCCTCCTTGCATTTGATTGGTCCAAAATGGGGGAGTTGGTTCCCTCTTGGAGTGACAAGCCAAAATAAATACCTGAATACCCCAAAATTATATCCGAAAACTCCCATTTTTGTACCAAAACTGGTAAATAACTCTACCCAAAATTAAAATGGGCACTCCCATAAATTATTGGGGTGGGTAAAAATAAATATTACGGGTTTGTCTATTTATTCGGAACAGTCTTATTATACACTTCGGATACGGATAAAATCACGTATCAGCTCGAATAAAATTTCTGATGCTTGTAAAAATTATTCCTTCGCATACACGTATTTATGAAATTATTCAACATCGAAAAAGACACAAATATTTTATGACGTGAATATTGCCTCGAGAAACGTGCCCCGTGAATAGTAATTTTGCTATCTTTCGCAAAATCAATTATTCACTCCTACGATTCAATAACGCATAAAACTTCATACATTGACATCATCCAGGTTATAAATTAACCTTAAAACTCGTCACATAAAAATAATATTTAGTCCATTTAATAATATTAATAAACCCAAATTACAAGGGTATTCACGATTCGCGATCGCTACTCTTCCCGATTAACTCCCCATAATCATATACATCAACGTACTTATATCTCACCCATATTTTAGGTTAGCGTCTTTACAATAAATAACTCGTCCAATAATATTATCCTTCAACTATTTATTTAATCCAATAAATAGTACTCTAGCGATATTTCTCGAATCCGCCAAATTAGCTAATACGAAAACTTTGATACTTACTAATCATTGTATACACATAATCTAGGTTATAATATAACCTTTAAACACTTACCACATAATATTACCAATAAAAGTCTATTTTATTCAATAATATTCATAAGCTCGAATTATCAAGCTACCCATGACTCGCGATCGTTGCAATAATTAACTATTAACTCATTCATTCCGAATCTATATATATATTTCACATTTATATATATACATATTAAGCTCATCAATTTAATCACATAAATATATATAACACATATATATTCAAACGCGACTCATAATAAGAATTATTCTATATTAAATTCTTATTATAATTATTCTCGAAAATCCGGGTTGTCACAATTAATCTAGTGATCTAGATGATATGGGAATGTTAATTCTAGATTGGGTGTGGAATATGATATATGTGTTGGATTCAGTCTTCTAAGGAGTGAATATCCAATTTGTAAGAGGGATAAGAATATACCTAATTGTCGCATGAACTTGTATAAGAATTAGTGACTATTGCTTCATTGTTAATTATTCAGATAGGAATATAGTGAATTAATTAGGAATGAAGACACTTATCTAATCTTGGAATAAGATAGATAAATACGTATGAATTCTTGGTTAGCAAATTGCAACAATTAACTGATTAAGTAGAGAGTGAATAAATTGGGTAAATCATCGGGGGAAATTATAATCTTGATATTTCATTTTAATAGTTATATTCGTAGTTACTTCGTTAATTAATTTTGATAATCTTGGTGAATTCATTTGTTTAAATAGAATTGGGTTAATCAATGGTTGATAATTGGAATGATTAATTAATTTATTAGATTATTCCTTGTGGGATTGACAACTCTACTTACATTATATTACTTGTGGACCGTGTATACTTGCACGTAAATTCCTAGTATATATTTAGCCCAACAAAGAACATGACGAAATGTTTAAAAAGACCGAAAAAGGTCGCTCAGTTGTTATGTATTGATCCTGAAATATCATTTCTTATTGTTATGTATAAAGTTGTTATTCATTCATCGAATATTTTGTTTAGAACTCTGATAACTTTCTCATTTGTTTAATCTCAGTTAAATTGTTAGGCGTAATTATACTTACTAAGTATTTTAAGCTCATCCCTTTCCATGTTTCTCTTCTGACCCTTCTAGGAAAGAATGTTGGGGTGAGACCCTCTGGGAAAGGGAAAGAGAAAGCTATTTAGAGTGGAGGGAGACTTGCAAGCTAAGGATAACATCATCATTTAATGTACATTTGTTATTAGGTTTATAGTATAGTAGTAGTCTAAGGTGACAATCATGTTGTAAATAGACTTTTAAAGTGGTAGTAATGGTGTAAAGCTAGTTTTGTTATATTAGAGCTCATAAGAAATTTTATTATGATATGTTGTAAATTATATGTAAATATAAGCTGTTTTGAAAATATTTTGTTGTCGATGATTATTTTTGTGAGTCGATTAGCAGATCCCGGGTTGGGTTCTGAGGTTACCGAGGTCGGGGGTGCCACAGTATAGCTGAGTTAAAACCACTCGTGGGGGGTACTATATGAATTTCTCTTGGCACCGAAGCATGACACCTTCCATGACAATGTGATTAGTCCACGACGTCTCCATTTGTGCTTTGGTGGGAGTTGGTCATATTATGATTTTGTTTTGGGAGGCATCTGGGTCAACCCTAATTTTCTATTCTGTTCTGTTATGCGGACTTGTGATGTTTGTGTCGAACACACCTTTCGATTTTGCATACTTTTGGATTGCGCACGATGTGTGAACTACCTATGTGACATAATTTTAATTTATCTGTGTGGCAATATATATTTATATTTTGTTTTGAGCTCAGTATGAAATAACACCTAACAATTTGATTCAACCTACTATTTTGTTGTATTAGCTTTGTTCGTTTCAGTTTAGTTCAACTTATTAAGTTATTCATTTGTGTCATAGATATCTTAATTATTTTGTAAGTTTTGTTATGTTTTATGCATGACCTCTCTTTCTATTTTGGAAAGGGGGTGTTACCTAAAAACTCTTATCTCATTTATTTTATGTTCTTACATTTTTGCACTCTACGTTGCTGTAGTTTCTTCTACGATTTATGCTAAATTCAGAATCTAGCATTTTCTTATAATATTTGAAGGGATTTTCAAGTTACATATTCTGCAGCATATAGTCTTAATTAACTTGTTTAATTATTTGGTAAAACTTTTAAAGGAAATTTTAAGAGAATCTATTTAACCCCCCTTCTAGATCTATTTTGTACCTTTGGACCTAACATAGTTTATTTTTACTAATGCTACTTATTTAATCATGCAGTTAGTAGATGATGTTGATATTTGTCCAAAAAGTACTCTCATGTTGTATGATATTTGTAAGGTCATGATCTACACTAAATTTCAATAGGATATGCAGGAAAAAATACTTGAAAAAGACTCGAGGACTAGCTTATTATGCTGCAAAAGCTCAGATTACGTTTTCTCAACAATGGTTCGCATGAAAACCTCCTTAAGTTGCTCTTTAGGTTTTTATTTCTGTTTATTTGTTTAGTGGGGTTCAATAGTTTTGGTTAGTTCTAGTGAGGTGTATTGCTTTATGAGCTATTTTTCTTTAGTCCTGTTTGTTGTGTATATGTAATAGTAAGGTTTTAATTGATGGTTTACATGTTATATATGCTAATGAAATCTTTCTATATTTATCAAAAAATAAAAATAAAAATAAATAATAATAACATATTTGATTATTTATTTATATTAAATGGTATATATTGAGTGTTTTATGATCGTTGGTAGCAAGTTAAATCAGTTTACAATCAGTTTTAAGAGGTAAAACCTTTTGCTTGATAACCTGATTTTAAAATTGTTTATAATCATTTTTTTATGAAAATAATCAAAAACTTTAATTTGGAGCTTCCGATTATTTGTCAAATTTGATAATCAGGTTTAATCAAGTATATTACTAATATATCTCTATTTATTTATTAATCAACTATTCAACTATATAATTAAAAGCACAAACTTCGTTTCACAAATTTTTAGTTCAACCATTTTCTTTCCTATCCAAATTAGTATAAGTACTATCCAAGTTTGTAACAATTATAAAGTTTTGGGTCAACTTTTTCTTTCCTATTCAAATTAGTATAAGTACTATTCAAATTTATAACAATTATATAGTATTCAAAGTTGTAAAGTATTCAAAAAGAACCCCAACCTGTTAGGAAAAAAAGTGTTTTTTATTTTTATATCTCTAAAGAAACAGAACTTTTAAACGAATTTTTATTTTTACTTCTATTAATTTTATTATAAACTTTTTATTCACAATTTTATATAAGATAACATATCTTAATAAATTTTATGTAGGATAATTTTATTAAGATATAAAAAAAATCTCTTAGCATATCACGCTATTTAATTATATTTATATTATTCGTGAATTGCAATATTCAATTAATTTCTTAACTAAATAAACTCATTAAAATTTAAAAATTAAAACTTTACCAAATCACATGATAAATTATACTAATAATGTATGTGAATTGTTATGAAACATAATAACAATAAATTAGTTGAAAAATGCAGTGGATTTATTACCAACTAATTGTGAGAACTAAATTCAAACTTGAGTGTAGACACCCAAAGTTTGTACATGTTTTCTCTAACAGTGGTATGAGGGCAATAGTGTCATTTCACCTTAGGGTAATGATGTCAAAGCAAAGATCACGGGGCTTAGGACGATTACTTGGAGGCCATATAATGATCTCTAAGTGCCAAACTGAAAAAAGGAAGACGAACGATTAGCCGACTTGTACAAAAGGAGGGTTTTCCCTTTTTTTCTCCATCGTTTTGGATCAAAAATTGACCAAATTTTTTGCCATTCCGCAACTCTCGAAAAGATCTTTTCAGATTGGTATGACATGTTTTCTAACTCATCCCAGTTTGAAAAATATGGACGTTTCAGTGTACAGCACGAAAATCGACGTCGTGATACAAAAACAGAGCACGTGGGCCCCACCTCCTATGGCATGCCTAAGGGGTCTGTAAATAACTTTTTTTTCTCATTTACTTGGAGAAGAGGAATTTTTAGAGAGAGAAATAGAAAAAGTAAGAGAAAAACTTCTCTAAATTTAATCTAGATCTAATTTTTCTCATCAAATCTTCCACCAAAATATATTCAAGAAATCCATAAGAAGAAACTCCCACTCCTAAGATCCATTCTTGTCTCTACGCTCGTTTCTACTTACGTTTACGATTACGTTGTTTGGGCTTTATTTTGTTTTTAGCTCATTTTTTTTGTCACTTGTTGTGCTTGGGCTTCGATTATTCATCTTATTTTTCTCGCTTTAAGGTTACCCAAACATTCTAGATTATTTTCTAGTGGTGTTTGGATCCTATTGTTGGCCACCGAGGGATTTTCTCCAATAGAATCTCATTCTAGCTGAATTAAGATATATTTTTACTCGATTTTGTTGTCGTTATTTCTAAATCTATGGAATCTTGTATCTACGAATCTCACTCCCTAAATTCTAAGTTCCTTTAATAGATCCCATCGACATATGATAGATCCTTACAATTTCGATAGTATTTGGTGATGTAATTTGATTCCTATGATATAGTTAAGATATAATTACGATATTGTTGATATGTTGTGTGATTTATAGATTTGTTGGGTGTGATCATGAATCATGTGAGCCTAGGAACGAATTCAAGTCCCTTAAAATATCATGTTTAATGGGAATTGAAGGATATTCCCACGATGGACATAGTCAATGGTTGTAATATTGTGATTCGATGATTGTAAATGTAATTCGGGTCTTAAAATAATATTAAGGGCATTCATGCCACGAAAATTGAGTTTAAAACCCCTTGATAGTGGATATTGTTATTTCGATGTACTTAGAGTAATTTAGATGGCTTACATGCCCATGAATAGCTCTAATACTATTTTCGATGCTTGATTTTACCTTTCGACATATGAAAACGATTTTCGAATGAAACTACAAAGATCTTTTAAAAAAGGAATCAAACTAGGTTATTAAATTAATTCTAGGCTAAATTGGAAGTAATGGAGAGTCTTGATTCCTATTTGACGAAAGGTTTGCAATACAACGTTTTCCTTAAACAACAACTAAAATTTCTTATCGAACGAAACTAAAATGAACTTTTCTTTCGAATCAAATCCTTCATGCATATGTTTAAAAAGGCTCAAAAGTTACTTTCAAGATACTGCACTCACTAAAACTTTGACGACCTTGGGAGATGTAACCTTAGATGATTTATATGGTTTAGGAGACAAAACCTTAGATTATGTTTTTTAATTCAAATCTAGGAAATGATACCCTAGATTTCAATTGAAATAATATAGGAGACGACACCTTATATTTTATGATTTGACTCAACCCTCAGAGATGATACCCTAGATTTCAACTTAAATGACATAGGAGATGACACCTTATGTTTCATGATTCGGCTTAATTTTAGAAGACGATACCCTATATTTTGACTTCAATGATATAAGAGACGATACCCTAGATTGTCCTTACGATAAGATTCACCTAGGCACAGAACACGATACACACACCTCATGTTTCTCGAGGTAATTCATTTAAACTTGTAAAGGAAAACATTATAAAAGTGGTAACCGTGTTTCACGGAAGTTGGGGGGTCCCTAACACCTTCCTCTTACTTAAACAAGCTCCCGAACTCTATGAATCTCGGCTGCAGACCAATTTTACAGAGTCACATATAGGCCATCTGGATTATCAAAGCTTTAAAATTCGGATGAGTTGTAATATCTATTTAAATCTTTACCAACTGGAGACTCTTTCTAATTGGTCCACTTAATAAAATCAAACTTTTAAAACCCGTCGACATTTTAAGTAAGTTTTTTTCTAAAAACACCCTTAAATCACAATCTCTAAAATGACCTAATAAAACTCAAAAAAAAAATATCGGCGTCGAGAGATGGAGACTCTGTTGGAAACTTTTTAAGAGGGCTTAGGCCACGTTCAATTCCTAATGTTTTCCCTATATGTTTAAATTCATTATTGTGTGCTTTATTTTATCGTACTATGTGATGTGTGCCTTATCAATTTATCCTTGTGGCTTTATTTTAGTGCTTCGCACAATGTCATCATATTCATACGGTGAGGACCGATGAATGTATGTTGTGTGATTCCTCTACTAGGAAGCAAACCCATCAGATGTTTATTATTGGACTCAAAAGGACAGTCCCCGGTGAGACTCAGGAAAGACATCAACTCAGATCCACTCCAATCGAAAGATTAGATTTATTCCCATCGAGTAAGTTGCGAAGATTTAGGGACCTTCATGCCAAAAAGTCCGCGAGAGTAACTCTAGGGTAGGTCAGCCTCAAATAAACCCAACGTTACGGAAAGGTTCTTCATGCCCTCTTACTCTCTATATATCTAAATTTCATCACGCCTGTGACGCCCCCAAATCCGGGTCACCTGAGCCACGGACCTGGTTCGTCACTATCTAACACAAGAATTATACAATCGATAACTTATAGTGGAATAAAGGAATATTTACATTGATATAACATAAATAACCCTGTCCCAAGTCTCGAAACTAAGGCTACAACAAAACATAACATAATACATAAGGGTAAATATGTCTTAATACAAACGGTAATTCTAGAACAACAAATTATAACTACTCCGTAGCTTTCCCCTTTCCCTTATCTTTTCCTGAGCTCTCGCCACGTGCCGCACTAACTAAAATGTTTTTAAGGAAAGCAAGGGGTGAGGAACAAATTTGCCCCGCAAGTAATAACAGTAATGAATAATCACATGAATAACTTTATAGCTCACAAGATTAAAACTTTATCTAAGTCAAGGAAATAAATAACTTTTTATCATCGTTATAGTGGTCGCTATGGACCGAAGGATTTCTGAAGTATCCAAGGATTTTAAAGTTTCCCGAAGAAGGAAACTATTCAATACTGAGGGTGCACCAAGGCACAGAACTCTATTCTAGAATTATTGGAAATTCATCCGATAATCCACAAACTGGTACAATAGGTGATCAACCTAAAATACCTGGCGTTATGCATAAGCCTTACATTTTCCATTTACGGGTGTGTCGGTTCCCTGACGTTTATACCATTTCCCCTGCTATGAGGGTTGTTCTTCTCAGCTTTACACAGGAGTCCGAACCAAAACAATTTGATCGGACAGTTTTACTTAACAACAATTATAGTTGGAGGACTTAACCTCACTTCAATAAACAAATCAATAAGTGTCTAGCTGGAACAATTAACTTTGACATAGCTTTCAAACAGTTTATGGAGTAAAGAATTTTAAGGTTCAACAACATGCACAATGGCATCAATAATATCTTGAATGAATAACAATTCATAATCTTTAGAATCACACAATATATAACATTGCATGAAATGGGCTTTCATTGCAATACTTGAATAAAAGAATGAATATTAGCACACTAATTGCTAATTTGATAAGTAATTTGAACGGGAGTTAAGAAACTCAACAAGCTTGCTCAATAAATAATATTTGCTCGAATATAATTTTGGGTAGGGTAAGTAAACTTGCACAATAATTACTTGAATAAGATAGGAGACTTGCTCGATAGATAAATGAGTTAAGGAAAAACTCGCACAATTAAATAAGGGTTGAGTAAGGAACTTGCCTTGCGCGTGCGTTAAAATATTAACGTTAATTGTCCTTCAAAAATAATACCCTACAGTTCATTAAAATCATCATAAATATTAGTCATGTGAGGACTAGGTTCAATATAGTCATCACATCATCAAAATACATTAATCGCCGCTACGACTACCCAGTCAGGGGTCTCGCTCACCGGTGAGCGAGCAGCTACCCAGCTCGCTGGTGAGCTGGCGGGGGTCGGGGGGCAGCGCCCCCCGAAAACCAAGCGTAATTTGCAATCAGTTTATTCAGTTTACACCTTAAGAAAACATCACTTTGGTTGACACGGGTATAAATTAAGCACATAAGGCTTTAACAAGATATAAGCGTTTCTAATCTTTTTGTACAAAAGTATATGTTTTAGACTCGCGGGAAAAATTTACTGGGTCCAACCTGATCCGTCCTGACCCGACCCGGTCCAGCCTGACCTAACCCGGACCAGGCGCCATGCAGTAGCAGTTGCAGTAGCGAACTGCAGTTCCTGCAGAACCGCGACACAGTCACCTCGCCTCGCTCCAGCTGCTATAACTCTTCCTATACTCGATCAATTTGATCCCTTACGGATTCTATGGATTCTCAAGACACGAGGCTACAACATATCACAAATTCAGGACGACCCATAATCACCAACATGACCAAATCCTGTGCTAAAACATAAACTGCATGCTCTGTTTTTCGCAACCATGAAATATCTCACACAAATGGCAACTGTGACTTCATTTTAGCATCATTTTGATTCATTCAAATTGGGATATCTTCAAAGCTGATAGAAGTACAATATTCCAACAACAAACAATGAAAATAATCACAACATCAAGGCTTTACTGTCCTCTAATCATCCAAAGGTCCAAAACAGTCCATTATCTTCCTCCTTAAGCTTGGGTACGAATCATTCTTTGTCTTTATTTCACTTTGAAGGTATTAATGGTTTATAAAGCTTCTTAACAACGTTCATAAGGAACCATAACCTAGAGTGCAACAAATATCTCAAGGAGGGCTCAAACCCATCGGTTTGAGCTCAAGAACCACAACTGTAACTAACAATGGAAAAAGGGAAGGGATGAGGCTTGTATACCTCTTGTTGTTGGCTTTGGGTAGGTTGAGATGACTTGCTAGGTTGCTCTTCTCCTTGCTCGTTTTTGCTGATACTTCCTTTCCTCTTCTCCTTGCTTGCCTTCTTACGTCCTTACCGCACACACACACTTACTCTCCTTCTAGCTGCAGTAAGCTTTTTGCTTAGCAAAAAAAGGAAAATAACTCTCTCTGAAGCTGCTAACAGTTGAGTATGGCTTGAATGGAGGAGGAGAATGAGCTGAGGGGAGAATAAGAGGAGTGCTTCGGGAGGAGATGGAATGTATGGGTATGCAAAAAAATGTGTTACCCGAGTCAAGTGTTGGTGTAGTTAACAGCCCCATGTATGGTGTACTGTGCGTGTTTATTCCTTTCCCCCAATTAGCTCTCAATATACACGTGGCCTCCCCCAATTAGTTTGAGGCTTAAATGTCTCACCAATTAATTCGAATACACAGATAAATATACCCGAATATTCCAACTTTTGTACCAAATTTGGTAAATAACTCTATCCAAAATGAAAATGGGTACTCCCATAAATTATTGGGACACGTAAAAATATTTGTTATGGGATTTGTCCATTTATTCGAAACACCCATACTATACATTTTGGATATGGATTAGAATCACGTATCAGCTCCAATAAAATATCTGACACTTGAAAAAATTATTCCTCCGCATATATGCCTCCTCTAAATTAATAAAAATTAAAATAGACGAAAAAGTTCGGGTGTGAATGGTGCTCGTGAATAGTTCCTCTGGAAGCGGGCCCCGCTAATAGTGATTTTATGAATTTTTGCAAAATCGATTTATTCACTCTAACGACACAACAACACATAAAATTTAACATATGCACATTTTTTAGGCTGTAACACAACTCTAAACACGTAATATAGATTAATATAAATAAAAACAAATAATAAAAATTCATTTTATTTATACATAACTCGGGTTACAAGGAAATCTAAAATTCCCGATCGTTACATCCTCCCCTCCTTATAAGGATTCTGTCTCCAGAATCACCGTACAAGGTTAAACAAATAGTTGAGGGTAATTCTCCTTCATCTTATCTTCCAATTCCCATGTAGCCTCCTCAGCATCGTGGTTTCGCCAAACTACCTTCACAGAAGGTATAACCTTATTTCTTAATACTTGCTCCTTCCTATCAATTATCTGAATAGGAATTTCTTCATACGTAAGATCCTTCTCTATATGAACGGGCTCATAGGATATCACGTGCTTGTAATCGGGTTTGTATGGTCGTAATACTGAGACGTGAAACACATTGTGGACATGCTCCAGTTCAGGAGGCAAGGCTACCTCATACGCCACTTCACCCACTCTTCTCAATACTTCGAACGATCCTACGAACCTTGGGCTCAACTTTCCCTTCTTCCCAAAACTTATCTTCCCTTTCCAGGGAGACACTTTCAGAAACACGTAGCTGCCGATATCGAAGTCTCTCGTCTAGCGATGTTGATCAGCATACTTCTTTTGTCGGTCTTGGGCTACAACTAGTCTTGACCTGATCACCTTGACCACTTCGGCTGTCTGCTGCACCAACTCTGGTCCCAACAACCGTCGTTCGCTGACCTCATCCCAACTTAACGGTGTTCTGCACTTCCTCCCATAGAGGGCTTCATACGGCGGCATACCGATACTTGCATGATAGCTGTTGTTATAAGCGAATTCCACAAGTGGTAAGTGGTCATCCCAATTCCCTTTCAAATCCATTATACAAGCTCTAAGCATGTCTTCTAGCGTCTGTATCGTTCATTCACTTTGTCCGTCAGTTTGAGGATGGTAAGCAGTACTTAGTCGCAACTGTGTACCCATCTCTCTTGCAAGCTTTTCCAAAAATTTGATGTGAAGCGCGGATCTCGATATGAGATAATTGACATTGGCACTCCATGACGTGAAACAATTTCCTTTATGTACAATTTGGCTAACTGGTTCAAATTGAATCGCATTTTTATCGGTAGAAAGTGTGTTGATTTTGTCAATCGGTCTACGATAACCCAAATGGCATCATAACCTTTTTGTGTAACTGGGAGTCCCACCACGAAGTCCATAGTGATATGCTCCCATTTCCATTCCGGTATATTCAATGATTGAAGTAACCCACTCGGTCTCTGATGTTCCGCCTTGACTTGTTGACAGGTGAGACACTTACTAACGTACTCTGCTACGTCCCGCTTCATGTTGGGCCACCAAAAATATTGACGAAGATCCCGGTACATTTTCGTGCTTCCAGGGTGAACAGAATATGCTGAATTATGTGCTTCATGTAAAATTTCCTCACTTAATTCAATCACGGCTGGCACCCACACCCGCTCTTCATATCTCAAGATACCATCTTTATCCGTCTGAAATTTCTCTTCCTTATTTTCTGCGATCCTTTCCCGAATCCTTTCACACTCTTCATCCTTTTCCTGTGATTCTCTCACTTTGTCGTGTAATGTTGGATGAGCTTCAATTACGAATAACTTCTCTAATGTCTCTATCGGACTTTTCACTTCGATTTCCAGTCTCGCCATTTCTCGTATCAGCTCCTCATGAGTAGTTAGCAAAAATAATTTCTCGTTCCCCTTTCTGCTCAATGCGTCTGCTACTACGTTTGCCTTCCCTGGGTGATAAAGAATTTTGCAGTCGTAATCCTTGATTAATTCCAACCACCTCCTCTGTCGCATGTTTAACTCCTTCTGGGTGAAAATATATTTCAGACTCTTATGGTCCGTGTATGTCTCACATTTTTCCCCATAAAGGTAATGCCTCCAAATCTTTAACGCAAAAATGACAGCCGCTAACTCCAAGTCATGGGTAGGGTATCGCTTCTCGTAATCCTTCAATTGTCGCGATGCATACACAATAACATTGTCGTGTTGCATTAACACACAACCAAGACCCTTGTGTGATGCATCACTATACACTACAAAACCTCCTGTATCATCTGGTAAGGACAATACAGGCGCCTCGCTTAACCGCTTTTTCAATTCCTGAAAACTGTCTTCGCACTTTTCAGACCACACAAACTTCACCGTCTTCCTCGTAGATTGGTCAATGGGGTTGCTATTTTGGAAAAATCTTGGATAAACCTTCGATAGTACCCAGCTAACCCTAAGAAACTTCATACTTCTGTCGGCGTCCTCGGTTGTTCCCACTTACTAACTGCCTCCACCTTCGCAGGGTCCACTGAGATACCGTCTTTGTCGATCATATGCCCTAAAAATTGCACCCTTTCCATCCAGAATTCGCACTTGGAAAATTTCGCGTATAACCTTTCCCTTCTCAGTGTCTCTAGTACTTCGATCAGATGATCGGTGTGCTCTTCTTTGGTCTTTGAATAAATCAAAATGTTATCGATGAAAACTACCACGAACCTATCTAAGTATGGCTTTAGAATTCGGTTCATCAAGTCCATGAATGCTGCTGGCGCATTAGTCAAACCGAAAGACATTACCAAAAATTTGTAGTGACCATATCTTGTCCGAAACGTAGTTTTAGGCACATCTTCCTTCCTTACTTTTAGCTGATGATATTCGGTCCTCAAATCTATCTTCGAGAAGTGTCTGGCTCCCTTTAGTTGATCGAACAGGTCGTCGATTCTTGGCAATGGGTATTTATTCTTGATCGTTGATTTGTTCAGCTCCCGGTAGTCGATGCAGAGTCTCATTGATCCGTCCTTCTTCTTGACAAACAAGACTGGTGCTCCCCATGGGGACACACTTGGTTGAATATACCCATTGTCCAGCAATTCCTGAAGTTGTATCAATAATTCCTTTATTTCCACTGGCGCCATACGATACGGAGCCTTTGAAATCGGTGCAGTCCCTGGCACTAAGTCTATTACAAATTTAATTTCCCTATCTGGCGGAAGACCAGGTAATTCACTTGGAAACACATCTGGAAACCCTCTCACTATCGGTATATCTGTAATTTCTACCCCTCCTTTCTTTGCATATATAATATAGGCTAAGTAGCCTTCATATTTTCTTTAGTAACTTCCTGGCCTACATCATCGTGAGACAACATGAACGTCTCAGCGATGTGCTACCATAAAATACTACCCTCGACCGGTTCGAGGCCTGAAGGTTCACACTTTTCTTCTGACAGTCTATCACTGCCACGTGGTCACACAACCAATCCATTCCCAATATTACATCAAACTCTCCCAACTTTATTGGGATCAAATCCACGCAAAAAATATACACCCTAATCTCAACGCAGCAATTACGAAGAATAAAATCTACAGGAATTACCTCATTATTCGCAATTTCTATACTCAAAGGATTTTCTAACTGTTCTTGGGGTAAATTTAACCATTTAGCAAAGTCTTCAGACACAAAGGAACGGGTAGCACCCGAATCAAATAATGTACAGGCATTTATGTTATTAATTGGGATAATACCTGACACCACGTCCTTAGCAATCACTGCATCCTATACAGTCATGTTAAATGTTCGGGCAGGGGTGCGGTTCGGCGGAGTTGGACCTCCAATCGTCAGTTTACTGCCTCCTCCTCGGTTGCCGCTTCCACCGCTATTTCCTTTCTTCGAGCAGTCTCTGAATTGATGCTCCATTGATCCACAAGAATAGCATCCACGGTTCTTCTTTGGGTATGGGCAATGCGGTGCTATATGCCCTTCCTGGTTGCAGTTGTAGCAGACATTACGTCCCTTCCAGCACTCACCCTTGTGATTTTTCCCACATTTCGAACACGCTTCAATCTTCTTCTTAAATCCTCCCTGACTATTCCCTGCCTGATGAGTGTTGGTACTGTTGTTACTGTTGTTACCACCGTCCCATTTTCTCTTTCCCTAATTGCTTCCACCGCTACTGCCACCTCCACGGTAGTCCCCTCCACTCTTCTTATTTTTCTTGTGTTGATTCAGGGCCTCAATCCCTCCTTCGGCGATGATGGCTTTTTCTAGCAGCGCACTAAAAGTCTCGATCTGGAGAACAGCTACCTTGTTATACAACCACGGTTTCAGCCCTTGTTCGAACCTTTGCGTCTTCAGCTCTTCAGTACTTACTTGAAGCGGTGCAAAACGCGCAAGCTCATTGAATTTGGCGGCGTACTGAGCCACCGTCATGTCTCCTTGCTTCAGCTCTAGAAATTTCACCACCATTTGCTTTTCCATACTCTTTGGGAAATAATTCTCGAAAAATAATTCTTTGAACTTATCCCATGGTATCACTCCTTCGCCTGCTCGTTGTTGGTTAGCCTCCCACTAATAGTTTGCTTCTCCTTTCATCATATACGTGGCAAATACTGTATTCTGGTCATCCCCTATGCGTGCGATGATGAAAGCCTTCTCCATTTCCTTTACCCAAGACTGGGCTTCAATCGGATCAGTCGTTCCCTTGAACTCTGGGGGTCCAACGCTCTTGAATTCTTTGAAATTTGTTATGGGTGCTACCGGGGGATGGGGATCCACGGGCCCCTTATTCCTCCCTTGGGTCATTCTCTCCAGTATATCCGTTAACCGCTGCATGGGGTCCACAGGAACTCCTTGATTATTAACCGATCCTTGGGGTGTTGGTGGTGGGGTCGGTATGTTACGTCTAGGTGGCATTCTCTGCTTAACGTAAGAAACTTAATGTCATCATTTCATTATACTAGGAGGAATATCTATCATGAATACTACAAGAAAACAACATATATAATAACAACAATTACATTCAGTGCTACCAGCTGTTACGACATACATGACCATG
This sequence comes from Aralia elata, assembly GCA_034770075.1. Classification (NCBI taxonomy): domain Eukaryota; kingdom Viridiplantae; phylum Streptophyta; class Magnoliopsida; order Apiales; family Araliaceae; genus Aralia; species Aralia elata. The sequence continues at coordinate 26,129,796 of CM068388.1, read as the reverse complement.
CTATAGCGTACTACCATAGATGTCATCAACGTTCTTGATACAACAAAATGGTGAGGGGTCCACCAACATACTCCCCTTATAAGCACAAAAGTTACAATCTTACAATACTATCCCACACATGTAGCAAAATGTTGGGATTAACAAATACAAGATTACAAATAGCTAGGCACATAAGTTAAGTAACCTATCCGAGCATACCGCGCTCCACAGCGTTGTCATACTCCCTATGACCCATATAGATCATCAAGTCTCAACTCAGGGTGTGACGAGTTTGTCCCTCTTCAGTTGGGTAGTGGTACACACCATCTATCCACCTGCCCATTGCCGAGTGAAAAGCATATCCTATTCGGTTCATCTTTCTCTTACCCCTCTTCACTTCACCCTCCAGGTTGTCCACTCGTTCTACGACATCATCCCGTTGTTCCTTGATCCGGACACGGTTTGCCACCTCCCTACCTAACTGGTTCTTCAGAATCTCATTATCCATTTGCAAATTAACTCCCCGATGCTCTGACTGCTCCAGCTTTCCTGCCAATTCTGCATTCCTCGCCAAGAGGTGATGCAGCATGACTGCCAATTGTGTGGAGGCCCCTAGCTGCCCTTGCACAGCCATATCTAATTCTTGGATCCGGTTCTTACCCTCCCGGACCTCGCCTTCTAGTCCCTGAATCCTGACCCGTTGCTCTCGGGCCTCACTCTCCAACTCATGGATCTTATTTGGTTGATTGAGAATGTGGTCAGTACGTTCTTCCAACATCTCCATCAAAAACGTGGTGTCAACAGGGGACACCTCCTCCAAATCCTCTTCGGGGTCCTCATCCGGGTCAGATTCCAACTTGGGTTTCTCCTCAACTGGGGCAATAGCTAGAGTAGGCTCAACCATCAGGAGTGTCTCGGACACTACATGGATGTCACGCGGCTCCTCCTCTGCGACTCTGCTAGGTTCTGCTGTGTTTGACATCCTACAAGCACAACCACAAACAAGCAAACTTCTATTAGCATCTCTCAACAAAATATACGTTCATTGTATAGAATGAAGATATATTTCATAACACTGCAGACTCTCTAAGGCAAGTCTTCGTCACGTAAAACTCTACATGAGCTTTGTTTACTCTTATTCCCTATACACTTACTAAGGTTATAGCCTAAAGACCTCACTCTAAAGGTTTATAACCTAAGGCTCTGATACCAACCTGTGACGCCCCCAAATCCGGGTCACCTGAGCCACGGACCTGGTTCGTCCCTATCTAACATAAGAATTATACAATCGATAACTTATAGCAGAATAAAGGAATATTTACATTGATATAACATAAATAACCCTGTCCCAAGTCTCGAAACCAAGGCTACAACAAAACATAACATAATACATAAGGGTAAATATGTCTTAATACAAACGGTAATTCTAGAAGAACAAATTACAACTACTCTGTAGTTTTCCCCTTTCCCTTATCTTTTCCTGAGCTCTCGCCACGTGCCGCACTAACTGAAATGTTTTTAAGGAAAGCAAGGGGTGAGCAACAAATTTGCCACGCAAGTAATAACAACAATGACTAATCACATGAATAACTTTATAGCTCACAAGAGTAAAAATTTATCTAAGTCAAGGAAATAAACAACTTCTTTTTATCACCGTTATAGTGGTCGCTATGGACTGAAGGATTTCTGAAATATCCAAGGATTCCAAAGTTTCCCGAAGAAGGGAACTATTCAATACTAAGGGTGCACCAAGGCACAAAACTCTATTCTAGAATTACTGAAAATTCATCCGATAATCCATAAACTGGTACAATAGGTGATCAGCCTAAAATACCTGGCGTTATGCATAAGCCTTACATTTTCCATTTACGCGCGTGTCGGTTCCCCGACGTTTATACCATTTCCCCTACTATGAGGGTTGTTCTTCTCAGCTTTACACGGGAGTCCGGACCAAAACAATTTGATCGGACAATTTTACTTAACAACAATTATAGTTGGAGGACTTAACCTCACTTCAATAAACAAATCAATAAGTGTCTAGCTGGAACAATTAGCTTTGACATAACTTTCAAACAGTTTATGGAGTAAAGAATTTTAAGGTTCAACAACATGCACAATGGCATCAATAATATCTTGAATGAATAACAATTCATAATCTTTAGAATCACACAATATATAACATTGCATGAAATGGGCTTTCATTGCAATACTTGAATAAAAGTATGAATATTAGCACACTAATTGCTAATTTGATAAGTAATTTGAACGGGAGTCAAGAAACTCAACAAGCTTGCTCAATAAATAATATTTGCTCGAATATAATTTTGGGTAGGGTAAGTAAACTTGCACAATAATTACTTGAATAAGATAGGAGACTTGCTCGATAGAGAAATGGGTTAAGGAAAAACTCGCACAATTAAATAAGGGTTGAGTAAGGAACTTGCCTTGCGCGTGCGTTAAAATCTTAACGTTAATCGTCCTTCAAAAATAATACCCTACAGTTCATTAAAATCATCATAAATATTAGTCATGTGAGGACTAGGTTCAATATAGTCATCACATCATCAAAATACATTAATCACCGCTACGACTACCCAGTCGGGGGTCTCGCTCACCAGTGAGCGAGCGGCTGCCCAGCTTGTCGGTGAGTTGGCGGGGGTCGGGGGGAAGCGCCCCCCGAAAACCAAGCATAATTTGCAATCAGTTTATTCAATTTACACTTTAAGACAACATCACTTTGGTTGACACGGGTATAAATTAAGCACATAAGGCTTTAACAAGATATAAGCGTTTCTATTCATTTTGTACAAAAATATAAGTTTTAGACTCGCGGGAAAAATTTATTGGGTCCGACCCGATCCGGCCTGACCCGACCCGGTTCAGCCTGACCCAACCCGGACCAGGCGCCATGCAGTAGCAGTTGCAGTAGCGAACTGCAGTTCCTGCAGAACCGCGACACAGTCACCTCGCCTCGCTCCAGCTGCTATAACTCTTCCTATACTCGACCAATTTGATCCCTTATGGATTCTATGGATTCCCAAGACACGAGGCTACAACATATCACAAATTCAGGACGACCCATAATCACTAACATGACCAAATGCTGAGCTAAAACATAAACTGCATGCTCTGTTTTTCGCAACCATGAAATATTTCACACAAATGGCAACTGTGACTTCATTTTAGCATCATTTTGATTCATTCAAATTGGGATATCTTCAAAGCTGATAGAAGTACAATATTCCAACAACAAACAATCAAAATAATCATAACATCAAGGCTTTACTGTCCTCTAATCGTCCAAAGGTCCAAACAGTCCATTATCTTCCTCCTTAAGCTTGGGTACGAATCATTCTTTGTTTTTGTTTCACTTTGAAGGTATTAATGGTTTATAAAGCTTCTTAACAACGTTCATAAGGAACCATAACTAACAGTGCAACAAATATCTCAAGGAGGGCTCAAACCCATCGATTTGAGCTCAAGAACCACAATTGTAACTAACAATGGAAAAAGGGAAGGGATGAGGCTTGTATACCTCTTCTTGCTGGCTTTGGGTAGGTTGAGATGACTTGCTAGGTTGCTTTTCTCCTTGCTCGTTTCTGCTGAGACTTCCTTTCCTCTTCTCCTTGCTTTCCTTCTTACGTCCTTACCGCACACACACACTTACTCTCCTTCTAGCTGCAGTAAGCTTTTTGCTTGGCAAAAAAAGGAAAATAACTCTCTCTCTGAAGCTGCTAACAGTTGAGTATGGCTTGAATAGAAGAGGAGAATGAGCTAAGGGGAGAATAAGAGGAGTGCTTTGGGAGGAGATGGAATGTATGGGTATGCAAAAAAATGTGTTACCCGAGTCAAGTGTTGGTGTAGTTAACAGCCCCATGTCTGGTGTACTGTGCGTGTTTATTCCTTTCCCCCAATTGTCTCTCAATATACACGTGGCCTCCCCCAATTGGTTTGAGGCTTAAATGTCTCACTAATTAATTCGAATACACAGATAAATATACCCGAATATTCCCACTTTTGTACCAAATTTGGTAAATAACTCTATCCAAAATTAAAATGGGTACTCCCATAAATTATTGGGACACGTAAAAATATTTGTTATGGGATTTGTCCATTTATTCGGAACACCCATACTATACATTTCGGATATGGATTAAGTCACGTATCAGCTCCAATGAAATTTCCGACACTTGGAAAAATTATTCCTCCGCATATATGCCTCCTCTAAATTAATAAAAATTGAAATAGACGAAAAAGTTCGGGTGTGAATAGTGCTCGTGAATAGTGCCTCGGGAAGTGTTGCTTGATTTTGTAATCAATAAAACACGCACAAGTATACGCGGTCCACAAGTAATATAAGATAAGTAAAGTGTCGAACCCACGATGAATTATGTTAAATAATTACCAAATATCAATCGCATGAAAAATTAATCTAATTTAAACGATGACAATATGGTTTGGATTTGTTGTTGATTAAAACTAAATAAAGACAATTTAGAAAACAACGTTTAACGACACACGGATAAAATTCAAGATAGAAAGATCTAAGATTACAATTTCCCCCAACTCTTCATTTAAACATCATACTCTCTCTTGTTTAGTAAATTAGAACATAAGAATTGCTATCCGAGAAATCACAAGTATATATAAGCCTCTCTCGATGGTCGAATACGTATTTCTTATTGTGGTGTATAGATATATTTCTATTCTACACACTAGCAAGAATCTCATATCAAGAGCAATCAATAAGATACATGTCACGTAAAATCTCATTAACCATGCTATCAATTACCAACTTTCACAATAGAATTCATTAAGCAAGGATTCTCAATTGGATACATGTGGTATTTAGGTATATGTCTATCCTAAATACAATCAAATTATCAACCCTCAAGAATAATACATAAGACTCACGTCATATAATCTCATACATTATCCATAAAGAACATCCAACTTTCACATGAATTCATAACTAGGTCTCAACTTACACTTCCTCTCTCAGTTCCATATAAGTTACTAAGGTAATTACGGGCCAAGCAATTAATCCTTAAACAAAGGTTATGAACTCCAATTCATGTAATGACTAATTACCATTCAAAGAGAGAGCATTCAATTTAAACTACAAGTTGGGTTCTATTACAATCTTAGAATGAAAAGTTTAGCTCATATTCAATCTCAATAACATCATAATCTGATTATAATACATGGTTTGGAATTACAAAATAAGAACGAAGAACTAAAACATATGAAGAAACACCCCTTTTGTGATGAGATTCCCGAATTGATGTGGTGTAGTTCCTCTTCTTCAGCTCTTGTCTTCCTATTTCGTGTTCCTATCCTCCTTGATTTGATGAATTGCAGATTAAATCCTTGTTGTTCCTTCCTCTCTCGCGTCCAAAAACTAGGGTTTTTTGAATGATGTCCAATGGTATGTTCAATGATGTGGAATAATGCCCAATACTAGCACAATAACTCCCTGGATGCCTGATAATTTCCTTCTCTCTCCTCATGTAACCGTTCCTGAAAATCCTCCCATGGTGCGCCATTTCCACAGAACAAGACAAAGCCAGTCGTACCTGGAAAACGACGGGCTCGCCCCGGCGAGAAAAATGGCCTAGGGAGCTCGCCCCGGCGAGAAATTAAGCCTGGGGGGCTCGCCCCGGCAAGAAATTTAGCCTGGGGAGCTCGCCGCGGCGAGACCCTCATTCCTGCAGGAATTACCACTTTGCCCCTGGAATTACAAATTACCGCCACGGTCGTTCAAGGCTGCTCCCTACACAACAAAAGCATAAAACAAGTAAATAGACACTAAAAATACCCACTCATCAGGAAGCGGGCCCCGCTAATAGTGATTTTATGAATTTTCGCAAAATCGATTTATTCACTCTAACGACACAACAACACATAAAATTTAACATATGCATATTTTCTAAGCTGTAACACAACTCTAAACACGTAATATAGATTAATATAAATAAAAATAATAATAAAAATTCATTTTATTCATACATAACTCGGGTTACAAGAAAATCTAAAATTCCCGATCGTTACAACGCCTAACCCTCTCATATTGATAATAAAAGAATGAAGAGCACTCTCCTGTATTTCTTTCCATATTGTTATAATCATATCATAATAAACAACGCTAACCCTATTTTTCATGAAAAAATTAAGAAAAAAACCCTAAAAACACATTCATATTAGCATGTATCCATTTTCTCCATTTTTTAAAAACTAAACTTTGTCGATTTCTGTGCAGATTGGTCCTAAAACCAGTTTGCGAAACTGAAAAATGAGAACTCCACCAATCAAAATGTCCACGTCAAAGACCTTAACTCCAGATCCCGTGCCTATTTCTTGAGAAGAGTTCGAAAGTTTTAAGAAACAAATGGCCAAAATGGCTAATCTAATGAAAGAACAATGCAGGCTAACCCATGAGTTGAGGTCCAATGCACAACTTGAGTCATCCGTGCAAGGAGGGAATCAAATCCCCACCAAAACCAATGGCATGCAAATTCCCATTTTAGTGTTTCAATTCGATAGAAGCAAGTAGAGGGTGTTTCGAACAAAGCTCGGATGAAGGAGATAATCAATGTCCTCGAAGATAAGGAAGACAAGAAAATTAAGAAGAAGATGAAACAGATGGAAGATACCCTACGCTATATGAAAGGGGTGGGATTATACAGTAGTGTCAACTATTCGAACTCTTGCATTTTTCCTGGTGCCAAGTATCTAGACAAATATCAAGTACCAGACTTCAAAAAATATAATCGATCGAGAGACCCTTACACATATCTGAAGGTATACATAGGAGAGTTGGGTTCCTATGCCGAAGACGAAAGTTTGAGAATGCAATTATTACAAAATAGTTTGACTGGAGGAGCAAGAACCTGGTATGCCTGACTGGATAATGTCAAAATCCACAATTAGGAAGATTTAGCCCATGTCTTCCGAGCTCAATATAACTTTCAATCTCAAATGATTCTGGATCATTACTAAATTTCTAGAGTCAAGAAACAACCTAATGAGTCTTTCCGAGATTATGCCCAGAGGTAGAGGAAAATGGCAGCCCAACTAAACCCTCCCATGGATGAGAATGAAATGGTGATGACCTTCATTAATACCTAGGAAGCGACTTGTTACAAGAGAGTATTGGAGATTATCGGCAATCCATTCTCGAAGATGATTAAGCACGGGGATATGTCTGAGATGGGACTATGGTTTGGAAAGATCAAGGATTTCACAGCTCTAGAAGCAGTAGCTGAGCATCTCCAGGCAGGGAACTTTGGAAACACTTTCAAGAGAAACTAAAAGAAGAAGAGGATGTATCCCTCGTTCTGCAAGGACGATCTAGAGAAACCAACAATAATCATCCAATTCGTGCACAAGGGAACAATCTGCAATAATAACAACCTACATTTAACCAAAATAATAATGGAAGGAGAAGGTTCGAGAATAGACGAGATCAGGAGTTCACACATTTGGGTGATTACCTGGAGAATATATTGGCACTGTTGGTTGCCCAAAAGAAGATTACTAAATTAACTCCACTAACAGACCCGAAAGGCAAGAGGTATGATCCGAACAAACGTTATACTTATCATTCGAGATCTCCTGGACACGATGTGACACCCCCAAATCCGGGTACTTCGTTTCCTCAGGATTTGGTGTTCACAATCCAAAAACATCACATCACATCTAACTACCCATTCAAATATAAATGAAGACTCTTAATAAAAATAGAAATCTCCCATTAAGGGTTATAACATCATTCACAAATAAATCCCAGGTTATCTAACCTTAAATAAACATCAGTGCGGAAACATAAATTAAGTCTATTACATAGACATCAATTAATCAAATAAAACAAGTCTTCATCACTTGTTTGCTTTTCCTTTACCTTTACTAGTGGATGGCTCATCAGTTCTTTCAACTTTAGCTGCAATGTTATTATGCAAGGGTGAGCAAACATTGCCCAGCAAGTATAACAACAACAGTAATAATAACATGTGAAATAATTAACGGATATTGAATAATCGAAGATTTAGCTTTTGAGTCAAGAATGTAAGACAAGATTCAAAAGAACATCTGAGGGTCTTAAGACCACGAACTATGTCCCAAGTTACCAAATATTTCTACTTTAAACCTTTAACAGTTGTAAGACTATATGGACCTTGCTTCTCGTACTCAGGAGGATCAGCCCTTTGTACCATGTATGTGCACATCATCTTAACGCTAATGCGTAAATAAAATCCCCTATATAAGGGTTGTTCATCTCAGTTTGACATCGGAGTCTGCACCAAAGGAAGTTTGGTTTGGATTTACTTCAATAACGTTTCTAGAATTTAGAACGCTCATCAACTATGGACTAGTCGAATCAAAAAGGGTTCGCTAGTCAATCAAGGTTCAAAAGGTATAATTCGAGAATCAAAACTAAATCTCGCAAAAGGTACAATTGAATAAGTTCTATATAACTGAAACATTACAAAGAAGAAATTAAAATGTCTCATTGAATCCATGAAATTGAATGGAATAGAAATAATAATTTGCTCGAGTAAGTAATAGCATTATGAAACATATCTGATAAGAGAATTAAGTTCAGGAACTTGCGTAAATGTAAAAAGTAGGGATAAGATACTTGTCTCGTGCGTAGACTATAAATGTAAGACTCACGTTCTCTAATCAACCTATATATTTCGTTTATAAAACAGTAACAATAATTAGTTACAGTAATATAAACACATCGGGATTCATTCTCATCCAAAATTTCTATTTTAATAGCTCAGTTGACACCGAACAATCGATGGGTTTACGCTTTACCACACACCACAGTACCTTAACATTCATTTTATACCTTACCCTAAGCTTTAGGTATATCTACGATATCATAACATGATCACAAAGAATCACAATCGTATCACATTAACATATTACATTTGTATGTATTATATTTAGTCTCTCATCTATTAAAACAATTATATACTCTTTAATTCCTTATTTTAACCAAGTAAATTACTCTAATTAATCATGAAATTTAATTCATAACAATTCCATTGCTCACAAGACATAACAATTAAATTATATTATTTCATAATATAATTTTCAACTTTCTAATACCAACCTGTGACACCCCCAAATCCGGGTACTTCGTTTCCTCAGGATTTGGTGTTCACAATCCAAAAACATCACATCACATCGAACTACCCATTCAAATATAGTCTACGCACGAGGCAAGTATCTTCTCCCTACTTTGTACGTTTACGCAAGTTCCTGAACTTAATTCTCTTATCAGATATGTTTCATAATGCTATTACTTACTCGAGCAAATTATTATTTCTATTCCATTCAATTTCATGGATTAAATGAGACGTTTTAATTTCCTCTTTGTAATGCTTCAGTTATATAGAACTTATTCAATTGTACCTTTTGCGAGATTTAGTTTTGATTCTCGAATTATACCTTTTGAACCTTGATTGACTAGCGAACCCTTTTTGATTCGACTAGTCCATAGTTGATGAGCGTTCTAAATTCTAGAAACGTTATTGAAGTAAATCCAAACCAAACTTCCTTTGGTGCGGACTCTGATGTCAAACTGAGATGAACAACCCTTATATAGGGGATTTTATTTACGCATTAGCGTTAAGATGTTATGCACATACATGGTACAAAGGGCTGATCCCCCTGAGTACGAGAAGCAAGGTCCATATAGTCTTACGACTGTTAAAGGTTTAAAGTAGAAATACTTGGTAACCTGGGACATAGTTCGTGGTCTTAAGACCCTCAGACGTTCTTTTGAATCTTGTCTTACATTCTTGACTCAAAAGCTAAATCTTCGATTATTCAATATCCATTAATTATTTCGCATGTTATTATTACTGTTGTTGTTATACTTGCTGGGCAATCATTGCTCACCCTTGCATAATAACATTGCAGCTAAAGTTGAAAGAACTGATGAGCCATCTACTAGTAAGGGCAAAGAAAAAGCAAACAAGTGATGAAGACTTGTTTTATTTGATTTATTGATGTTTATGTAATAGACTTAATTTATGTTTCCGCACTGATGTTTATTTAAGGTTAGATAACCTGGGATTTATTTGTGAGTGATGTTGTAATCCTTAATGGGAGATTTCTATTTTTATTAAGAGTCTGAATGGGTAGTTAGATGTGATGTGATGTTTTTGGATTGTGAACACCAAATCCTGAGGAAACGAAGTATCCGGATTTGGGGGTGTCAGCCTAGGGATGTTGAGCCCCGAGTGGCTAGAGAGGAGGAGCCCCGTGATATACATGTTATCCGGGAGCAGTTGGTACACAGAGAGCCATCTCCATTGATCACGGTTGAGGGTCAGGAGTATGAGCCTGAGTCTGATCCAGAGGAGGATCCGGAGGAGGTAGAGGTTGAGGATGATGACGAGGATTCCGAGGAGGTACCCCTTACCTCTGTCGATGTTGAGATGTATGACGCATTGTATGATCGTACTGTAGAGTTGCAGGATAGAGTTAGAGATTGGGAGAGATTGACAAATATACGCCAAACGTTTATAGAACAGAAGGATGAGAAGATTGAGGATCTTGAGATACGTCTTGGAGACGTAGAATGGAAGTTAGTTCAGGCAGAGAGTCAAAAAGAAGACTTGCTGGCTGAGAATGAAAGGATGAAACTTGAGATTCAGAAATTAAAGGATGACCTGAGTGAAGAGTCAGCAGAACGTGCGAGAGCAGAGGATGCTTGGATGAATAACGCTCGACGTGCAGAAATTTCCGAAGAAGGGGAATGGGAAAAGAAGGCCAAGATTGAGGAGACGGACTATACTTTCCAGACAGCGATTGATAGGACCCAGGATCGAGTTCTCCACTATCCAGTTCAGTTCGAGGACTTGCCATGGTATATGTTGGATCGCAGGACGATGTGCTGTATCATGGAGGAAGAACGTAGATAGGCAGTTCGAGGCCTTAGTAGGCCATAATAGGAGACGTTTTTGAATTATGTGTAAATATTTATGATGTTTTATGATGTAAATTCTAGCGTGATTATACACAATGGAATATGACTATTTAATCCTAAAGATTATTTGATCTTGGGATAGTTGATGTTAATAGCAGTGATGCTATCTTTTTAGGTTTAAGACCTTTGAATTAATGAAATATCAGTTTTATTTGAAGAAGTTATGTGTTAAATGTTTAACATGAATTGTTTGAGTTAAATGTTGAACACTTAAGAACTTGAGTGATGATCTAATAAGCGCATATTCTTGAACAGAAAATGCCGCCGAGACGCCAACCACGTCAACAAGCTCAGGAGAGCCCTACCAATAACAACGACGCCAATGCTAATCCCGTTCAGCAGTTGGTAGACCTTTTGGCTGGAGCACTTGCGAATCAGCCGCAAGCTCCACCTGTGACGTCATTTAAGGATTTTAAAGCGGTAGGACTGCCATAATTTAAGGGTTCCCTAAACCCGATCGAAGCCCAAACTTGGGTGATGGAGATGGAGAAAGTATTTAACGTTGCTAGGGCCAGTAAGGATCAAAAGACTGCCTTTGCAACGTTCATGCTTAAGTTAGAGGCCAGCTATTGGTGGCAGGCGAATAAGGTTCGAGGAGGTTATAATCGCATGGGATAGATTTAAGGAGATGTTCTTTGAGATGTATTTTCCGACGAGCTCATGTAACCAGATGGAGATTCAATTCCTAGAGCTGAAATAAGGTACCATGACTGTACTGGAGTACGCGGCGAAGTTCAATGAGTTGGCTAGGTTCGCAACTTACCAAGTAAGTACGGATGAGAGGAAAGCAAGGAGGTTTGAACAAGGGTTGAAGCCATGGTTATATAGCAAGGTGTCAATGTTCCAATTGAACACTTTTGCTGGAGTTTTAGAAAAGGCGATCATCGCAGAAGGTGGGAGTGATGCTCTAACCAAGTTTAACCAGGAGCAGAAGAAGAAGAAGGGTGAAAATGAGAGTAATAAGGCAAGTGGTAGTAGAAATGGTGGTCACAACCAGAAGAGGAAGTGGAATGATAATGGATCTGCTAGAAGTCAACAGGAAGGTCAGAAGAAGAAGATAGAAGCGTGTGTTACATGTGGAAAGAATCACATAGGGATTTGCCTGAAGGGGAAGAGGGTGTGCTACAATTGCAACCAGGAGGGCCACATAGCACCGAATTGTCCGAATCCGAAGAAGGGCGCTTGTTTCACATGTGGAGTGAAGGATCATTTGGCTACGGATTTCCCCAAGAAAGCAGCAACAGGAACAGGATCGGGAGGAAATAAGGGAAACAGTGGTGGTAGTACATTGGCTATAACCGGATCAACACCAACAAACCGACCTACTGCAAGGACTTTCAACATGACTGTGCAAGATGTCGTGCAGTCTCGTGATGTGGTGTCAGGTATCATTCCGATCAATAATATAAATGCTTATGTATTGTTTGATTTGGGTGCTACTTGTTCATTTATATCCGATGACTTTGCTAAGAACTTAGATTTGCCTAAGGAGGAATTAGATTACCCTTTGAACATAGAAATTGTGAATAGGGAGGTAATTCCTGTTAGGTACGTACACAAGAACTGTAGAGTGAACATTAAGGGAAATGTGATGACAGTAGATCTGATCCCAATCAAACTTGGGGAATTTGACGTTATTCTGGGTATGGATTGGTTATTCAATTATGGAGCGATAATTGATTGTCAAAAGAAATGTATTAACCTTATGACTCCGTCAAAGGTAGTATTTTACGGCAGCAAATCGCCTAGACAAGCGAGTTGTCTGACGATGATGCAGGCCAGGAAGTTGTTAAGACAAGGCTGTGTGGGATACTTAGCCTACATAGTTGATACTCGAAAGGAGAGTCCAAAATTAGAAGAAATATCTATTGTAAGGGACTTTGTAGACGTCTTTCCAGACGATTTGCGAGGACTTCCGCCAGACAGGGAAGTTGAGTTTGTAATCGATTTGGCACCAGGAACTGCCCCGATATCCAAAGCTCCGTACCGTATGGCCCCAGTAGAGATGAAAGAATTGATGGTGCAGCTACAAGAACTTTTAGATAAGAAATATATTCAGCCGAGCATATCGCCGTGGGGAGCGCCGGTATTGTTTGTTAAAAAGAAAGACGGATCGATGCGACTTTGCATTGATTACAGAGAGTTGAACAAGGTCACGATTAAGAATAAATATCCGTTGCCAAGAATCGACGACTTGTTTGATCAGTTGAAAGGAGCAAGATATTTCTCGAAGATAGATTTGAGGAGTGGGTATCATCAGTTGAAGGTGAGGAAGGAAGATGTACCGAAGACAACGTTCAGAACTCGTTATGGTCATTACGAGTTTCTGGTGATGTCATTTGGTCTAACAAATGCTCCTGCAGCATTTATGGACTTAATGAACAGGGTGTTTAAGCCGTTTTTGAACAAGTTTGTAGTAGTATTCATTGACGATATTCTAATTTATTCCAAAACCAAGGAAGAGCATGCAGAGCATTTGAAGTTGACATTGGAAACATTAAGAAGAGAGAAGTTGTACGCTAAATTTTCTAAGTGTGAATTCTGGATAGAGCAAGTGCAATTTCTTGGACATGTGATTGATAAGGATGGGATTTCGGTGGATCCGTCAAAGGTTAAAGCAGTGCTTAACTGGGATCAGCCGAAAATGCCATCGGAAGTAAGGAGTTTCCTCGGATTGGCGGGTTACTACAGGAGATTCATTCAGGATTTTTCCAAAATCGCGACTCCGTTAACGAATTTGACTAGAAAGACGGTGAAGTTCGTTTGGACGGAGAAGTGTGAGGAAAGTTTTCAAGAATTAAAGAAAAGGTTGAGTACGGCGCCTGTGTTGTCCCTACCGGATAGCACAGGAAATTTTGTGGTGTACAGTGATGTGTCGCATAAAGGACTAGGTTGTGTGTTTATGCAGAACGGTAAGGTCATTGCGTATACGTCACGATAATTAAAGGACTACGAAAAGGGGTATCCTACCCATGATTTGGAGTTGGCCGCGGTGGTGTTTGTTTTGAAGATATGGAAGCACTATCTTTACGGGGAGAAGTGTGAAATATATACAGACCACAAAAGTCTGAAATATATTTTTACACAGAAGGATCTGAATATGCGTCAGAGGAGATGGTTGGAATTGATAAAAGATTACGACTGCGAGATTTTATAACATCCGGGTAAAGCGAACGTTGTGGCCGATGCCTTAAGCCGAAAGGGACGGGAGAAACTGTTTATGTTAACTGCTCAGGAGGAGTTAATCACAGCAATGGCGAAACTCGAGTTGGAGGTGAAATTTCCAGAAGAGGGTGATAAAAATTATTTCAGTTGAGAATCGGTTCAACTTTGGTGGATAAGGTTAAGGAAACACAAAATCAGGACGAAGAATGTGAGAAAATCAGGAAAAGAATATGTGGAGGTGATGAAGTGAAATTCAAAATGGATAACGAGGGAGTATTAAGATTCGAGGGAAGAATTTGGGTTCCGGCAGTACAAGAGGTTAAGGAGGAAATTTTGAGCGAGGCTCATAATTCGAGATATTCAATTCATCCGGGTAGTACGAAGATGTACCAAGATCTCCGACAGCATTTTTGGTGGCCGAATATGAAGAGAGACGTCGCCGATTGTGTAGCCAAGTGTTTGACATGTCAGAAAGTTAAAGCCGAACATCAGAGACCAAGTGGGCTATTACAACCGTTAGAAATCCTAGAATGGAAATGGGAGCACATCACCATGGATTTCGTAGTAGGTCTTCCGACGACTCAGAAAGGTTTCGATGCAGTATGGTTTATCATGGATCGACTGACGATATCAGCACATTTTCTACCGATCAAGATCAGATTCAACCTAGATCAGTTGGCGAAGTTGTATGTCAAGGAGATTGTTTAGAGGCACGGTGTTCCAATATCTATTGTCTCAGATAGGGATCCGCGCTTCACATCAAACTTTTGGAAACGACTACAGGAATGCTTGGGAACGCACTTACGTATGAGTACGGCATATCATCCACAGACCGACGGACAGAGCGAAAGAACGATTCAAACATTGGAAGATATGTTACGAGCTTGAATTATGGACTTCAAAGGAAATTGGGACGATCATCTACCATTGGTGGAATTTGCTTACAACAACAGTTACCACGCAAGTATTGGCATACCGCCTTACAAAGCGTTGTACGACAGAAAGTGCAGAACTCCATTATGCTGGGATGAAGTTGGCGAACGTCAATTGCTCGGACTAGAACTGGTACAACAGACCGCAGAAATCGTCAAAGTGATCCGATCAAGATTGATAGCAGCTCAGGATAGACAGAAGAAATATGCTGATTAATATCGTAAGGATCGAGAATTTGAGTCTGGTAGCTATGTTTTCTTGAAAGTATCTCCCTGGAAAAGGGAAGATTCGTTTTGGTAAAAAGGGAAAACTGAGCCCGAGGTTCATTGGACCCTTTGAAGTGTTAAGATGAGTTGGTGAGGTCGCATATGAGGTAGCTTTACTTCCAGCGCTAGAACACATCCACAATGTCTTTCATGTCTCGGTGTTACGACCATACAAGCCCGACTACAAGCATGTCATAGAGTATGAACCCCTGCAAGTTGAGAAAGATTTGTCTTACGAAGAAGAACCTGTTCAGATAGTTGACAGGAAAGAGCAAGTGCTAAGAAATAAAATTATACCTTATGTCAAGGTGATCTGGAGGAACCACAATGCTGAAGAAGCTACGTGGGAACTCGAAGATCAGATGATGAGAAATTATCCACAGCTATTTACTTAATCTATGTGTAGCGATTCTGGGCACAGAATCTTTGTAAGGGGGGAGAATGTAACGGGACAAGTTAATTGAGTCGTGATTCTGGGGACAGAATCCTTTTAAGGGGGGAAAGATGTGACAAACGAGAATCTTGTAAGTTAATTTGAATATTTATTGATTGAATAAATATTCTTCGATGATTTGATTGTTGAATTAATTGATTAATCGATGAATTTGTGGTAGATTAATTTAATTATATGTGTACATTAATTAGATTAATGTGGAGAATTTTTATATTTGAAGTATGTGTTTAATTGAATTTATTTGATTAAATACATTATTTAAATAAGTATAATGTTATTTCTAATTAATTTAATTATTAATTAGAGACTTAATAATTTGTCATTATTAATAAATGAGAATTTTATTAATATGACTATGTGATTTAATGAAGAATTATTCTAGTTTATTTAATTGATTTTAATAAGATTATTGTATTAATTTAAATATGTGACATGAACTATATAATAAGTAGTTTATTAAAATAAATTAGATGTGAGGAATATATGAGTAGCCAAACATGGCCTCAGTGGAAGTTGGTGCAAGTTATTAAACTGACACCATGTTCTGCTATTTAGTTTTTCACGTATTCCATTATCAGTAATTCATATTCAAGCCAGAGAGAAAACTTGAGAGAAAGAGGAGAGAATTTGGAGAATTGAGAAGAAACCTTGTCACCATCTTGCATAATCTAGCATAATTATCAAAAGTAATTCTTAGTTTTTAATCTTTAAATTGCGTTTTCTTAATTTTCCCCATGAATGCATGTTCTGAGTTCTCTATAAACCAAATTGTATGACTAAATCTTTAAATAATTTGATGTTAGATGTTAGTAAGCATGTATTTATGTGTTTTATATGATTTAGAGTAATTTAATCGGTGAAATTATGTTTATATGAGAATTCAAAAAGTTACAGAGTAGTACAGTGTACGAACATGGTTTGAATGTATGAAATTGAAGTCTGTGTTGCTAGTTAATTGAGTAAATTGATAACTTACTTTGAGTATGCATGTATAAATGAAGAAAACAAGTTTTAAACGGTTCGATTTGGTTGTATAACGAACCTGTTATGTGTGATTTTATAGAAATTGTAGAAACTTTGATAAACTGACAAGAAACCTCATATTTGATTCTTAGATTCATGATTTATGTGATTTAAGTTGTTATAATTATGCTAGAAGGCTTGGGTAACAATTATTTATGTATTATAATGTCTGAGTATGTTTAATTTGACGATTAGAATAACAAGATTGGAAATTTTGGCCTGTTTCTGCGTTCTTCGCGAACTGCAGAAACTGGAATTCGTGATTCTCGCCCCGGCGAGAATTTTTTTGAAGGATTTCCTCGCCCCGGTGAAGGATTAAAAAAAACATCACATCACATCTAACTACCCATTCAAATATAAATGAAGACTCTTAATAAAAATAGAAATCTCCCATTAAGGGTTACAACATCATTCACAAATAAATCTCAGGTTATCTAACCTTAAATAAACATCAGTGCGGAAACATAAATTAAGTCTATTACATAGACATCAATTAATCAAATAAAACAAGTCTTCATCACTTGTTTGCTTTTCCTTTGCCTTTACTAGTGGATGGCTCATCAGTTCTTTCAACTTTAGCTGCAATGTTATTATGCAAGGGTGAGCAAATATTGCCCAGCAAGTATAACAACAACAGTAATAATAACATGTGAAATAATTAACGGATATTGAATAATCGAAGATTTAGCTTTTGAGTTAAGAATGTAAGACAAGATTCAAAAGAACGTCTGAGGGTCTTAAGACCACGAACTATGTCCCAGGTTACCTAATATTTCTACTTTAAACCTTTAACAGTCGTAAGACTATATGGACCTTGCTTCTCGTACTCAGGGGGATCAACCCTTTGTACCATGTATGTGCACAACATCTTAACACTAACGCTTAAATAAAATCCCCTATATAAGGGTTGTTCATCTCAGTTTGACATCGGAGTCCGCTCCAAAGGAAGTTTGGTTTGGATTTACTTTAATAACGTTTCTAGAATTTAGAACGCTCTTCAACTATGGACTAGTCGAATCAAAAAGGGTTCGCTAGTTAATCACGGTTCAAAAGGTGTAATTCGAGAATCAAAACTAAATCTCGCAAAAGGTACAATTGAATAAGTTCTATATAACTGGAGCATTACAAAGAGGAAATTAAAACGTCTCATTTAATCCATGAAATTGAATGGAATAGAAATAATAATTTGCTCGAGTAAGTAATAGCATTATGAAACATATCTGATAAGAGAATTAAGTTCAGGAACTTGCGTAAACGTAAAAAGTAGGGATAAGATACTTGCCTCGTGCATAGACTATAAATTTAAGACTCAAGTTCTCTAATCAACCTATACATTCCGTTTATAAAACAGTAACAATAATTATTTACAGTATTATAAACACATCGGGATTCATTCTCATCCAAAATTTCTATTTTAAAGCTCAGTTGACACCGAACAATCGATGGGTTTACGCTTTACCACACACCACAGTACCTTAACATTCATTTTATACCTTAGCCTAAGCTTTAGGTATATCTACGATATCATAACATGATCTCAAAGAAAGAAGAAAATTTTTACTTTCGTCTTTTTTTTTTAATCCTTCGCCGGGGCGAGGAAATCCTTCACAAAATTCTCGCCGGGGCGAGGAATTTCTTCACAAAATTCTCGTCGGGGCGAGATCTTGCCGGGGCGAGGAATTCCTTTACAAAATTCTCGCCGGGGCGAGAATCACGAATTCCAGTTTCTGCAGTTCGCGAAGAACGCAGAAACAGGCCAAAATTTCCAATCTTGTTATTCTAATCGTCAAATTAAACATACCCAGACATTATAATACATAAATAATTGTTACCCAAGCCTTCTAGCATAATTCTAACAACTTAAATCACATAAATCACGAATCTAAGAATCAAATTTGAGGTTTCTTGTCAGTTTATCAAAGTTTCTACTTTTTATTATAAAATCACACATAACAGGTGTAGACACCCAAATTTTGACCTTCGTATACTAACCCTGACAGGAGGGCAAATTCGTCCATTGAGCCGGCCTATGAGAGCGAAGGATGGGCGCAAGTACAAACAGTCGGCGCCACCGCGACGATTTGCAAATCAAAACCAACATGACAACAAGGCCGTCCGAAATGAGCATTCCCGAATGATGTGGCACGTCTCCCAGTAATTCCCGGACTGTAAAATATGAGCCTGTCGGCGAAAACCAGCGTCACGACACGAGAATCGAGGCATAGCACGAAAATCGAGAAAGTCAAGCCAGCCAACCGCGGATCGATCTGCGGCCAATAAGTGCGCCTTTTGAAAACACGGAACTCGAAACACGGAAACCGAAAATCAGCTGAGTGGATGGGTGGCGGCCAGCCAGCCGCAGATCAATCTGCGGCCAGCCGCAGATCCATCTGCGGCTGGCTCTGGCCAGCCTATTTCAACTCATCCCTCATTCAGAATACAAGAGGTGAGAGAGAGGCGGAAAGAAAAGAAAAAAACAGCAGCAGCAGCTCGGAAATTTAGGAAGGAATAGCATAAATTTGCAACAAAAGAGGAGAGAAAGGGAGAAAAAAGAGAAGACTTATACTCTTTTGATTTGATTGTATCATATCCACTTCTCATTCTATTCAAATACACAAGTTTACATCCACTTTGATATCATTTGCGAGGTGAAAATCTCCTTATTATTGCAATTTCTATCATATTATTTGGTTAAATTAAATGTAGTTTTCATGTAATTTATGGTGGAACAATGAATTAGGGATTATTAGTGAGGGTTCCATCGGAACAAAATTCTTCCTAATAACCCGATGATATTCATTTATTGATTTTTTTTGTTTGTTTTACGGTGATATATGGGGCGTGGTTCCCTTAGGTTGCTATTTTAGGATGTCTTGGCATTGTTAGATTATCCGTGTTAGTTATTTCTTGTAATCTCCGCTTTGTGGGGTGTGGAAAATTTCGGGTGTGAGACTAGGAACGCGACCCCGTGGTCCAAATCCGATGATGGACATCTTTTGATGTATGTAGTAGGAACGATGTAGTTTTCTTTGTGAATATGTAATCGTCGGGCCTTAAAACGACGCCAAAGCGAGAATCGTGTTTAAGGCCCCGTCATAGTGAAAATATGTGATTGTGGGCGTTCGGGGTTATTTTGATGGCTTACATGCCCGTGAATAGCCCCAACGCATTTTAATGCTTGATTTGGTTTATGACACAAAATTGATTTCAAAGCTAAACGATAAGATTTCCATAAAACCAATCAAATTAGGTTATTAGAATCACGAGGCAAAAAATTGGGAGTGCTAATGAATGTCGATTCCTCTTTAACGAAAAGCTAAAGAAAGTCGTTTTTCCAAAGACATCACAAGAATGGTTTTATACAAAATAAATAATGTTTTATTAAATCTTTGTGCATAGGGTTAAAGAGATCCTAGAGGTTGCCCATCATTTGAGTTACGAAAGCAACGTATAGATCTCGATTCCTAATTTGACGAAGGTTTAGAAAACTCTTGTTTTGCCAAAATGACACCTAATGAAATCTCACAGTTTTGACAATTAAAATCAAAACTTTTCTCATAAAGCTTTCTCGTATAAGCCGAAGGACATTCTAAAGCATTCCCAAAAGAAAACACGACTTTCCAAAAAAAACCCAAATGGTTTCTTCATGTAAAATCACCACAACATTCACGTAGGCACACACACACACATACACTTTTTATGAATTAAAGGATAGGAAAGTATCAAGATTGCGGTAACCGTGTTTCACGGAAGTCGGGGGGTGCCTAACACCTTCCCCTCGCTTAAGCAAGCCCCCGAACTCTATGAATCTCGGTTCGCAGACCAAATAATTCGGAGTCACATATGAGCCAGCGATTTACGAAAGAACGAAACTCGGATGAGTTGGTACATCCATTTCAAATATATCAACTGGCGACTCTGATTAATTGGCTCATCATAAAAAACGATATTTCAAAACCCCGTCGACATTCATGCCGACCTTTTCCGAAAATCATCTATTGAGAAGGCTAAAATCGGAAAGGATAAATATCCTAACGGAGGCGATCCCTCCCGGCGTCGACAACAGGTTCGTTATACAACCAAATCGAACCGTTTAAACTTGTTTTCTTCATTTATACATGCATAATCAAAGTAAGTTATCAATTTACTCAATTAACTAGCAACACAGACTTCAATTTCATACATTCAAATCATGTTCGTACACTGTACTACTCTGTAACTTTCTGAATTCTCATATAAACGTAATTTCACCGCTTAAATTACTCTAAATCATATTTAAATCATATAAAACACATAAATACATGCTTACTAACATCTAACATCAAATTATTTAAAGATTTAGCCATACAATTTTTTACAGAGAACTCAGAACATGCATTCATGGAGAAAATTAAGAAAACGTAAATTAAAGGTTAAAGTCTAAGAATTACCTTTGATAATTATGCTAGATTATGCAAGATAGTGACAAGGTTTCTTCTCAATTCTCCAAATTCTCTCATCTTTCTCTCAAGTTTTCTCTCTGGCTTGAATATGAATTACTGATAATGGAATATGTGAAAAACTAAATAGCAGAACATGGTGTCAGTTTAATAACTGGCACCAACTTCCACTAAGGCCATGTTTGGCTACTCATATATTCCTCACTTCTAATTTATTTTAATAAATTACTTATTATATAGTTTCATGTCACACTTTAATCAACTAAGTAATCTTACTAAAATCAAATACATAAAATAGAATAATTCTACATTAAATCACATAGTCATATAAATAAAATTCTCATTTATTAATAATGACAAATTATTAAGTCTCTAATTAATAATTAAATTAATTAGAAATAACATTATACTTATTTAAATAATGTATTTAATCAAATAAATTCAATTAAACACATACTTCAAATATAAAAATTCTCCACATTAATCTAATTAATGTACACATATAATTAAATTAATCTACCACAAATTCATCGATTAATCAATTAATTCAACAATCAAATCATCGAAGAATATTTATTCAATCAATAAATATTCAAATTAAGTTTCAAGATTCTCGTTTGTCACACACGATACTCAAGATTGTTGGTCCTTAAAGCACAAAATCCAGAATCTGATAGAGAGTGAGGACATAGTGGTTAAGCAGCCTAATCAACCCAATGTCACTACAAATCCTCTACTGACCCATAATGGATCTAGCGTGAATATGATTGAAGCGGATGATAGTAGTATGCGTCAAGATCAGATGTACATTCAAAGAGTTGACCCTTACTCCACCGAGCAAGAAACAAACTTTTTGAATTGGGGGGCTTAGTAAGAAGGCATGGTTATAAGAGGCAAGCTAGAGGTAGTCAAGCATCAGATGAACCGACTAATAGATGTAGTCATACATCAGCACCATCTTATAAGGGAGTTGATTAAACTAACTACCGCTGGATTGCCAATGCCTGTCACCGCCACTGAATGAGTCAAAGAAAGTTTAAGGCATTTGGGGAATTCGGAGATCTCCTCTTCAGAAATAATCATGGTATCTCGATCTGAGCATGTAAGGTTGAAGGAATTGTCAGAATGGCTCAATAACGTAAAGGGAGAATTCAAAAAACTGGAAAAGAAAAGAAAAAGAACCTGGAAGTCCATTGAGAAGGCACGAAAAAGGGCAGTCGAGAAAAATAGGGAATTTACCCCCTGACCAAGTCACAAAAGAAATTTTGTCCATATTAATAGCTAAAAGAAAGATCGTAACCTTGTTACCCCCACCAAACCCTAGTTGTAAAGGATATGTGTTTACCACTCCAATTCTCTTGAGCATTCAACCAAAGAATGTTGGGCATTAAAACATAAGATCCAGGACCTCATTGATTAAGCAGAACCAGTGACAACAAGAAATGTTAAAGTGAACATGGTTGAGTCAGGTGATGATAGAAATTCTTAAAAATATTTGCGACGGATGGATGGCTCAGATGAGATAGTAGCCATGATCACCAGTATCCGCGAGGCAAAGGGAGAACCAATCATGAAACATGGATTCACTAAGGAGGTTAATAAGGATAACCTAGTAAAATTGTCGAAATCCCAACTAGTCATCTTATCAACAAACCCTCAACATCCAATCGTCAATCTGAAAACAATTCTGTGGAACTACGGAGAGGGGTCAAGTATTACAATCGACTGTGGAGACGTCCTGCCAAAGAATAATCCCCTGTATTTGTCCAAATGAGTTATGAAGCCAATGAACAAATCTAGCGAGAAATTTTCCAAAGAGAAAGCCATAGAATTCTTGAAGAAAATGGGTCATAACGACGTGGAGATAGTAAGGAAGTTGGATGAAGCACCGGCCTAGGTATCCATCCTTAATTTGATCCTAGCTTCCAAAGATCACCGGTAATCTTGCTAAAAGTCTTGGAAAAGGTTCATCTTCCCAAAATAGTGAACACTAAGAGGTTCAGCCACTTGATAGGTCGCATCCTAGACAATAATGTAATCTCTTTCACCGATGATGATATACCAGCCAAGAGGACATGATAGACCACACGACACGCTTGCATGAGGTGGTTATCGCCCAAATTGTTTCTAGAAAGCTATAAAGGTTGAACAATCTCGACACCTCAACCCAACGCCTATAACGAGACGAGAACCTTGGCAGAATCAATCTTGTAAAGAAATCTGCGTTAAATGAACACCAACAATACATAAACCCCGTACTTATATGAAGCAGGAACCTCGGTACAATTGACGATTGATGTAGTAGAGGGCGCCACTAATGAGGGTGTTTTATACACACAATTTGGGTACCTTTGACCTTGATAGCTTGTTAATTTTTGGGACTTTTATATGGTTTTTAGTTATTTTTATCTTATTTCTACAAAATTTACTTTTTAGTTATGTTTACATGTTTTATGTTGCTTTGATGCATTTTCATTGTGTTTGTAGGAATGGAAATAAAGACCGCTCGGATCGTTGTTCGTATTGACCCAATGTTCGTGCTTCAATGTATGTGCCCGAATGGTAGTACGATGGAAATTAGTGTTTGGCAACGCTCGGGGCTTTATTTGATAACATTTGGTAGTTGTGCGCGCACGGCGTTGGAATGCGTGCACGACGTTCGGCGTTGTCCAAGCCACGAGGGTAAGCCCGTGCTTGGATATCCGTGCCCGAATGATAATATGGTGGGATGTTGTGTATGACGATGCTCGGCGTTGAATCTGATGACATTCGGAAGTTGGGCACGGCGTGCAGCAGATGGGGGCACCAGGCAGGCGCTGGGCTCGGAAGCCGCGCGGCGCGCACGGGCGTCTGGGGCTCGGCAGGCATCGGCAGGGAGCGGCAGGGAGCGGCATTGGGCGTGTGCGAGACGCGGTACCACTCGGCAGCTGGGCACGGGCGCTAGGCGCTGGGCGCTGGACGCTCGGCAGCCTCGGCGTGCACCACTTGGCAGCCTCGGCAGCGTGCGGCTCGGCAGCACTCGGCAGCAGGCGCTGTGCGCGGGCGCATGGGCGCTGGGCGCCGGCGCACGGGCACTGGGCGCGGGCGCACGCTGGGGCCTCGGCAGCTTGGGGCGCCTGGCGTGCGGCAACGTGGGGCGCCTGGCGTGCGGCCAGGGCCTGGGCGCGGGAGCGCGACGTGGGCGTGCGGCAGCCAGCGTGCGGGTGTGCGGCACTCAGCATGGGCCAACCAGGGCTTGGGCGCGCGCGCGCGCCAGGCACCGGGCGGGCGCGCCAACACCATCCTGAGTGCGATCTGACACAGTTTTGGTGCGATCTGCGCTCCATTTTGTTCGATTTTGGCTAGGGTTTTTTGATGGAGGCTATATATAATCTCTTCTAAGCTACATATCAGAGATCTAGAGAGAGGGAGGCTACAAAATACATCAAACAACAGGGCTAAAGGCTGCAAATCAAGCTGAATCAAGCCACAAGCCAAGGAACTCAGTCAACAAGAATTGCAGAACTAAGGAGGAGAGCTGGAAACCAACAACAACCAAAGTAACACCAGCCGAACAACTTCAAAAGTGGTTTCATTTCTAGATTTTCAACTTCTTTGTAATTCGAATTTGACAATGTATAAATTGAAATTGATGTTTATTGTAGCTATCATGAACTAACCTTCTATTCTAAGATTGCAATGGAACCCAACACTTAAATTGAATCGATTTCTCTCTCTATTGATTTCAGTTATTCATTTGTGAATTGATTGTCATAACCTTTGCTTTCTAGATTAATTGCTTGGGCCGTAATTACCTTGGGAACCTATATGAACTTGACGAACGAATTATAGGTTAAGACCTAGTTATGATAACATGCGAGAGTATAGATTGTTGTGGGTTATTAATCGGATTAAGTGACGTGTGTCTTATTAATTATCTACAATAATATGTATCTTGATAGTAGTTGGGAGAGATATATACCTAATTACCGCATGCAACCAATTGAGAATCTAGTCTTAATGACTTTCGATGTGAAAGTTGGCAATTGAGGGGACGATTAATTAGATTTGGTGACACGTGTCTATTAATCATTCCTGAAATTAGTCTCTTGATAGTGTATAGGATAGACATATACCTATACACTGCTTAGGAAGATTCGTGATTGACCATCGACAGAGGCTCTTATGTAGTTTTGATTTCTCAGTTGTAAATTCGTATGTTATAACTGATTGAAAAGAGAGAGTTAGGAGATTCAAATGACGTGTTGGGGGAAATTGTAATATTAGACCTTTCTATCTTGATATTTTACCGCATTTTATTCATTACTTGACTTGTGAACTCAACCAATTAACAAACAATCAAACCTTTATCGTTTAAATTAGATCAAATTGATATACGATTGGTACTTGGTTATTATTCATCACAATTCCCTGTGGGTTCGACTCATATCTTATCATATATTACTTGTGGACCGTGCATACTTGCACGTGTGTGTTTATCGACTGTTAAATCGACCAACAGCCACACACAACTATGAATTTGTTGTATGATAAGTCAAAGTTAAATCTCAAAGAAAAACTAAAAAATTGACTTATAAATTCTCAAAGAACCAAAATATGAGAAACATCACAAATAATTGTATTGAATAAATTTGATGTGTGTTTGGAATTATAACCATCCAAGCTATTTATACTAGAAAAGAAACCCTAAAATCCAATAAGGAATCAACTACTAACTAACAATTAATTTGGAATCAAAATCTAGCTAACAAGCATCCTACTTATATTAGAATTCGAAAAGATCTGATAGAATCCTAAAATATTGCAAGAAATCTCGAAAACATGCGTGAAAAAATGCATCCTTAAAAAGTGTGCACGGCGCGGTCGCGCCGTGTTTGGCCTGTATATGGGCACTGCGGCACTGGAACTCTAGAGAACAAATTCTTGTCTACAAAATGGCGAGGCAATGCCAGATTTGTTCTTCATTACAGTGCGGTAGCATCAGTTTTGACTGGAATCACGGCGCGGTAGCGCCAGTCTGGCTGAGGTTGTCCACTTTGCTACTTTTGATTTTTGTAAGCTCTGAATGTAATTCTTCGCTCCTCCTTCATTTCCTCTACTAGGCTTGAATCTTTGTATAGCCCAAACTAATGAACTTAGACATAAATCCCACAATAATTGTCTTGCCGTGTAACTCAAATCCTTTTCCATCGTTCCATGAACGATTGTAAACTCTGGAACTTGCTTAGACATCCACAATGTCGTATGAACTCAAATCCTTCCTCGAATTACAACATAGCTGTTGGATTTGTATATGACGCGAACATGCAATCAAATTACATAAATAAAGCGGAAGCGCGATAAAATCGAATTTTTAAAATTTTATACAAACCATCACCATGATCAATCTATGTGCTTAATTAACGATATAAACGAAAGAGATAGAGATAAAAATTATACCCTCGTAGAACCGTGCTTCCTCGGGTACAAGTTCGCCTCTAATTCCTTCGCGTTCTCCTTGAATTCCACCGACTAAATTCCTTTGCTTGATCAACGTTAGCCACCCAAGTGTTTGGCCTCTAGAGGTGATCCGCCAAGGAAGAATAGTTATTCAAGAAGTTGGGTGTTGGCAAAACCCTAGTTTCTATCTCTATAGAAATTGAAAGTATTCTCCACAATCTAATGCAAGAGTGTGTAACCTTGATCTATGATAAGACTCCTCTTATTTATAGATGTAAGAATAACCCTTCCCTAAACTATTTAGGATTAGGGTTTCTATAATTAAACTCCTTTAATTAATTATGCTCCTAATCCAATTAGGAATTAATGAGAGAGTACTTCTATTAATTAATTATCAATCCCTATTAGGAATTAAATAATAGTAATAGTAATAATAATAATAAGACTCCTCTTATTAATTTATATTTAATATTTCCAAAATATTAAATAATAAATATTAAGCTATTTAATTTATTCTATCTCCATAGATTAAATTAAATACACTTAACTTATTATTACAATTATGCCATTTACTTCTTAAATAAATATTTTTCTTTTGCGGTGTGACCCTTTAGGTTCTCCATATTAAACCGGTTGTGAATAAATCAATTAGAACAATTCTAATCTTATTTAAATAAATAAATTAAACTATTTAATTCATTTAAATAAATAATATTTATTCTACAATAAGGGTAAGCCCTCTTAACGATCAACGAATTTCTAGATAATATAGATTTCAACATTAATCACAAAAGAATCTTTCAATGCATAGTTACCATATAATTCAATCCTTCTACCATACAATGTCCCAATTAAATATAAGACATAGAATTACGGACAAGTCTTATTTTATTTAATTATATGTATTTCGATTCTAAAATGCACAACTCTAAATAATGCAAATTAGAAACTCCTTTCTGATTTCATTCTGTCTTGGCCAAGGACTACCGAGTTGTTATTTATCGAATCATATAAGACATTCACATCTTTTACTAGACGTGGTAGATTCTTTGTTGATCATTCACCTATCTCCATGTACAACTTATTATACCCAATCATACCCTTTGATATACCCCAAAGGTCTTAAGGGACATGTCAAAGTATAACTCATCATACACAAGATACTACGATGATCTCAAGTCCAAGGATCACTTGTACTACTATCACTAGAGGAATTCCTATTGACAGGCGAGTAAAACTCCATTAGGTATTCCTTAGTGAGCCACGTTCAGTGAACTTATTCTCCAATAAGCACCTACATACTTGCTTTAGTGTCTCCACACAAATGATTATGAGATCAATCATCTTCTTCTTAAGAGCAAGCAACGTATGTACTAATTTATCCGGATTCACTAATCTCCTTTTTAGTAATCCAACGATTAGGAATAATTTTAGTTTGTGAGCTATCTAGAATTTAGATCTCATTAGCATGATCACATCATGATTCTAAAAGCATTGCTCAAAACTATGAGTTTATCACATTTAATATAACAGCACAATGTAGATAAAGTAAAATGCCTTTAAGAAAATCAATTCTTTTATTAATAAATGAATAAGATTACAAAGTATATGCTACATTATATCAAATATGATTGGCTTGTGTGCATATACTACTTTCAATCTCCCACTTGCACTAAAGCCAATCGCCATGCTATCTAATACCCATCTTCTCTAAGTGACGATCAAACTGCTGTTGTGTTAAAGCTTTAGTAAATGGATCTGCAATGTTGTCTTGAGAGTCCACACGCTCCAGGGTGACATCTCCTCTTTCAATGATCTCTCTAATCAAATGAAACCGCCGCAACACGTGTTTGGATTTCTGATGAGACCTGGGTTCCTTAGCCTGCGCAACAGCTCCATTGTTGTCACAGAATAAAGGTACGGCTCCTCTAATGCTAGGAACCATTCCAAGTTCAGTTATGAATTTCTTCATCCAAACAGCTTCCTTTGCAGCTTCACTTGCAGCTATGTACTCTGCCTCTATCACTGAATCAGCAACTGTTTGCTGCTTGGAACTCTTCCAACTTATCGCGCCACTGTTTAAGGTAAACACATATCCTGAAACGGATTTACTGTCATCGTGGTCCGTTTGAAAACTTGAGTCTGTATAGCCCTCTAGTTTCAATTCAGACCCACCGTAGACAAGAAATACATCCTTAGTTCTTCTCAAGTACTTTAGGATGTTTTTTACTGCCTTCTAGTGCTTTTCTCCTGGATTCGACTGATATCTGCTCGTTACACTAAGTGCATGAGCGACATCTGGTCTAGTACATATCATACCGTACATGATAGATCCTATTGCGGAAGCATAAGGAATCTTACTCATACGGTCTCTCTCCTCAGGTGTCTTTGGGGCATGTTTCTTGGAGAGATGTATTCCATGGCTCATCGGCATGAGACCTCTCTTGGAATCTTCCATGCTAAACTTCTTTAGCATCAAGTCAATGTACTTTCCTTGGGTCAAGCCCAACATCCTTTTAGATCTATCTCTATAGATCTTTATCCCCAAAATATAGGATGCCTCACCCAACTCCTTCATGGAGAAGTGTTTAGATAACCAAATTTTGATCGACTGTAGCATAGGAACATCATTCCCTATCAGTAATATATCAGCAACATATAATACAAGGAATGAAACAGCGCTCCCACTAACCTT
This sequence comes from Aralia elata, assembly GCA_034770075.1. Lineage (NCBI taxonomy): Eukaryota > Viridiplantae > Streptophyta > Magnoliopsida > Apiales > Araliaceae > Aralia > Aralia elata. The sequence continues at coordinate 26,100,398 of CM068388.1, read as the reverse complement.
CTTGTACACACAAGGTTCATCCTCATTTTTGATAAAATCAAACCTTTTGATTATCTCATCAAAACGGATGTTCCATCTTCGAGAAGCTTGCTTCAATCTATAAATGGATCGTTGTAGCTTACATACTTGGTTTGTTCCAACCGTTGAAACAAAACCCTCTGGCTGTATCATATATACATTCTCCTCAAGCTTTCCATTGAGGAAGGCCGTTTTCACGTTCATTTGCCAGATCTCGTAGTCATAATAAGCTGCAATTGCAAGCAAAATCCGAATGGACTTGAGCATAGCTACTGGTGAGAAGGTTTCATCATAGTCAACTCCTTGTCTTTGTTTGAAACCTTTTGTAACCAGTCGGGCCTTATAGGTCTCTACCTTGCCATCCACTCCAGTCTTTCTCTTAAAGACCTATTTACACCCAATAGGCTTTATGCCCTCAGGTGGTGAAACCAAAGTCCATACTTGGTTTGCATACACGGAGTCCATCTCGGATTACATGGCTTCAAGCCATTTCTCTGAGTCTTTACTACTCATAGCCTCTTCGTAAGTCAATGAATCATTATCATCTATGATGCGTACCTCATCATCATCCTCTATGATGAATCCATACCTATCAGGTATCTTCAGTATTCTTCCAGATTTACAAATAGGTAGTGGTACAGTAGGTTCTTCTACTTGGTCAGGTACCTGACTTTGATCCGTAGTATTTTGTGGTTCTTGAACTTCTTCAAGATATATCTTACTCCCACTGACCCCTTCAAGGATAAACTCCTTTTCTAAGAAGGCAACATGTTTCGCAACAAACACCTTTTGATCAGTAGGATGATAGAAATAATACCCAGATGTTTCTTTAGGGTATCCCACGAATCTACATTTGTCAGATCTAGTCTTCAGCTTATCATGATCAAACCTTTTGACATAAGCTGGACAACCCAAAGTCTTAACATGCTTAAGATTTGGTTTCCTTCCTGTCCATATATCATATGGGGTCTTTGGGACAGATTTGGTAGGTACCTTGTTAATTAAGTATGCAGCCGATTCTAGGGCATAACCCCAGAAGGATACTGGAAGGTCGGTAAAACTCATCATGGAATGAACCATGTCCAACAATGTTCGATTTCTCCTTTCAGATGCAACCTATTCAACTGTGGGCGTTCCCTGGTGGAGTCCATTGTGAGATTATACCATTTTTTTTGAGACAATTGAGAAACTCATTGGTCAAGTATTCCCTCCTCGATCCGATCAAAGAATCTTAATACTCTTACCAGTTTGCTTCTCTACTTCACTTCTGAATTCTTTGAACTTTTCAAACGATTCAGATTTGTATTTCATTAAATACACATATCCAAATCTAGAATGATCATCAGTGAAAGTAATAAAATAAGAATACCCTCCTCGTGCATTCGTTGTCATAGGTTCACATACGTCTATGTGTACCAACGCTAATAACTCTGTAACTCTTTCTCCTTTTCCACTAAAAGGAGATTTAGTCATCTTACCCATAAGACAAGATTCACAAGTCGGATATGATTCGTAATCAGATAGCTCTAAAAGCCCATCTTTATGCAACTTGGTTAATCTTGTTTCATTGATATGACCGAGTCTACAGTGCCACATAAAGGTATAATTAACATCATCTCTTTTCCTTTTCTTAGTTTGTTCAATTTGAAGTATATTTTCATGCAAGTCAAGTATGTAAAGTCCATTCAGTAGATTGCCAACACCATATAAAACATTTTTATTATAAATAGAACAACTGTTGTTCTTTATTATAATATCAAAACCATCAATATCCAATACAAAAATTGAAATAATGTTTCTAATATTTGTTGGAACATAGTAACAATTATTTAAAGTAATGAACTTGCCTGAAGGCAGTGCTAAACAATAAGTCCCTACAGCTAATGCAGCAACCTTTGCTCCATTTCCCACTCGTAGGACGACTTCATCCTTGTTCAGCTTTCTACTCCTGCTTAGTCCCTGCACATTATTACATATGTGAGAACTACAGCCGGTATCCAATACCCAAGTAGAATTTTGACTTTCAAAAAAATTAATTTCAATCATGAACAAACCTAGATCAGAAGTCGAAGCTTCTCCAAGCTTCTTTTGATCTGCAAGATACTCCTTGCAGTTCCTCTTCTAGTGTCCCGGCTTATTGCAATGGTAGCAAATTCCTTTGCTATCTGGATCAGGTTTCTTTTTATCCTTTCTCTTCGCCTTGCCCTTAGCCTTCTTGTTTTTCTCCTTTTCAGAAGATACCTTGGGCATCTTCCTTTTCTTGGAAGAATCATCCACTAGTAAGACTTGGTTCTTGTTGGATGAAAAGTGACCTTCAGCAGTTTTCAGCATGTTAAGTAGCTCAGGCAAGCTGACGTCCAACTTATTCATGTGAAAATTCACAACAAATTATGAGAAGGTGTCCGGGAGTGACTGCAAGATCAAATCTTGACTTAACTCCCCATCCATCACGAACCCAAGCTGTCTAAGTTGTTCAATCAGATTGATCATCTTAAGGACATGAGTCTCAACAGCAGTGCCCTCGGTCATACGATATCGGAAGAGCTCCTTAGATATCTAATATCTAGTAGTCCTACTTTGCTCACCATATAACTCTTTGAGGTGCAGCAATATAGTAGGAGCATCCATAGTTTCATGCTGACGCTGAAGCTCGTTACTCATGGATGCTAGCATGATGTATTGAGCCAAGATTGCATCATCTTGCCACTTTCTGAAAGTAGCAATCTCTTCCTCAGAGGCTATTTCTGCAACACTTGCAGGGACTGGCGAATTTAATAAGACATAAGAAATCTTTTCAGCAGTGAGAACAATTCTCAAATTCCTTAACGAGTTCGTGTAATTCGGTCCGGTCAGTTTGTTAGAATCAAGTATGCTACGCAGTGATAGTGAGTTTGACATTTTTAAACTCTGCATGTGAAATAGACAACACTTTAGCATACATTCATTTAATTGATTACCAAAATAAATTAGGTCTTTATTTTAAATTGGTATCTCTCACTATTTTCGTCAAATTATATTACTCTCATTATATAGTTCGGCAATTCTAATTAAAGATTTGCTAGTGAGATTAAGGATCCCATTTAAAATGTATATAACTTTGTGGTGACACAACAAACGATATATAAATAAATAGGTAGACAACTATTGTCAATTACATCACTATGTAACTCCTTGTATTTTGCCTCTTAGATTATTTTGATCAAGTGGTGACATATCCGAATCAAAATTATTCAAGTTAAATCCAACCTAGCACTTCCATATATGTGAAGAGAAAAATACCGTCCTTGTGGTGACACAACAAAATAGTAATGTTCAATTCCTTAATAAGCATCAAATATGATAATGTAACATCTTAAATATTTAATACTTGCCTTGTGGTAACACAACAAACTCACATTAAATATTCAATACTCTATTGCTTTACCATGCTAGAAGTCAACGTTCGATATTCCAAATATCTTTGAATGTTTAGGACTTAATATGATTTATTTGAGGGGTTTATTATTATTAGTCTCATCTTGTTTAGCGCGCATGCACATATATATAAAATACGCGTCATATTATTTTACATGCGAAGCATGTTGGATAATATATAATATATATAGTAAGCATGCACATATAGAATACTATATTCTACCTGGATTGATTATGGACTTTTATTCTAGTTTGGTTCACTAGAGCCGCCAAATGAACCAAAAGGGCAAACCTAGGGTGCAAGAATTAAATTTAAATATAACTATTACATTTAAACTCGGGCTCCAATACAAACGGGTCTTTAAGCGCTCCTTGCTGCTTTGTCTCCAATTCTTCAAAAAATTAATTCTAACTGGTCCTATTACATAAACTATTTACAATAAATAGAAACCTTGATCAGCAGTCAAGGGGAAGTACATAGGAGGGAGATAGAATTTACATTAAGAAAAATTAGAGAAGACGAGGTACGCAAACCCCATTTATAAAAACCCATGCATTCAAGCATCCTCTAAAATAATTCCAATCACACATTGGTCAATAGTCCATAATCAATCCCTATTTATTATCATACATATCTCTATATGTATCAATAAATAACATTCATCCCATGAATAATAAAACCATTCCATATATGCATTGATATCAATTAATGGGCAGAAGTTTTGCTAATATTTAGTTTTTGAAACAAAATAAACTCTTTTATTTTAATCAAAAACCAAATTCAAATTAAATTCCTTTAATTTTAGCAATCTGAAATCCTATTCCAGATAAAATAAACATCTTTATTTTAAACTTATATCAATTAAATAAACCATTTATTTTAATTGAAGGAAAAATTATTTTTTCGGATTCTGCTGTTCGGCGCAGCTGCGCTCAGAATGAACTGGGAAACAGCGCAGCTGCGCTGAACCACAGAAACGACTTTCTGGGTTTGGGCGCAGCTGCGCTCCATAAAGAACTGGAAACAGCGCAGCTGCGCTGCGTAGCAGATTCAGAAAAAACAGATTCTGCCCAAAAATTTTGATCCAATCGCATACCATACACATGGAATCATCAAAATCAATAATTAGCACAAGATTAGGCTCTAATACCACTGTTAGGTTTATGTATGACGCGCACATGCAATCAAATTACATAAATAAAGCGGAAGCGCGATAAAATCGAATTTTTAAAATTTTATACAAACCATCACCATGATCAATCTATGTGCTCAATTAACGATATAAACGAAAGAGTTAGAGATAAAAATTATACCCTCGTAGAACCGTGCTTCCTCGGGTACAAGTTCACCTCCAATTCCTTCGCGTTCTCCTTGAATTCCACCGACTAAATTCCTTTGCTTGATCAACGTTAGCCACCCAAGTGTTTGGCCTCTAGAGGTGATCCACCAAGGAATAATACTTGTTCAAGAAGTTGGGTGTTGGCAAAACCCTAGTTTCTATCTCTATAGAAATTGTAAGTACTCTCTACAATTCTTATGCAAGAGTGTGTAACCCTAATCTATGATAAGACTTCTCTTATTTATAGATGTAGGAAAACCCTTCCCTAAACTATTTAGGATTAGGGTTTCTATTCTAATTAAACTCCTTTAATTAAATTAAACTCCTAATCCAATTAGGAATTCATGCGATAGTACTTCTATTAATTAATTCACAATCCTTATTAAGAATTAAATAATAGTAATAGTAATAATAATAATAAGACTCCTCTTATTAATTTATATTTAATATTTCTAATATATTAAATAATAAATATTAAGCTATTTAATTTATTCTATCTCCATAGACTAAATTAAATACACTTAACTTATTATTACAATTATGTCATTTACTTCTGAAATAAATATTTTCCTTTTGCGGTGTGACCCTTTAGGTTCTCCATATTAAACCGGTTGTGAATAAGTCAATTAGAACAATTCTAATCTTATTTAAATAAATAAATTAAACTATTTAATTCATTTAAATAAATAATATTTATTCTACAATAAGGGTAAGCCCCCTTAGCGATCAACGACTTTCCAGATAATATAGATTTCAACATTAATCACAAAAGAATCTTTCAGTGTATAGTTACCGTACAATTCAATCCTTCTACCATACAATGTCCCAATTAAATATAAGACATGGAATTACTATCAAGTCTTATTTTATTTAATTATATGTATTTCGATTCTCAAATGCACAACTCTAAATAATGTAAATTAGAAACTCATTTCTAATTTCATTCTGCCTTGGCCAAGGACTACCGAGTTGTCATTTATCGAATCATATAGGACATTCACATCTTTTACTAGACGTGGTAGATTCTTTGTTGATCATTCACCTATCTCCATGTATAACTTATTATACCCAATCATACCCTTTGATATACCCCAAAGGTCTTAAGGGACATGTCAAAGTATAACTCATCATACACAAGATACTAGGATGATCTCAAGTCCAAAGATCACTTGTACTACTATCACTAGAGGAATTCGTATTGACAGGCGAGTAAAACTCCATTAGGTATTCATTAGCGAGCCACGTTCAGTGAACTTATTCTCCAATAAGCACCTACATACTTGCTTTAGTGTCTCCACACAAATGATTATGCGATCAATCATCCTCTTCTTAAGAGCAAGCAACGTATGTACTAATCTATCCGGATTCACTAATCCCCTTTTTAGTAATCCAACGATTAGGAACAATTTTAGTTTGTGAGCTATTTAGAATTTAGATCTCATTAGCATGATCACCATCATGATTCTAAGAGCATTGCTCAAAACTATGGGTTTATCATATTTAATATAACAGCACAATGTAGATAAAGTAAAATGCCTTTAAGAAAATCAATTCTTTTATTAATAAATGAATAAGATTACAAAGTATATGCTACATCATATCAAATATGATTGGCTTGTGTGCATACTACTTTCAATAGCTTTGTCGCGGATTAAACGATACAAACTAACACAGTCTTTATAACTTAGTTTGCGATGATTTGGTCTTACTAAATAGATTGTATCTAGCAATCCTAAATCATATAATTGATCCTTTTCTCGTAGTCCTCTTCAATTGAGCTTTAAAATAAGTATCCTTGAATGGATTTCAACCCAATCACTTGTGATCACCTGATGAACCCTTGGAACGTGAGTTAATAGATTATCAAATAATTCTGACCCCGTCAGTCTGTTATCATTCCCCTCCTCTTCAAAAGGATTTGTCCTCAAATCTGGCATCCACTCCTCTCGAAAAGGATTTGTCCACCAATACGATCCTAGTAAATTAAACGTGTATGTAATAAAATGAACGCAAATAAAATAATGAAAAGCTCTATCTCTTCCTCGATCAAAATTCAATATGTAGAACTCTTCATAATGCACATCCATCCATTCACGAATTCCGGGATCAAAAGTCAACTTATTGATCTCATTCATTCGCAAATATATCCACTTCAACGATCCTGGGTCAAATATCAATGTTTGAAATTTGCCACATCGCATAAGCAAACAATCTTGAATTCCTGGATTAAACACAAAACAAAACCAAGTAGCATGTATCTTTTGTGTAATCACTAATAACTCATTAAACTCAAAATTATACGTGTAGTCTACTAGAACAAAACTCAAATCACTTCCCTATAGACTTTCAATGTGTTGTCCGGAACGATTTGCACAATAAATCATGCTTTTCTCCTCGATGAGTATGATCTCATCCCGAATCTGCAAAACAAATTCAACCCTTCCCTCTCCATTGACATTAACAAATTCAAGGTCAAATAATGGCATCAATGGATTTAAAAGGTCACAACCAACACCATAAGATGAAAATTCAATTGCACATTTACGATGAACACAATCAAACTCAACAAATGCCAAAGAATTTTTCCAAGTGTTGATAAAAGTTAGAATATCATCAAAACAGATAATAACTAATTTTCCTATGAAAAAAATACAAAATATGATTTAATATGAGAACATTTAATGTATTAGCTAATCCGAATGACTTAACTAAACATGCATGTAAACCATATCTCACTCCATTTTAACAATAAACACTTTTTAAATCAATTCCAAATGATAGCAAGTCATGCAATGAAGATTGCTCTAATGGAATGACATGATCACTACCACTATCAATTAACAACACATCAAGTAAAGATTGATCAGCATGAAAACCTAACTTAACGTATGAATAAGAAAACCTAGAATGAATTTCATGCAAGTAAAAACATTGGTAACGAGAATAGACAACATGATCATAAACTAACTCAACAAAGATTAAATATCCCCCATAGTTTATGATAAAGACGATTCTATCATCAAAATAGCTAAGCACAAATTTATTAATAGAAGCATGCAAAATATGTTTTAATAAATACTAGATGCATTAGTTAATCTAACCGAAATAACTATCCACCTATACAAGTCATATGTTAGCACAACTTTCCATCCACTACATTCTCTCATGCTAAATTGGCTAGGCATTGTCATCACATGATCATCATCAAATTTAGATAAAACACAAGAACTATGCAATTTATCAAACATATTATCTAAGCAAAGAAAATAATATCGATACTTGTTTACCAATTGAAAATCAACGCACAAGCTCGACCTCCTTTACTTCTTAGGTACTATGATCTCTTGAACGACACATGAACTCATGTTATCTTCCACGATATCCCCTCCCATCAACTTTCCAATCTGCCTTTGTTTCATCTCCTCGGGAATACTATAGGCTGATCGGTATGGAATTATAGCACCGAATATGTAATCCCTCACCTTTATAAGAGACAAAATAGAACTAGACATAAAAGAGTTAATCCGGTTAGTATTCAAAAGTGTCGTCTTGTATGAATGTACAGTCATTGGCTGTTCAAAATACAATTCATCTTCCAACTCACTCTCTTTTTCATAGTCACTTATTTTTCTCTCTTCTTTTTGCTCACTTTCTCTCTTAACTATTTCTTTTTCTCATTTATTTTCACTCTCATTTTTCTTTTCTTCCTCACTCTTTTCAAATTTTTCTTTTTCACTCTCAATCTTTTCAAGCTCTCTTGTATTTTCATTCTCACTCTTTTCAATCTCTTGATCATTTTCTTTCTTTTGAATTTCACATGTATTTTCTATTACACATTCATCCTCGTGAACACTTTCTCGCTTTTCTTCATGACCTTCGTGATCTTCTTTAACTTCTACCCCCTCGGTTGAGCTTGCTCGTTATACGCCAGAAGAATAGATTGGGCCTGCAAACGACATTCCTCCAACATCTTACGAAATGGTTCTATGATGTCCTCTTTTATCTCTTTTAAAATTAGTGGTTCCCTGTACACCTTAGGAGTTTCTCGTGGCTGTCTCCAATGCAAATCTTCATACCTACGAATCTGCTTATCATCCTCCAAAGTTGATCGTCTTGAAGGTTAATTGACATATATTGGAGTTGCATACTCATTCCTCCTACTAAGCTGTACTGAAACAAACTGCTTCCTCATTACGGTTTTCAACTTTTCCCTTGTCACGATTGAACGCTCTCCACATCTTCTCCTACTACGCACAAATTAATCCCACCATGTAATTGCATGACCAAAAAAATCTTGAACCGCAAGTTTGAACTTCTTTCGCTTGGAATAGTTATGATAGTCAAACTCCCGCTCCATCATTTTCTCCCATCTCAAATACGCATCTGGATCACTTCTCCCTTGGAAAGAATTTCTTCGACTTTCATAAGTACTTTGAAAGTCATATCCATACATGTTTGCTGCAAAATAAAGGATAGTAAATAAAAAATTTCCTCACACACCCCCTTACGTGTTTCGCTCAAATAATGCTTCACTCAATTTTACGCTCGCGTATCACTCAATAGGCTTTTACCCTCGAATGATCTCACTACTCTTGCCTTTTACTTCTCTACTATTCTCTCTTATAGGTTCTTTTTGAATTCACCAAACAAAAATCACAGTTTACTATTTAATTCAAAAATAACTTATCAAGAATAAACATAGAAGGTATGAATCTCAATGATGGCAAACAACCAAAATAATAAACTGAAAATTTTCGTCTCTCTTTTTTTTACACGCGTGAATTTTTTTTTTAACTCACGACTTTCTCTTTTTTTATTATATACTCACAATTTTTTTTTCAATATATATAATCAAACACAAAAAATAAAGATAGATAACTAACTAGAACACGTAGCTCTGATACCAAATGATAGACTCCACTACATGCTTGCATGAGGTGGTCGTTGCCCGGATCGTTTCAAACAAGCTATGAAGGTGGAACAATCTCGACACCTCAACCCAACGTCTATAAAGAGACGAGAATCTTGGTACAATCGATCTTGTAAAGAAATATGCATTGAATGAACACCAACGACACCTAAACCCCATACTTATATGAAGCAGGAACCTTGGTACAATCGATGATTGATGTAGTAGAGGACGCCACACACAACTATGAATTTGTTATATGATAAGTCAAAGTTGAATCTCAAAGAAAAACTAAGAAATTGACTTAGACATTCTCAAAGAACCAAAAGATAAGAAACCTCACAAATAATTGTATTAAATAAATTTGATGTGTGTTTGGAATTACAACAATCCAAGCTATTTATACTAGAAAAGAAACCCTAGAATCCAATAAGGAATCAACTGCTAACTAACAATTAATTTAGAATCAAAATCTAGCTAACAAGCATCTTACTTATATTAGAATTGGAAAAGATCTGATAATATCCGAAAATATTGTAAGAAATCTGGAAAAAAAATGCGCAAAAAAATGTGTCCTTAAAAAGCGTGCATGGCGCGACCGCGTCGTGTTTGGCCTGTATATGGGCACTGCAGCGCTATAACTCTAGAGAACAAATTCTTGTCTATAAAATGGCGCGGCAGTGCCAGATTAGTTCTTCATTACGGCATGGCAGCGCCAGTTTTGACTGGAATCACGGCGCAGCAGCGCTAGTCTGGCTGAGGTTATCCGCTTTGCTACTTTTGATGTCTGTAAGCTTCGAATGTAATTCTTCGTTCCTCGTTCATTTCCTTCGCTAGGCTTGAATCTTTGTATAGCCCGAACTAATGAATTAGACACAAATCCCACAATGATTGTCTTGCCGTGTAACTCGAATCCTTTTCCATCGTTCCATGTAACTCAAACTCGTGATGTCGAATGAACGATTGTAACCTCTGTAACTTGCTTGGACATCCACAATGTCGTATGAACTCTAATCCCTCCTCGAATTGTAACATAGCTTTGTCGCGGATTAAACGATACAAACAAACACTGTCTTGATAACTTAGTTTGTGATGATTTGGTCTTACTAAATAGATTGTATCTATAAATCCCAAATCATATAATTGATCCTCTTCTCGTAGTCCGCTTGAATTGAGCTCCAAAATAAGTATCTTTGAATGGATTTCAGCCCAATCACTTACGATCATCTGATGAACCCGTGGAACGTGAGTTGATAAATTGTCAAATAATTCTGACCCGGTCAATTTGTCATCAGGACAGGATATTGCAAACCTCTCCACATCGCGTCCATTTTATCAAGATTTATGCTAGGATGAGTCTTGATCGATGGAGGATTGGCCCTTAACATATGTCCATATGACACTCTAGAAAGAATGAACATCAATCCTAACTACATTCGAGATGGTGGTTAGAGCTTTCAATGGCTCACGAAGGGATATAGTAAGAGAGATCGAATTGCTTATGGAGATCAGACCTTACACCTTTAATGTCTCATTCCAAGTGTTGAACATTACGATAGGTTACAACTTGCTATTGGGAAGGCCTTGGATTTATATGGCCTAAGTCGTTGCTTCAACTCTCCACCAACAATTGAAGTATACTGTGAATGGGAACCTGGTGATAGTATGTGTAGAACGAGATCATTCCCTACACGTCAAAAGATGCATCACAATAATAGGTTTGGACGAAGCAATGGAACCAACTAGTTTTCAAGCCATTGAAGTAAGCACAACGAACTATCGTCCTCTAGGGACTTTAGCATTGAAACCGATGGTATCTCCGGAGTCATGTTAGCAGCCTAAGAGATGATTACAAAAAAGTTTAGACCAGACCAAGTGTTAAGGAAGAATTGTTAAGGTATTCTTCATCCAATCAAGTTGCTAACTCAAAAAGGGAAGGCGTGTTTAGGCTATACTGGCGGGTTAAAGTGGAGGAACCCTTACAAGAAGATTCCACTTCAGTTATCCGACATTTTGATGCCCAGAGTCAACAAACCTCTTCCCGATCCGATCGTTCCAGATAAAGAAGAAGAAATATTGATTCTCCCCCACGAAGAAAGGGACAAAAGGGAAATCTTCTGGTTTGAAGTGAACCAGAAAGTCAAAGAAGGGATCAATGATGGGCTCCAAAAGGCCCAAAAAGAGGTTGCAAAGAAAGATCCAAGACAAAGGAAAAGGGAATGCCAATGAAGCAACCTCATCTGAGAATCAAGAGCTTATTCTCTATATCGACTGGTCTAGCCTGGATGTCTCTAAATGGTATGTTAAACCAAAGAATAATTAAGTTCTGGCTATCATCGAGAAAATTCGTATACAGAAGTAGCCTCTATCATTGTCATCGAAGACGATATGACCACCGACAATTGGGAGGTCGAGCCGATGTTGATCAAAAAGGGGTAATTCTGAACAAAAAGGGGAAATGTTGGGATGTTTATCCTATTTAGCTTTCTGTCTTATTAATTTACTTTTCATGCATTACTATGTTATATTTGATTATTTGTTAAATGAACTCATGTATTAAAATCATCTTTCATATATGAAATGATGAGTTATTTATGTTTTATTACCAGGTGTCCTGATATGAATAATTCTAGTCTTGTTGATGATTCTCCAAATTTGAAAGATGATTATGATTTCGATATAGAGCTAGATTTTGACTTGATGGGTATTAAATACGAAGAGATGATTGATGACGAAGTGTCTGAGGAAATCAAAGGATGACTCAAAGACAAACCTAAACCAAACCTTGAACAAACCACAACCATCAACATCGGAACCCCTAATAAACCCAAAGAGTTATAGATTGGAACCGACCTCACCGTAGAACAAAAAGCCGAAATGACCAAATTCTTAGCCTTATACGAAGACATTTTTGCTGGGGGGGCTCATTACTTTAACTAGTCCCCATATTCCTTAAATGGATCTCTCACTCGCCAATTAAAGAAGGGTTAAAACTAGTCAAACAGAAGTTGAGGAAGCTAAAACCGGAATGGAGATTGAAAGTTAAAGAGGAAATCATTAAATAGTTCAACGTTGGAATCATCGTGGTCTCTACTTATCTAGAATAGCTCTCTAATGTTATGCCAGTGCTAGTACCAGTGTCAAAGGCAGGAGGTAAAGTGCGAGTGTGTGTCGATTATCGAGATCTTAACAAAGCTAGTCTCAAAGATAACTTCCTAGTGCCATTTATTATATTCTGATCGATAATACGACTCAATTCGAGATGTATTCCTTTATTGACTGTTTTGTGGGTTATCATCAAATTATGGGTAGATAAAGAAAATATTACTTTCATCACCTTTTTGGGCACTTTCTGTTATAGACACTTAGCCTTCGGCCTTACAAATGTCGAAGTTACTTATCAAAGAGTCATGATAGCTCTGTTTCATGACATGATGCATAAGGAGATTGAAGTTTACGTAGACGATATCATTATGAAATTAAGAAAGGAAGGAGATCACGTAGCCCACCTCAAAAAGTTGTTCGAATGCCTTCGCAAGCATAATCTAAAGCTCAACCCGACAAAGTGTGCCTTTGGAGTCAAATCAGACAAACTCTTGGAATTTCTCGTAAGTAACAGGGGCATTGAAATAAACTCTGCCAAGATCAAAGCCATCACAGAAATTTCAGTGCCTCGAATTGAGAAGGAGATATGAGGATTTTTAGGAAGAGTCAATTTTATTAGCCGATCCATATCTCAACTAACAACAACTTGTGAACTAATTTTCAAGCTGTTAAGAAAAAACTCCTCCGAAAAATGGAACAATGAATGTCAAAAGGATTTTGATGCCATTAAAAAGCAGTTGCTCGAAGCGCCCGTATTAGTGCCTCCAAAGGACATGGTCCCCCTGTTCATGTATATATCTGTCAACCCCAACGCGATGGGATATATATTGTGGCAGAAAGACAAAAAAGGTATAGTGTAAGCAGTGTATTACCTCAGTAAGAGATTTAGCAGTTGCGAGCAGAATTACACTTTGATAGAGAAGACCTATTGTGCCTTGGCTTGGGCAGCAATGAGATTACAACACTATCTGCATGGTAATACCACTTATCTGATATCCTGCATGGATCAGTTGAAGTACATATTAGACAAGCCAGTGTTGAATTACCGGTTATCTAGTTGGCAATTAATTCTTCAACAATTCGATATCGTCTATGTGACTCAAAAGTCCGTGAAGGGTCTAGGAATTGTAGATCAGTTATCTGAGGCACCTATAGGACGATTTATACTCTTAGAGACTTATTTCCCTGACAAGGACCTAATGGTGATTCAAAGAACAAGACGGGAAGATGAAGGTAATTCTAGAAAATGTATTTCGATGGTGCCATGAATATAGAAGGAGCCGGGGCTGAGGCAGTTCTAGTTTCGATCACGGGAAAATAATACCTAATGGTCGCCAAATTACAGTTCAGCAATTCCAACAACACTGCCAAATACGAAAGATGCATTCTTGGATTGAAGTTAGCTAGAAGCGTGGGAGTCAAGCGATTAGCCGTATTTAGAGATTCAGAATTGGTTATTCGATAAACCATGGGATCATATAATATGAAAGAACTCTATTTATTATCGTATCATTGACATATTGTCAAGATGACCAAAGAATTCGAAGACATTGCTTTTCAGCATATTATGCGAAATTGAAACGACTTTGCAGATACATTAGCCATACTAACATCATTAATTCATGTATCTAAGGACAAGATTATTCGCACTATTGACTTTACGATACACGGAGCTCTTGCTTATGGAAATTATGTAGGGGAAATCTCAGACGAGACAACTCAGCCCAGCCAACCTTGGTATCACGACATTAAAGAATAACTTCGAGACGGGTCTATCCCAGTTGAGGCGAATCGAACAAAAAGACAAAGGATTCAAAATATAGCCATGAAATTCTATCTGAGTCGAGTTGCTCTATATAAAAGAGAAGTAGGTATAGGACTATTGCGATGTTTAGATAAAGATAGAGCTCAAAGGCTTATGGACGAAGTGCATGGTGGAGTATGTGGATTGCATATGAATGGACCACTACTTGCCAAAAAGATTTTGAGAACGAGACACTACTAGTTATCTCTTAAGGCTGATTGTGACGACCACGTTAAATAGTGCTATCAATATCATCCACGCACCTCCTAACGAGCTACATTGCATGATCTCTCCTTGGCCTTTCTTTATATGGGGAATGGATGTGATTGTTCTAATCGAGCCCAAAGCTAGCAACCAACATCGATTCATATTTGTTATGATTGATTATTTCACCAAATACGTGGAGGCTACTTTATTTTTCAAAGGTACTAAAGAAATCATCGTCAACTTTATCAGAAACATTGTCAGGTGCTAGTATGGATAACTAGAAATTATAGTGCCCAACAATGCCAAGAACCCCAACAACGAAATGATGAGAGAGCTATGTGGAAAGTTTAACATCAAACACCTCAATTCAGTCATTTACAGAACAAAGATGAATGGTGTCGTGGAGGCTGTGAACAAAAACATCAAGAAGATTATGGAAAAGATGTCGGCGAACCATCGAGTATAGCCAGATCTCTTGCCTCTGACGGTGCTTGCATACCGAACTTTGATTTATACATCAACTAGGGCAACCCCTTATTCATTGGTATATGGCATAGAGGCCGTCTTACCTATCGAAGTTGAAATGTCTTCACTAAGGATATTGTTAGAAGCCAGAATCAACAAAAATAAGTGGATCCAAGGTAGTACAACTAATTATCCATGATAGATGAGAAGAGAATGGTTGCAGTATTCCACTGGCAATTATATCAGCAATGAATTTCTCGATCTCACAACAAAAAAGGTGCGGTCTCGAGAATTCAAAGAAAATGACTTAGTGTTGAAAAGGATCATCCCATGTCAGGACGAAGCTAAAGGGAAGTTCGCCCCAAACTGGGAGTGCCATTTTATTGTTAAAACGATTTTGTATGGCAGAGCATTAATCTTACGAGAGATGAATGGTGAAGTATTCTCGCAACCAATCAATTCCAATTCTGTGAAATGATTTTGTGCATGAAGAATGAATTCCAATATTAACAATGACTTCTATAAATTGTGTGATGAGAGAAATAAGAAAATAAAGCTTGGTTTGAGGGAGTAGTGAAAATCCGAAAGGACACTGCGAGTAAAAATGTAGGGCCAAGACAAGATATAAAATTGTCGACACATAAAAAACCCGAAAGGGCTACGATATGCAACAATGACAGAATCAGACTTGGTAAAAAACTAATAATAGGCACCAAGGGCAAATCTAATTTATGGAAAAAAATCGTTATGTTCTTTCAATGTTTAAACTTTATAAGATATGATCTCCTATCAATTTATAGGAGTATGTAGGCAGCAAGTCGTGGTGCGGTCCCATCCTTACGAAATCATCAAAACCCTTCGACAACATCAACGACTCGATATGCGTGAACTATGTAAGACTTGATCTCCTCTCGATTTATAAGAGTATGTAGGCAGCCATCGTGGTGTTGTTTATCTCACACCCGACAACCTATTCCCTAATACAAAAATATCAACTCAAACCTCGCAAATCAAATCAAACCTGATCAAACCATCACACCATTAAACCTAGCCGAGTGCATAGATCTGCCCAATAAAATTCGAAAGTATCTCGACATCGGTCATCTAAGCTGAAGAAATAGCCTAAAATGAATATTACAATAATATATCAAAAGCATGCTCATCAGGATAAAATGGTGATCAGATCAAGGCGAAAATATATCATAAAGTAAAGTTGATTGAAACGTAAATCTTTTCATATATAATCTGTTTTATACATGTTTTTTTCAGATGAAAAATAATAAAATATGACTCAGTTTTGTTGAAAAATAAATGAAATAAAACAAAGATTAAGGATCTAATGTCAGGCTGGTAAGGAACTCAAGGTAGCTGATAACCTCAGGAGTCTATAGTCCCATCCTAAGCCAATACTCAGCTTCATCAACACGATCCAACAAGGACGTAGCCATATGCATTGTCCTCACCTAGCTTTCCAAAACGCGATGAACCTGAGCTACCAACTCATCTGCATATGCCTGATGAGCATCCCGGTCGGCGATGACAGCATCCCTTGCAGCAAAAGCAGCATCTCTACCAGGTATTACAATATGCATCAAAGCTCGTGTTTGGTTCCTCTCAAAGGTGAGGACCTTCATACGACTCTCTAGCTCAGCCATCAAAGCTGTAAGAAAAGAGCTGACAGGAACTATACCCTCAGTAAATGCCTCAGTCAAGCCAGTATAAAGATCATCCTTCGTTGGGCTGACCGGCTCTTCCTCAAAGGGCTCCATCGACTCATCCCTTGATACACTATCCTCCTCGTCTATTTAACTCATCTAAACAGTTTCGGTCATCTCATTAGCTCGCCGCTGATAACCAGAAGTCTGACCTGGATGCCCCTCTCTGAAGCTGGCAGACTCCTTGTGATCCCATAAATCATACATCCGCAGCAGCTCATTCCCATAGAGGATAAAAAGGGGAATCAATAATCAGTAGCCCCAGTAAAAGAGTGAAAATCCTGAGTTTGACAGAACCGACCCATAACTGCCAACGAGTGATATATAGTAACTCCCTGTAGTCCGACAATGGGTATAAAGTCAAACCCCTCCATACGGGTCAGGAAACTCAGATCCAAGCAAAGGCCAGTATATAAAAGTAATGAGTATGGATCCTCAAGAAACGAAAGGAACTCTGCCCAAGATGATCCATCAACATAGGGGGTCGGACGAAGCATAAATTGAGAAGAGATGTTGTGGCCGAAGCAAAAAGCTTGATATCTGAAATTGCAAATGGGACCAATATGGGACATACACCAAATATAGAGCAAAATTGAGCTACTGTGAAAATCACAACCCTCAAAGGTTTGGCAATACGACAGAGAAGTAAAGGCCTCAGAAAAAATCATAGGCAATATGGTATGGCCCTGCCTTAGACCACGAACCGCCATGATCACCCCAACATCAAGGTGGTCCACATACACCGACATGTACAGACAAGAAATGATATAGGTTAGTAAAACATCCACCTGGACCACATGTCACTCCTCCTCAGATAGACAGAAGTGACTCTGATGACTAGTATATCCATCTATGGAGCCAAAATGCTCCAGCATAAACTCTATAGAAATGATGGGCCCCTCTTATGCCTCTCTAAGCAGCACTGCCCTAATCAAGCCCAAATCAGTAAGGAAATGATGGTGCATGCTGCCTATAGTTACACTAGTGTAAGGCCCAAATAATGCAAGTCCTGAAATCTATACCCACTCCTCTAGAGTCGGAGTTAGCTCATGTCCATCATTCCTGAATATGTTTCGCTCCGGAACCCAATGTGGTAGCATATCGTCAACAAAACCCTATGGAACAACAACTGTAAGCATATCAACAGAATGGCCCGACAACTTCCGAATGGTAAACTGATCATGGGGAGGTAAATCATCAAACCATGATCTCAAGAGGAGAGGCACCGCCCCAACCTAAGAGCAATCCAAATGAATAACTGATGATGACGACATTTATAAACTGTATCGACAAGACTGAACATGAGTCATTTCTATTTACATTAAGCATACATATTATATTACATTAAAGATAAATGAGCATGCATCATGACAAAAAAATAGCAAATAAATATGCATGAGGACGACAAATAACTGAATAGGCATAAATAATAAAACGAATACATACATAAAATATTTGTCAATACATATATAAATATAGAATCCATCCATATAACAATATAATCTAAATAAAATGTACAGGCTGCTAAAAAGTACAGGAGCACAGGCGCCCCATGAATCATATACAGTACATCATCTAAACGAAATCAAACTAATCTATGAAAGATGAGGTATCATCAAAGTAGCAAATTCTCCCAAGATCCTCTTAGCTCGGGACTCCTGCATCAAAGTCTGTATTCGGTTGATAGGATGTCGAAGGACCTGCCCTATGAACATAGCACCACAAAAGTCAGAACCAGATCTATCAGGGTCACTAACATATGCCTCTGCAAGATCTCTGCCTCGCTGAAGAATGAAGAAGGATAGATGCTCCACTCGGCGAGATAAAGTATCAATCTGATCCAGTTGAGTCGGCTCCTGAACGCATGTCATCCAATCCCATCATGACAGAGCACAGAATAATGTCGCCCAAAAAATGTGTGGTCCAAGTCTGTGCGCCTATGGTATGAAGCCTCCACTATAAACGAAAAACATTTGAGGTACTGGGCCCATCAGATAATCATTGGTTATCCTCATCTTCTACAAGGACCTCTACAATATGTGCATCTATATGCCAGAACCTCCGAGGTGGTGGATGGAATGGAATACGAATATCCCTAGTCACACAGCGGAAAGCTCTCTCCCCGAGATGTAACTCCCAGCCTCTAAAAGTCAGCAAAAGAACACGAGTTGATAAAGCAAACTCTGGCCCAACTAGAAATCCATCCACGAACCCCTCAGTCAGATACTCAACAGTGTTAGGGATCCATGTCACATCAGAGGTTAAGATCAACTTTAGCTGATGACGACAATGGGTGAAATTATCTGCAACAGGTGTCTCTACCAGAGTATTGTGGTGCTAACGACGACCTTGAGGATAAGTATCAAGGCCCAATGTGGTGATAAGTCAAAGTTAAGAGAGCAACTCATATGCCTAAAACTTAAATGCAAGTAATGACTACTTAATCAAATATAGGAAAAGATAGAACAAAAAATGAAAATATAACAAAATGAGGGGACCTACCAGGAGGAATGGATAGAAGTCGAGCGAAGCCTCTGTTTGACCCTCGGAACGCAAACGCATCCCCTAGAGAAAGTAGGTGAATGTGAAGGAACCCCAGTTGTAATCTTCGATCCTATCCACATCTCTCAGAGCTCTGACAATGCTAAAATGTGTAGTAGATGAGTTCGTCCCCAAGAAATAACCCCTAAAAATGACCAAGAATAGTCGTCACAAAAGACGATCACGAGTTTTGATATTTGTAGAGAATGGTTGAGCTAGCACTCCCTATATCTTTTTTAATGCCAAAGCTCCAAATGAATGTTTCTACCTTTGAAGACCTTGTCTCGAGTTGTAAAACCCAATAGAGAGCAGACAATGGTGGGGGAGAAGTGCGCCTCCAGATCTACGCGTCGACTTGTAAACTCAATCCTAATAATGTAGTGTCAATCCAAGGGCGTCATCATCACCTCACAATCTAAAAGATGGAGGGACTGGGTCTGATGAAATCACCGCTCTGATAAAGCCCGAAGAGAGGCCTATGGAGGTCAACGAGGAATAATGGTAAAAAACTGACTAAAACTCCACGAGTCCACCATACCATGATAATCAAAATAGAGGGAGCTATAGAGGGTGTAAACGCTACACCAATTCCCCCGAGGCTGAGTAAACTCGGGGATCTACGACATTTAAAGACAAATAAGAATTTTATCACAAAAGATCACCTAACAGATAGACGATAATTATCTGTACCTCATTAGCTTGGAGGAACACTGAATGGTGCTGGCTCAAATCCGAACCCAGCAAATCTGGTATATCAACATAAATCCCTGCCTCCCTGGCAATGTGAAAGTAGTATGCACACAAGCCAATCATATTTGATATGATGTAGTATATACTTTGTAATCTTATTCGTTTGTTAAAGGTATTTTACTTTATCTACATGGTGCTGTTATATTAAATGTGATAAACCCATAGTTTTGAGCAATGCTTTTAGAATCATGATGGTGATCATGCTAATGAGATCTAAATTCTAAATAGCTCACAAACTAAAATCGTTTCTAATCGATGGATTACTAAAAAGGGGATTAGTGAATCCGGATAGATTAGTACATACGTTGCTTGCTCTTATGAAGAGGATGATTGATCTCATAATCATTTGTGTGGAGACACTAAAACAAGTATGTAGGTGCTTATTAGAGAATACGTTCACTGAACGTGGCTCGCTAAGGAATACCTAATGGAGTTTTACTCGCCTGTCAATAGGAATTCCTCTAGTGATAGTAGTATAAGTGATCCTTGTACTTGAGATCATCATAGTATCTTGTGTGTGATGAGTTATACTTTGACGTGTCCCTTAAGACCCTTAGGGTATATCAAAGGGTATGATTGGGTATAATAAGTTGCACATGGAGATAGGTGAATGGTCAACAAACAATCTACCACTTCTAGTAAAAGGAGTGAATGTCCTATGTGATTTGATAAATGACAACTCAGAAGTCTTTGGCCAAAGCAGAATGAAATTAGAAAGGAGTTTCTAATTTGCATTAATCAGAGTTGTGCATTTGAGAATCGAAATACATATAATTAAATAAAATAAGACTTGACAGTAATTCCATGTCTTATATTTAATTGGGACATTGTATAGTAGAATGATTGAATTGTACGGTAAATATTCACTGAAAGGTTCTTTTGTGATTAATGTTGAAATCTATATTATCTGGAAAGTCGTTGATCGCCAAAGGGTCTTACCCTTATTGTAGAATAAATATTATTTATTTAAATGAATTAAATAGTTTAATTTATTTATTTAAATAAGATTAGAATTGTTCTAATTGATTTATTCACAACCGGTTTAATATGGAGAACCTAAAGGGTCACACCGCAAAAGAAAAATATTTGTTTAAGAAGTAAATGACATAATAATAATAATAAGTTAAGTGTATTTAATTTAATCTATGGAGATAGAATAAATTAAATAGCTTAATATTTATTATTTAATATTTTGGAAATATTAAATATAAATTAATAAGAAGAGTCTTATTATTATTATTACAATTACTATTATTTAATTCCTAATAGGGATTGAGAATTAATTAATAAAAGTACTCTCTCATGAATTCCTAATTGGATTAGGAGCAAAATTAATTAAAGGAGTTTAATTAAAATAAAAAAAACCTAATCCTAAATAGTTTAGGAGGGTTCTCTATATCTATAAATAAGAGGAGTCTTATCATGATTTAGGATTAGACAGTTACACACTCTTCCATAAGAATTGGAGAGAGAGTGAGAGTACTTGTAATTTCTGTAGAGATAGAAACTAGGGTTTTGCCAACACCCATCTTCTTGAACAACTATTATTCCTTGGTGGATCACCTCTAGAGGCCAGACACTTGGGTGGCTAACGTTGATCAAAGGAAAGAATTTTAATCGGTGGAATTCAAGGAGAACGCGAATGATTTGGAGGTGAACTCGTACCTGTGGAAGCATGGTTCTACAAGGGTATGATTCTCATACTTTATCTCTTTCGTTTAATTGATAATTGAGCACATGGATGATCATGGTGATGGTTTGTATGAAAAATTTTAAAATCCGTTTTATTGCGCTTCTGCACTATTTATGTAATTTGATTGCATGTTCGCGCCATATGCAAACCTAACAGTGGCATCAGAGCCTAACCTTGTGCTAATTATCGATTATGATGATTACATGTATGTATGGGTATGCAATTGGATCAATTTTCTGGGCAAAGAAAAAAAAATTCGAACTCTGCTACGCAGCGCGGCCGCGTCGCTTCCAGTTCATTCTGGAGCACGGCCGTGCCCGAACCCAGAAACTGTTTCTGGGGTGCAGCGCGGCCGCGCCGCTCGTAGTTCATTTTGGAGTGCGACCGCGCCGGTCGGCAGATTTTGAAATTTTTTTATTTTGATTTTATTTATTTTTCATTAAGATAAAAGGTTTATTTTGAATTGGAATATAATTAAAATTAAAGGTTTTATTTGAACTTGGAATTAGATTCTACGTTAACTAGAATAAAAGAGTTTATTCACATATGGAATATGATTTCATGTTTCCTTAAAAATAAAGATGTTTATTTTGATAAGGAATAGGATTTAACATATTTTATTTTTCCAAGCAATTTTAAGTTAAAATAAAGGAGTTTATTTTGAACTTGAAATTGGTTTCCATGTTAATTAAAATAAAAGAGTTTATTTTGATTTGAAATTTGATTAAAAATAAAGGAGTTTATTTTTATTCAAAATTGGATAAAATAAAATAAATAAGTTTATTATGATTTAAATTTTGATTAAAATAAAGGAGTTTATTTTTGTTTCAAAATTGGATTTCTAGTAAACCTTTAATTGCCCATTAAATGATATCAATGCATATATGGAATGGTTTTATTATTCATGAGATGAATGTTATTTATTGATATATATGGAGATATGTATGATAATAAATAGGGATTGATTATGGACTACTGACCAATGTGTGATTGGATTTATTTTAGTGGATGCTTGAATGAATGGGTTTTTATAAATGGGGTCTACGTACCTCGTCTTCTCTAATTTTTCTTAATATAAATTCTATCTCCCTCCTATGTACTTCCCCTTGACTGCTGATCAAGGTTTCTATTTATTGTAAATAGTTTATGTAATAGGTTTAGTTAGAATTACTTGAAGAATTGGAGACAAAAGAACAAGGAGCGCTTGAAGACCCGTTTGTAATGGAGCTCGGGTTTAAATGTAATAGTTATATTTAAATTTTGTTCTTGCACCCTAGGTTTGACCTTTTGGTTCACTTGGTGGCTCCAGTGAACCAAACTAGAATAAAAGTCCATAATCAATCCGGGTAGAATATAGTATTCTATATGTGCATGCTTACTATATATATATTATATATTATACAGCATGCTTCGCATGTTAAATAATATGACGCGTATTTTATATATATATGTGTGTATGCGCGCTAAACAAGATGAGACAAATAATAACAAACCCCTCAAAGAAATCATATTAAGTCCTAAGCGTTCAAAGATATTTGGAATATCGAACGCCGCCTTATAGCATGGTAAAGCAATAGAGTATTAAATATTTAATATGAGTTTGTTGTGCACACACAAGACGAGTATTAAATATTTAAGATGTTGTTTTATCACATTTGATGCTTATTAAAGAATTGAACATTACTGCTTTGTTGTGCACACACAAGGGTGGTGTTTTTCTCTTCACATATATAGAAGTGCTAGGTTGGACTTAACTTAGATTATTTTAGTTCGGATGTGCACACACTTGACCATTATAATCTAAGAGGCAAAATACAAGGAGTTACATAGTGATGTAATTGACAATAGTTGTCTACCTATTTATTTATATATAGTTTGTTGTGCACACACAAGGCTATATACATTTGAAATGGGATCTTTATTCTCGCTAGCAAATCTTTAATTAGATTTGCCGAACTATATAATGAGGGTAATATAGTTTGATGAAAAACTGAGAGATACCAATTTAAAATAAAGACCTAATTTATTTTGGTAATTAATGTATGCTAAAATGTTGTCTATTTCATTTACAGAATTTTACAATGTCTAATTTACTATCACTGCGGAGCATATTAGATGCTAATTAACTGGACTAGATAACACGGACTAGTTAAAGAATTTGAGAATAGTTCTCAAGGCTGAAAAGCTATCTTATATCCTTAATATGCCTATCCCTACAATGGTTGCAGACAATGCCTCAGAGGAAGAGATTGCTATTTTTAGAAAGTGGCAAGATGATGCATAATTGGCTCAATGCATCATTCTCGCATCCATGAGTAACGAGCTTCAGCGTCAGCATGAAACTATGGATGTTCCTACTATACTTCGGCACCTTCAAGGAGTTGAATGGTGAGGAAAGTAGGACTATTAGATATCCGATATCTAAGGAGCTTTTCCGATCTAGAATGACCGATGGCACTACAGTATAGACATATGTCCTAAAATGATCAATCTGATTGAACAATTGGGACAACTGGGTTTTATTGGATGGAGACTTAATCCAAGATTTGATCTTGCAATCACTTTCGGACTCTTTCTCACAAATTATTGTGAATTTTCACATGAACAAGCTATATGTCAGCCTGCCTGAGTTGCTTAAACGTGTTAAAAACTGTAAAGAGTCACTTTCCAACCAAGAAAGACCAAGTCTTACTGGTAGATGATTCTTTCAGGAAGCGGAAGAGGGCCAAAGGATCTTCTTAAAAGAAGAACAATTCAAAGAAGGTAAATGGAAAGGCAAAAACAAAGGACAATAAGAACAAGACTAATGCAGATAGCAAAGGAGTTTGCTTCCACTGCAATAAGCCTAGATACTAGAAAGTAAACTGTAAGGAGAATCTTACAGAGGCTAACCAGAAGAAGCTTAGTGAAGCTTTGGTTACAAATACAGGTTTGTTCATGATTAAAAATAAATCTTTCTATAAGTCAAGGTTCTACTTGGGTATTGGATACCGGCTGTAGTTCTCACGTATGCAATCCAATGCAGAGACTAAGCAGAACCTGAAAGCTAAACAAAGAGTAAGTAATCTTATGTGTGGGAATGGAGCAAAGGTTGCTGCATTAACCATAGGAACTTATAGCTTAGCATTGCCTACGGGCAAGTCTATTAAGTTAACAAGTTGTAATTATGTTCCAGTTCTCATTAGAAATATTAGAACTTTCGTTGTTGGACAAGGAAGGTTCTGGTATTATATTTAAGAACAATTGTTGTTCTATTTATAATGATAATATTTTGTTTGAAACTGGAAGATTACTTGATAGACTTTATATACTTGACTTACATGAAAAATAATTTTGCAAATTGAACAAACTAGTAAAAGAAAAGGAGATGATCATTCAAAGATTTGAATATGTATATTTGATGAAATATAAGTCTGAATCATTTGAAAGGTTCAAAGAATTCAGAAGTGAAACAAATTGACAAAGTATTAAGATTCTTTGATCAAATCGAGGAAGGAATACTTGTGCAATAAGTTTCTAGATCATCTCATAATGGTATTTTCTCATAATGGACACCTCCTGATACGCAATAATTGATTGGTATATCTTAAAAGAGAAATCGTACCTTGTTGGACATGGTGCAGTCCATAATGATTTTTACCGACATTCCAGTATCCATCTGGGGTTATGCCCTAGAAACGGCTGCATATCTACAAAAATAAGGTAACCTCAATATCCGGCCCCAAAACTCCATAAAAGTTATGGATAGGGAGGATTCCTAGTCTTAAGTATGTTAAGATAAGGGGTTATCCAGCTTATGTGAAAAGGTTTCGAAAGGATAAGCTTGGGACAAAATTCTGACAAGTGCAGATTTGTGGAACTTCGTATTGTAAGTTTAGGATAAGAGTTCTATAATCCTACTAAGCAAAAGGTGTTAGTTGTGAAACGTGATGCCTTCTTGGATAAAGGTGTTTATCATTGAAGGAGCTAGTGGGAGGATAATATATCTTGAAGGAGTTCGAGAACCACAAAGCATTTTAGTCAAATCGAGGAACCTGTAGATAGATCTATTGTACCACAACCGAATCGTAAATCTGGAAGAGTACCGAAGATACCTAGGAGGTATGTATTCATCATAGAGGATGATGATGAGGTACGCATCATAGAGGATGATGATCCAGTTATATACGATGAGGCTATGAGTAGAAGACACTCAGAGAAATGGCAGATGGCCATGAAATCTAAAATGGACTCTATGTATGAGAATCAAGTATAGACTCTGGTTACTCCACAAAAGGGCATAGTGCCTAGAGTGTGAATATGGGTCTTTAAGAGAAAGACTGAGGCAAATAGCAAGATGGAGACCTATAAGACCAGACATGTTTAAAAGGTTTTTCAAGTCAAGGAGTTAACTGTGATAAAACCTTATTACTGGGTAATGCTCAAGTCCATTTGGATTTTGCTTGTGATTGCAGCTTATTACGAAATCTGGCAAAATGGATGTGGAGACGCCCTTCCTAAATGAAGGCTTGAGGAGAATGTATGTATGATACAGCCAGAGGAAGTTGTTTCAAAGGTTGAAGCAAATCGTGTTTTAAGCTACAATGATCCATTGATGGATTGAAGCAAGCTTCTCAAAGATGGAACATTCGTTTTGATGAGACAATCAAAAGAGTTTGATTTTATCAAAAACGAGAATGAACCTAGTATGTACAAAAGGGTCAGTGGGAGCACTGTGACATTTCTAGTATTATATGTTAATATACTACTGATAAGGAATAACACACCAATGCTACAATTAGTAAAGATAAAATTGTCTAAACATTCCTCCATGAATGACTTGGGAGGAGCATCCTATAAATTGGGGATATAAATATATATAGATAGATTTAAAAGGATGTTCGGCTTGACCTAAGGAATGTATATTCATTCGATGCTAAAGGCGTTTAGCATGGCAAACTCCATGAGAGGTCTCATAATGATGAGCCATGGAGTGAATCTCTCTAAAATTGTCCCCAATTAAAAGAGAGATCGCATGAGCTACTATCATGTATGCAGTGAATATACAAGGCCTGATGTTGATCAGTCATATTCTAGAGATGATCATTGTAAGATAGTGATAAACATCTTTAGGTACTTAACCGGTACTGAAGATGTGATCATGATTCATGGTAGGTCTGAATTAAAACTAGAGGGCTAAACAGACTCAAGTTTTTCAGACTGACCAAGACGATAACAAATCCATTTTAAGGTAAATCGTTACCTTGAAAGGTAGTGCAATGAATTGGAAAGGTTCCAAACAGCAAAGAGTTGCTGGTTTAGTGACAAAGACAAAGTATATAGTTGTAAATGAAGCTGCAAGTTTGATTGTTTGGATAAAAAGTTCATTACAGAACTAGAAATAGTTCCTAACTCTCATCTTGGATTCAAACATTTGTTGCAGCACTTTCATTTGATTAGTGGAATCATTGAAAGAGGATAAGTCACTATAGAGAGAGTGGACTCTCAAGAACAACATTGTATATCCATTTACTGAAGCTTTATCCAAACAACAGGATGATCGTCACTTAGAGAAGAAGGGTATTAGATACCATGATGATTGGCTTTAGTGCAAGTGGGAGATTGAAAGTAGTATGCACACAAGCCAATCATATTTAATATTATGTAGCATATACTTTGCAATCTTATTCGTTTGTTAAAGGCATTTTACTTTATCTACATGGTGCTGTTATATTAAATGTGATAAACACATAGTTTTGAGCAATGCTTTTAGAATCATGATGGTGATCATGCTAATGAGATCTAAATTCTAGATAGCTCACAAACTAAAATCGTTCCTAATCGATGGATTACTAAAAAGGGGATTAGTGAATCCGGATAGATTAGTACATACGTTGCTTGCTCTTATGAACAGGATTATTGATCTCATAATCATTTGTGTGGAGACACTAAAGCAAGTATGTAGGTGCTTATTAGAGAATAAATTCACTGAACGTGGCTCGCTAAGGAATACCTAATGGAGTTTTACTCGCCTGTCAATAAGAATTCCTCTAGTGATAGTAGTACAAGTGATCCTTGGACTTGAGATTATCATAGTATCTTGTGTGTGATGAGTTATACTTTAACGTGTCCCTTAAGACCCTTAGGGTATATCAAAGGGTATGGTTGGGTATAATAAGTTGCACATAGAGATAGGTGAATGGTCAACAAAGAATCTACCACTTCTAGTAAAAGGAGTGAATGTCCTATGTGATTTGATAAATGACAACTCAGAAGTCTTTGGCCAAAAGCAGAATGAAATTAAAAAGGAGTTTCTAATTTGCATTAATCAGAGTTGTGCATTTGAGAATCGAAATACATATAATTAAATAAAATAAGACTTGACAGTAATTACATGTCTTATATTTAATTAGGACATTGTACGGTAGAAGGATTGAATTGTACGGTAACTATTCACTGAAAGGTTCTTTTGTGATTAATGTTGAAATCTATATTATCTGGAAAGTCGTTGATCGCTAAGGGAGCTTACCCTTATTGTAGAATAAATATTATTTATTTAAATGAATTAAATAGTTTAATTTATTTATTTAAATAAGATTAGAATTGTTCTAATTGATTTATTCACAACCGGTTTAATATAGAGAACCTAAATGATCACACCGCAAAAGAAAAATTTTTGTTTAAGAAGTAAATAGCATAACAGTAATAATAAGTTAAGTGTATTTAATTTAATCTATGGAGATAGAATAAATTAAATAGCTTAATATTTATTATTTAATATTTTAGAAATATTAAATATAAATTAATAAGAAGAGTCTTATTATTATTATTACAATTACTATTATTTAATTCCTAATAGGGATTGGGAATTAATTAATAGAATTACTCTCTCATGAATTTCCTAATTGGATTAGGAGCATAATTAATTAAAGGAGTTTAATTAAAATTAAAAAAAACCCTAATCCTAAATAGTTTAGGAGGGTTCCCTATATCTATAAATAAGAGGAGTATTATCTTGATTTATGGTTAGACAGTTACACACTCTTCCATAAGAATTGGAGAGAGAGTGAGAGTACTTGTAATTTCTATAGAGGTAGAAACTAGGGTTTTGCCAACACCCATCTTCTTGAACAACTATTATTCCTTTGTGGATCACCTCTAGAGGCCAAACACTTGGGTGGCTAACGTTGATCAAAGGAAGGAATTTAATCGATGGAATTCAAGGAGAACGCGAAGGATTTGGAGATGAACTCGTACCTGTGGAAGCATGGTTCTACAAGGGTATGATTCCCATACTTTATCTCTTTCGTTTAATTGATAATTGAGCACATGGATGATCATGGTGATGGTTTGTATGAAAATTTTTAAAATTTGTTTTATTGCGCTTCCGAACTATTTATGTAATTTGATTGCATGTTCGCGCCATATGCAAACCTAACACAATGTGCACCTCAAGGAAGAAGGGATCGAGTCATCAGGCTCGGGTATATCATCATCTCCCTCGACATCATCATCAGGCTTAATATGAATCAGGCGAATGCAAGACTCTGCCAACCTATAGTGCTGACGTACTAATCAGGGAGTTGGGATGGCCGAAGCCGATCTACGAGGATGGACCCCTGAAGAGGCCACATGGATCGTGGAACTGCTGGGCTCATGTGGATCCATATCTAAACATATACACGGACGTTCAGTCAAGTAATAAGGTACACTTTCAATTCTAAAATTTAAGATTATTTAATACAGTTATTTTGTTTACCTTTTCACCGAATTTAGAGTGTTAAGTACGTGAAAACGAATAAGAAAAAATGCATTAAAGTTAACGAGTAGTTTGTCTTGACACCCACGGTGGGTGTGAAGCGCATTAAGAGTTAATGTGTTTCCCCCAAGGAAAAGCCCGTACGATTAAAATGTTCAAATAGCTTTAGGCGAAGCAATGAGAGGTGTAAGGCGCTCGGGTTGTGAAAGTAGTATGCCCTCAAGCCAATCACATAGAATGTGATAAACATTTACTTTGTAATCTAATTCATTTATTAATAAAAAAATTTATTTATTTAAAGGCATTCTTTATCCATGTTTAATTAGTTGAATTAAATAAATGTGATAAACCCATAGTTTTGGAGTAATACTTTTATAATCATGATGATGATCATGCTAATGAGATCTAAATTCAAGATAGCTCAAAACGAGAATGTTCTGAATCAATGGATCACTAATGTAGGGTCACTGAATCCGAATAGATTAGTACATACTTTGCTTGCTCTGTTAAAGATGATGATTGATCTCATAATCATTTCTGTAGAGACACTAAAGCAAGTATGTAAGTGTTTATTGGAGAATAAGTTCATTGAACGTGACTAGCTTAAAAGAACCATAATAGAGTTTTACTCGCCTGTCAATAGGAGTTTTTTTAATGATAGTAGTACTAGTAATCCTTAGACTTGAGATCATTATAGTACCTTATATATTCCGAGTTACACTTTGCCATATTCCTTAATACTACAGAGTATAATATAGGATATGCTTAGGTTTAATAAAGTGTACATGGAGGTAAATGAATTATCAACAAATGATCTACTGCTTCCAGTAAAGGGAGAAAATATCCTATGCAATTTGATAAGTGCCAACTCAGGAATCCCTGGCCAAAGTGAATGGAAATTAGAAAGAAATTTCTAATTTACATTAACTAGAGTTGTGTATTTTTGAATCGAAATGCATGTGATCAAAGAAATAAAACTTGATAGTAATTTCATGTTATATATTTGATCGGGACATTGTATGGTAGAAGGATTGAATTGTATTGTAACTATTACTGAATAGGTTCTATATGATTAAACGTTGATTTCATATTATACGGATAGTCATGATACAGTATTTGTTAGGTTTGTATATAACGCAATCATGCAATCAAATTACATAAATAGGGCGGAAGCATGATAAAACGGATTTTTAAAACTTTCATACAAACCATCATCATGATCTTTCCTTGTGTTCAATTATCAATTAACGAAAGAGATAGAGATTAAGAAATTATACCCTCATAGAACCGTGCTTCCTCGGGTACAAGTTCACCTCCAATTCCTTCGCGTTCTCCTTGAATTCCACCGACTAAATTCCTTCGCTTGATCAACGTTAGCCACCCAAGTGTTTGGCCTCTAGAGGTGATCCACCAAGGAATAATAGTTATTCAAGAAGATGGGTGTTGGCAAAACCCTAGTTTCTATCTCTATAGAAATTACAAGTACTCTCCACAATCTAATGCAAGAGTGTGTAACGCTAATCTATGATAAGACTCCTCTTATTTATAAATATAGGAATAACTCTTCCCTAAACTATTTAGGATTAGGGTTTCTATTATAATTAAACTCCTTTAATTAATTATGCTCCTAATCCAATTAGGAATTCATGAGAGTGTACTACTATTAATTAATTCTCAATCCCTATTGGGAATTAAATAATAGTAATAGTAATAATAATAATAAGACTCCTCTTATTAATTTCTATTTAATATTTTCAAAATATTAAATAATAAATATTAAGCTATTTAATTTATTCTATCTCCATAGATTAAATTAAATACACTTAATTTATTATTACAATTATGCCATTTACTTCTTAAATAAATATTTTTCTTTTGCGGTGTGACCCTTTAGATCTCCATATAAAACAAGTTGTGAATAAATCAATTAGAACAATTCTAATTATATTTACATAAATAAATTAAACTATTTAATTCATTTAGATAAACAATATTTATTCTACAATAAGGGTAAGTCCACTTAGCGATCAACGACTTTCCAGATAATATAGATTTCAACATTAATCATAAAAGAACCTTTCAGTGCATAGTTACCGTACAATTCAATCCTTCTACCATACAATGTCCCAATTAAATATAAGACATGGAATTACTGTCAAGTCTTATTTTATTTAATTATATGTATTTCGATTCTAAAATGCACAACTCTGATAATGCAAATTAGAAACTCCTTTCTAATTTCATTTTGCTTTGGCCAAAGACTTCTGAGTCGTCATTTATCGAATCACATAGGACATTCTCTCCTTTTACTAGAAGTGGTAGATTCTTTGTTGATCATTCACCTATCTCCATGTATAACTTATTATACCCAATCATACCCTTTGATATACCCTAAGGGTCTTAAGGGACATGTCAAAGTATAATTCATCATACACAAGATACTATGATGATCTCAAGTCTAAGGATCACTTGTACTACTATCACTAAAGGAATTCCTATTGACAGGCGAGTAAAACTCCATTAGGTATTCCTTAGCGAGCCACGTTCAGTGAACTTATTCTCTAATAAGCACCTACATACTTGCTTTAGTGTCTCCACACAAATGATTATGAGATCAATCATCCTCTTCATAAGAGCAAGCAACGTATGTACTAATCTATCCGGATTCACTAATCCCCTTTTTAGTAATCCATCGATTAGAAACGATTTTAGTTTGTGAGCTATCTAGAATTTAGATCTCATTATCATGATCACCATCATGATTCTAAAAGCATTGCTCAAAACTATGGATTTATCACATTCAATATAACAGCATCATGTAGATAAAGTAAAATGCCTTTAACAAATGAATAAGATTACAAAGTATATGCTACATCATATCAAATATGATTGGCTTATGTGCATACTACTTTCAATCTCCCACTTGCACTAAAGCCAATCGTCATGGTATCTAATACGCTTCTTCTCTAAGTGACGATCATCCTGCTATTTGGATAAAGCTTCAGTAAATGGATATGCAATGTTGTTCTTGAGAGTCCACTATTTCTATAGTGATTTCTTCTCTTTCAATGATTCCACTAATCAAATGAAAGTGCCGCAACACATGTTTGAATCCAAGATGAGACTTAGGAACTATTCCTAGTTCTGTGATGAACTTTTCATCCAAACAATCAACTTACAGCTTTATTTACAGCTATATACTTTGTCTTTGTCACTAAACCAACAACACTTTGTTGTTTGGAACCTTTCCAATTCACTGCACCACCTTTCAAGGTAACGTTTTACCCTAAAGTGGATTTGTTATCGTCTTGGTCAGTCTAAAAAACTTGAGTCTGTTTAGCCCTCTAATTTTAATTCAGACCTACCATGAGTCATAATCACATCTTCAGTACCAGTTAAGTACCTAAAGATGTTTATCACTGTCTTACAGTAATCTTCTCCAGAATATGACTTATCAACATCAAGCCTAGTATATTCATTGCATACATGATAGTAACTCATGTGATCTCTCTTTCAATTGGGGACAATTTTAGAGAGATTCTCTCCATGGCTCATCATCATGAGACCTCTCTTGGAGTTTGCCATGCTAAACGCCTTTAGCATCAAATGAATATACATTCCTTGGGTCAGCCGAACATCCTTTTAAATCTATCTATATAGACTTATATCCCCAATTTATAGGATGCTCCTCCCAAGTCATTCATGGAAGAATGTTTAGACAATTTTATCTTTACTGATTGTAGCATTGGTGTGTTATTCCTTGTCAGTAGTATATCAACATATAATACCAAGAATGTCACAGTGCTCCCACTGACCCTTTTGTACACACTAGGTTCATTCTCATTTTTGATAAAATCAAACTCTTTTGATTGTCTCATCAAAATGAATGTTTCATCTTTGAGAAGCTTGCTTCAATCCATCAATGGATCATTGTAGCTTAAAACACGATTTGCTTCAACCTTTGTAACAAATTCCTCTGGCTGTATCACACATACATTCTCCTCAAGTTTTCATTGAGGAAGGACGTCTCCACATCCATTTTGCCAGATTTAGTAATAAGCTTTAATCACAAGCAAAATCCAAATGGACTTGAGCATTACCCGGTAATAAGATTTTATTACAGTCAACTCCTTGACTTGAAAAACCTTTTAACCAGGTCTGGTCTTATAGGTCTCCACCTTGCCATTTGCCACAGTCTTTCTCTTAAAGACCCATATTCACACTCTAGGTACTATGCCCTTTTGTGGAGTAACCAGAGTCTATACTTGGTTCTCATACATGGAGTCCATTTCGGATTTCATGGCCATCTGCCATTTCTCTGAGTATCTTCTACTCATAGCCTCATCGTATATAACTGGATCATCATCCTCTATGATGCGTACCTCATCATCATCCTCTATGATGAATCCATACCTCCCAGGTATCTTCGGCACTCTTCCAGATTTACGATTTGGTTGTGGTACAATAGGTCTATCTATAGGTTTCTCGGTTTGACTTAAAGTGCTTTGTAGTTCTTGAACCCCTTCAAGATCTATTACCCTCCCACTAGCTCCTTCAATGATAAACACTTTTATCTAAGAAGGCAGCGTGTAAGATTATAATAATAATACCCTAAACTTCCTTTAGGATATTCCACAAGTGTGCACTTGTCAGATTTTGTCTCAAACTTATCTTTGAAACCTTTTCACATAAGCTGGACAACCCCTTATCTTAACATACTTAAGAGTAGGAATCCTCCCTATCCATAACCTTTATGGAGTCTTGGGCTCGGATTTTGAGGTTACCTTATTTTGTAGATATGCAACCGTTTCCAGGGCATAGCCCCAGATGGATACCGGAATGTCGGTAAAAATCATTATGGATTGCACTATGTCCAACAAGGTACAATTTATCCTTTTAGATACACCAATCAATTATTGCGTATCAGGAGGTTTCCATTATGAGAAAATACCATTTTGAGATGATCTAGAAACTCATTGATCAAGTATTCTTTCTTCGATCTGATCAAAGAATCTTAATACTTTGTCAATTTGTTTCACTTCTGAATTCTTTGAACCTTTCAAATGATTCAATATTGTATTTTATCAAATACATATATTCAACTCTTTGAATGATCATCTCCTTTTCTTTTACTAGTTTGTTCAATTTGCAAAATTATTTTTCATGTAAGTCAAGTATACAAAATCTATCAAGTAATATTTCAGTTTCAAACAAAACATTATCATTATAAATAGAACAACAATTGTTCTTAAATATAATACCAAAACCTTCCTTGTCCAACAACGGAAGTAATAATGTTTCTAAAGAGAACTGGAACATAATAACAACTTATTAACTTAATAGACTTGCCCGTAGGCAATGCTAAACTATAAGTTCCTACGGTTAATGCAGCAACCATTGCTTCATTCTCCACGCGTAAGATTACTTATTCTTTGTTTAGCTTTCTACTTCTGCTTAGTCTCTGCATTGGATCGTATACGTGAGAACTACAGCCGGTATCCAATACCCAAGTAGAACCTTGACTTATAGAAAAATTTATTTCAATCATGAACAAACCTATATCTGTAACCGAAGCTTCACTAAGTTTTTTCTGGTTAACCCTTGTAAGATTCTCCTTACAGTTTCCTTTTTAGTATCCAAGCCTATTGCAGTGAAAGCAAACTCCTTTGCTATCTGCATCAGTCTTGTTCTTATTGTCCTTTGTTTTTGCCTTTCTATTTACCTTCTTTGAATTGTTCTTCTTTTAAGAAGATCCTTTGGCCCTCTTCCGCTTCTTGGAAGAATCATTTACCAGTAAGACTTGGTCTTTCTTGGTTGGAAAGTGACTCTTTACGGTTTTCAACATGTTTAAGCAACTCAGGCAGGCTGACATATAGCTTGTTCATGTGAAAATTCACAACAATTTGTGAGAAAGAGTCCGGAAGTGATTACAAGATCAAATCTTGTATCAACTCTCCATCCATTAAAATCCAGTTGTCCCAATTGTTCAATCAGATTGATCATTTTAAGGACATTTGTCTATACTGTAGTGCTATCGGTTATTCTAGATCAGAAGAGCTCCTTAGATATCTTATATCTAATAGTCCTACTTTCCTCACCCTTAAACTGCTTGAAGGTGCAGGAGTATAGTAGGAGCATCCATAGTTTCATGCTGACGCTGAAGCTCGTTACTCATGGATGCGAGTATGATGCATTTGAGCCAACTGTGCATCATCTTACTACTTTCTAAAAGTAGCAATCTCTTCCTCAAAGGCATTGTCTGCAACCATTGCAGAGATAAGCGTATTAAGGACATAAGATAATTTTTCAGCCTTGAGAACTATTCTCAAATATTTTAACCAGTCCATTTAATTTGGTCCGGTATTAGCATTAACATGCTCCGCAGTGATAGTAAATTAGACATTGTTAAATTCTGTAAATAAATTTATAATTTAACAACATTTTAGCATACATTCATTTAATTAATTACCAAAATAAATTAGGTCTTTATTTTAAATTGGTATCTCTCACTTTTTCATCAAACTATATTACCCTTAATATATATAGTTCGGCAATTCTAATTAAAGATTTTCTAGTGAGAATAAGGATCCCATTTCAAATGTATATAGCCTTGTGTGTGCACAACAAACTATATATAAATAAATAGGTAGACAACTATTGTCAATTACATCACTATGTAACTCCTTGTATTTTGCCTCTTAGATTATAATGGTCAAGTGTGTGCACATCCGAACTAAAATAATCTAAGTTAAGTCCAACCTAGCACTTCCATATATTCGAAAGAAAAACACTGTCCTTGTGTGTGCACAACAAAACAGCATCGTTCAGTCTATTTATAAGCATCAAATGTGATAAAACAACATCTTAAATATTTAATACTCGCCTTGTGTGTGCACAGCAAACTCATATTAAATATTTAATACTCTATCGTTTTACCATGCTAGAAGGCGACGTTCGATATTTCAAATATTTTTGAACGCTTAGGACTTAATATAATTCTTTTGAGGGGTTTGTTATTATTTGTCTCATCTTGTTTAGCGCGCATACACACACATATATATATATATATATATATATATATATATATATAAGATACACGTCATATTATTTAACATGCGAAGCATGTTGTATAATATATAATATATATATAGTAAGCATGCACATATAGAATACTATATTCTACCCGGATTGATTATGGACTTTTATTCTAGTTTGGTTCACTAGAGCCACCAAGTGAACCAAAAGGTCAAACCTAGGGTGCAAGAATTAAATTTAAATATAACTATTACATTTAAACCCGGGCTCCATTACAAACGGATCTTCAAGCGCTCCTTACTCCTTTGTCTCCAATTCTTCAAGTAATTCTAACTAAACCTATTACATAAACTATTTACAATAAATAGAAACCTTGATCAACAGTCAAGGGGAGGTACATAGGAGGAAGATAGAATTTACATTAAGGAAAAACTAGAGAAGACGAGGTACGCAGACCCCATTTATAAAACCCATTCATTCAAGCATCCACTAAAATAAATCCAATCACACATTGGTCAATAGTCCATAATCAATCCCTATTTATCATCATACATATCTCTATATGTATCAATAAATAACATTCATCCCATGAATAATAAAATCATTCCATATATGCATTGATATCATTTAATGGGCAATATTAGTTAGTATAAAATTCAATTTCAACTCCAATTAGTTATCATGGAATCCAATTCCAACTCTAATTAGTTATCATGAAATTCAATTTCAATTAAAATAAACTTCTTTATTTTAATCATATTCCAAATCAAAATAAACTCTTTTATTTAATTTATCCAATTTTTTGAATAAAAATAAACTCCTTTATTTTTAATCAAATTCCAAATCAAAATAAACTTCTTTATTTTAATTAATATGGAAACCAATTTCAAGTTTAAAATAAACACCTTTATTTTTAACTTAAAATTGTTGGAAAATAAAATATGTTGAATCCTATTCCTTATCAAAATAAACATCTTTATTTTTTAAGGAAACATGGAATCCTATTCCATATGTGAATAAACTCCTTTATTCTAGGAAACATGGAATCCTATTCCATATGTGAATAAACTCCTTTATTTTAGGAAACATGGAATCCTATTCCATATGTGAATAAAATCCTTTATTCTACGAAACATGGAATCTTATTCCATATATGAATAAACTCCTTTATTCTAGTTAACGTAGAATCCAATTCCAAGTTCAAATAAAACTTTTAATTTTAATTATATTCCAATTCAAAATAAACCTTTTATCTTAATTGAAAATAAATAAAATCAAAATAAATAAAAAAATAAATAAAATAATTTTACACAAACAATTATGCCCAATTAAATTGTTCTTAACACATATCAATGTATATACAGAATCAAAACAATTAATAATTCGCATAAAGTTTGGCTCTTGATACCACTGTTAGGTTTGTACATAGCGCGAACATGCAATCAAATTACATTAATAAAGCGGAAGCGCGATAAAATCAAATTTTAAAATTTTATACAAACCATCACCATGATCTTTCTTTATGCACAATTATTAATTAAACGAAAGAGATGGAGAATAAGAATTATACCCTTGTAGAATTCTAGCTTCCTCAGGTACAAGTTCACCTCCAATTCTTTCGCGTTCTCCTTGAATTCCACCGATTAAATTTCTTCCTTTGATCAACGTTAGCCCCCCAAGTGTTTGGCCTCTAGAGGTGATCCACCAAGGAATAATTCTTGTTCAAGAAGATGGGTGTTGGCAAAACCCTAGTTTCTATCTCTATAGAAATTGTAAGTACTCTCTACAATTCTTATGCAAGAGTGTGTAACCCTAATCTATGATAAGACTTCTCTTATTTATAGATGTAGGAAAACCCTTCCCTAAACTATTTAGGATTATGGTTTCTATTCTAATTAAACTCCTTTAATTAAATTAAACTCCTAATCCAATTAGGAATTCATGTGAGAGTACTTCTATTAATTAATTCACAATCCCTATTAGAATTAAATAATAGTAATAGTAATAATAATAATAAGACTCCTCTTATTAATTTATATTTAATATTTCTAAAATATTAAATAATAAATATTAAGCTATTTAATTTAATCTATCTCCATAGACTAAATTAAATACATTTAACTTATTATTACAATTATGCCATTTACTTCTTAAATAAATATTTTCCTTTTGCGGTGTGACCCTTTAGGTTCTCCATATTAAACCGGTTGTGAATAAATCTATTAGAACAATTCTAATCTTATTTAAATAAATAAATTAAACTATTTAATTCATTTAAATAAATAATATTTATTCTACAATAAGGGTAAGCCCCCTTAGCGATCAACGACTTTCCAGATAATATAGATTTCAACATTAATCATAAAAGAACCTTTCAGTGCATAGTTACCGTACAATTCAATCCTTCTACCATACAATGTCCTAATTAAATATAAGACATGGAATTACTGTCAAGTCTTATTTTATTTAATTATATGTATTTCGATTCTAAAATGCACAACTCTGATAATGCAAATTAGAAACTCCTTTCTAATTTCATTTTGCTTTGGCCAAAGACTTCTGAGTCGTCATTTATCGAATCACATAGGACATTCTCTCCTTTTACTAGAAGTGGTAGATTCTTTGTTGATCATTCACCTATCTCCATGTATAACTTATTATACCCAATCATACCCTTTGATATACCCTAAGGGTCTTAAGGGATATGTCAAAGTATAATTCATCATACACAAGATACTATGATGATCTCAAGTCTAAGGATCACTTGTACTACTATCACTAAAGGAATTCCTATTGACAGGCGAGTAAAACTCCATTAGGTATTCCTTAGCGAGCCACGTTAAGTGAACTTATTCTCTAATAAGCACCTACATACTTGCTTTAGTGTCTCCACACAAATGATTATGAGATCAATCATCCTCTTCATAAGAGCAAGCAACGTATGTACTAATCTATCCGGATTCACTAATCCCCTTTTTAGTAATCCATCGATTAGGAACGATTTTAGTTTGTGAGCTATCTAGAATTTAGATCTCATTATCATGATCACCATCATGATTCTAAAAGCATTGCTCAAAACTATGGGTTTATCACATTCAATATAACAGCATCATGTAGATAAAGGAAAATGCCTTTAACAAATGAATAAGATTACAAAGTATATGCTACATCATATCAAATATGATTGGCTTGTGTGCATACTACTTTCACATATTCTCCAATAAGCACATACATACTTGGTTTATTGTCTCCACACAAATGATTATGAGATCAATCATCCTCTTCCTAAGAGCAAGCAACGTATGCACTAATCTATCCGGGTTCACTAAACCCCTTTTTAGTAATCCAACGATTGGGAATAATTTTAGTTTGTAAGCTATCTAGAATTTAGATCTCATTAGCATGATCACCATCATGATTCTAAAAGCATTGCTCAAAACTATGGGTTCATCATATTTAATATAACAACACTATGTATATAATGTAAAATATCTTTTAAGAAAATCAATTCTTTTATTAATAAATGAATAAGATTACAAAGTATATGGTACATCATATCAAATATGATTGACTTGTGTGCATACTACTTTCAATCTCCCACTTGTACTAAAGACAATCGTCATGGTATCTAATACCCATCTTCTCTAAGTGACGATCAAACTGTTGTTGTGTTAAAGCTTTAGTAAATGGATCTGCAATGTTGTCTTGAGAGTCCACACGCTCCAGGGTGACATCTACTATTTTACTGACCTCTCTAATCAAATGAAACTGCCGTAACACGTGTTTGGATTTCTGATGAGACCTAGGTTCCTTTGCAACGAATGTGATTTTTGTGAATAAATAAAAATATTTATTGAGTTATATAAATATTTTTGTTAATTTATTTATTGAGTACAATAAATAATTTATAAAGTTATGGTGAAAGAATTTATGTTAAATGTTATTTAAATGTGATTTGATGTGATTATTCTAATTTAGTTTAATAATTAAAT
The DNA here is from genome assembly GCA_034770075.1 of Aralia elata. Taxonomy (NCBI): domain Eukaryota; kingdom Viridiplantae; phylum Streptophyta; class Magnoliopsida; order Apiales; family Araliaceae; genus Aralia; species Aralia elata. The sequence continues at coordinate 26,059,672 of CM068388.1, read as the reverse complement.
TAGATGATTAAATGATTTATTTGAATAAAGGATTTATTTGAATAGGATAATTTATTTGGTGTTATTGTTATTGGTTAAGTAAAATTATTTATTAAAAGTTTAATTGAATTTATTTCATAATAAGTTTAATTAAATTAAAAGTGTGACAATTAAAACTATATAGTAAAATGGATTATTATAATAAATGGAGAAAGGGTTTTATTTAGATAAACCAAACAAGGCCTTGTGACCCTTGGTTGGTAAAAAAAATTGATTATTTTATTGTGGTTCAACCAAACGATGCCTTGAAGCCTTTGAAATTCCATTATTTTTATTTGGGTTTGCCAAATAAGGCCTAACCCTTTGTTTTCTTAAACTGACTAATTAAGCTAAGTACGTTAAAGTTAAAAGATTGTCAGTTGTTTCTAAGCTTAAAGAAGAGAGAAGCAGAGTTTTGAGAGTTTGAGAGAAATTGAGAGAGAAGTTTGGAGAGTGGAGAAAAGAATTCTAAAATCAAAGGAGAATTAATTAAGTTTTCTAAGCAATAGAAGGTATAATATTCTTCACTGTATTTTTTTTTAAATTTACTTTACCATATATGAAGTTAGTTGTTCAAAGCATGAATTATTTGGTTATGGTTGATAGTAAGCATGTATTAATGATTATGTGATGATTATAAACCAATTTGAATGAATTAATCCATGAAAGCATGTTTTAGAATTGAGTTTTTGATTTTACAAAGTCTTACTTTTATGTATGGCTTATGTGTATGAAATTGATGCTCAATTTGGTTATTAACCGGTAAATTGACATTTGATTATGATTATATAATGAAAAACGAAAAGAATGCAAGTATAATGGACTAAAATGGTTGAAAGATGAATTCATAGTGTTTGATTTCATTAAAATGGCCAAAACATTAGTATTTTGTTTAAACAGTGAATTTTTGGGTTCTAGTTTGTTGATTAGGTGTATTATAATGGTTAAATTGGTTAGAAACATGTTGGGTAATTGTTTTATAGCATGTTTGATGTCTGGGTGTGTTTAATTTATGTGTTGGATGGTAGAATTTGGAAAATTTTGGCCTAAGTTTTTACTGGTTCGCCAACTGTAGACGATGACTGCCGAGTCTCTCGCCCCGGCGAGAATATTGAACTGGTAATCTTCGCCCCGGCAAAGTCTCGCCCCGGCGAGATTTTTGTTAAGTAAATTCCCGCCTCGGCGAAGGAACAGTAACTGAAATTTTAATTATTTTTATTTTTCTTTGTGATTTTACTATGATGCTATAAACAAGTTTAAAACTTAAATTAAGGTATAAAGTGACTAATAAGATACCACGATGGTTGTTAAGCAAGTACTTAATGATTATCGAATGACAATCGAGATGTTATAATGAAATAGGATAAGATCGAATCTTAAAGTGTATGTTGTTCTGTAACTAATTATCGTTTTTATAATCGAAATGTATAGGTCGATTAAAGAACGTGAATTATTCAATCTGTAATCTACGCACGAGGTAAGTTTTTCCTCCCTTAAACTTGTTATTTCCTTTGAAGCAAGTTTACTTTCATTAAGCAAGCTTATTAACCTTAGCTTATTATTATTCAAGCAAGGTTGTTATCATGGCAAGTGTTTATATTTACTTCAGTCATTTATTGTTCGATCATTGATTGTTATTCAAATTTTGAACAGAATTTCTATTGTACAAACTTTATTGATGAATCAAATGTTTAGTGACTAGCAAACCCTAATTGATTCAGCTAGTCCTTAGTTGATGAGCGTTCTAAAGACTTAGAATATTTTAAAATTGTTCCAAACCAAGTTCCTTTTGGTACAGATTCTGAAGCTAAACTGAGATGAACAACCCTAGTATAGGGGATTAATTACGCGACAGCGTTAAAATATTTGTGCATAATACATTGTACAAAGGGCTGATCCCCCTGAGTACGAAATGGATGGTCCATAGTCTATAAGACTGTTAAAGGTTACGGTAGAAATACTTGTTAACCTAGGACATAGTTCGAGGTCTTGTGACCCTCACATACAATTTTAAACCTTGAATTCTATAATCAGTTCTTGAGCCAAGTATCCTATTAAGCTTTCATGTCTCGATTGGTTATTGATTGAATTCAGAAAACTACAATACCTCGGTTGAAATCTATTTCATTAATTATTCAATTGTTATCGTTATTATGCTTATGGGCAATTGTTTGCTCACTCTTGCACTAAAACATTGCAGCTAAGACTGAGAAATCGAACGAGCCGTCTACGAGTAAAGGCAAGGGCAAAATGCCGAAGTGACATGAGACCTGTTACAGATTTGATGTTTATTTGTATCAAGACTTATTTTAAATTATGCTTTATTTTCGCACTGATGTAATAGAGGTTAGATAACCTGGGATTTGTTTATTTAAGAGATTTGAGATGTAACCCCTTTTATGGGAAGATGTTTCATTTAGTTTAATTATATTATCTTTATCATGGGTAGTTAGTTATGAATGTATGGTATAGTGAACACCAAATCTGTGGAGTTGAAGTACCCGAATTTGGGGGTGTCACATCCTTAGCCTGCGCAATAGCTCTGGTGTTGCCACGGAATAAAGGTACGGCTCCTCTAATGCTAGGAACCACTCCAAGTTCAGTTATGAACTTCTTCATCCAAACAGCTGTTAGGTTTATATATAACGCATACATGTAATCAAATTACATAAATAGGGCGGAAGCGTGATAAAACGGATTTTAAAATTTTCATACAAACCATCACCATGATCTATCCTTGTATTCAATTATCAATTAAATTAAAGAGAAAGAGAATAAGAATTATACCCTCGTAGTTCAAAGCTTCCTCGGGTACAAGTTCAACTCCTAGTCCTTCGTGTTCTCCTCGAATTCCATCGATGAGATTCCTTCCTTTGATCAACGTTAGCCACCCAAGTGTTTGGCCTCTAGAGGTGATCTACCAAGGAAGAATAGGTGTTCTAGAAGTTGGGTATTGGCAAAACCCTAGTCTCTATCTCTATAAAAATTACAAGTACTCTCCACATGTTAGGTTTGTATATAACGCGAACATGCAATCAAATTACATAAATAGTGCAGAAGCGCGATAAAACGGATTTTAAAATTTTATACAAACCATCACCATGATCGATCAATGTGCTCAATTAACGATATAAACGAAAGAGAAAGAGAATAAGAATTATACCCTTGTAGAACAAAGCTTCCTCGGGTACAAGTTCAACTCCTAGTCCTTCGTGTTCCCCTCGAATGCTACGGTGTGATTCCTTCCTTGATCAACGTTAGCCACCCAAATGCTTGGCCTCTAGAGGTGATCCACCAAGAAGAACAAGTATTCAAGAAGTTGGGTGTTTGGAAAAACCCTAGTTTCTATCTCTATAGAAATTGTAAGTACTCTCCACAATCTAATGCAAGAGTGTGTAACCCTAATCTATGATAAGACTCCTCTTATTTATAGATGTAGGAATAACCCTTCCCTAAACTATTTAGGATTAGGGTTTCAATTATAATTAAACTCCTTTAATTAATTATGCTCCTAATCCAATTAAGAATTTATGGGAGAGTACTTCTATTAATTAATTCTCAATCCCTATTAGGAATTAAATAATAGTAATAATAATAATAAGACTCCTCTTATAAATTTATATTTAATATTTCCAAAATATTAAATAATAAATATCAAGCTATTTAATTTATTCTATATCAATAGATTAAATTAAATACACTTAACTTATTATTACAATTATGCCATTTACTTCTTAAATAAATATTTTCCTTTTGCGGTGTGACCCTCTAGGTTCTCCATATTAAACCGGTTGTGAATAAATCAATTAGAATAATTCTAATCTTATTTAAATAAATAAATTAAACTATTTAATTCATTTAAATAAATAATATTTATTCTACAATAAGGGTAAGCCCCCTTAGCGATCAACGACTTTCCAGGTAATATAGATTTCAAAATTAATCACAAAAGATCCTTTGAGTAAATAGTTACCGTACAATTCAATCCTTCTACCATACAATGTCCCAATTAAATATAAGACATGGATTTACTGTCAAGTCTTATTTTATTTAATTATATGTATTTAGATTCCCTAATGCACAACTCTAAATAATGCAAATTAGAAACTCTTTTCTAATTTCATTCTGCCTTGGCCAATGACTACTGAGTTGTCATTTATCGAATCACATAGGACATTCACATCTTTTACTAGACGTGGTAGATTCTTTGTTGATCATTCACCTATCTCCATGTACAACTAATTATACCCAATCATACCCTTTGATATACCCAAAAGGTCTTAAGGGACATGTCAAAGTATAACTCATCATACACAAGATACTATGATGATCTCAAGTCCAAGGATCACTTGTACTACTATCACTAGAGGAATTCCTATTGACAGGCGAGTAAAACTCCATTAGGTATTCCTTAGCGAGTCACGTTCAGTGAACTTATTCTCCAATAAGCACCTACATACTTGCTTTAGTGTCCCCACACAAATGATTATGAGATCAATCATCCTCTTCCTAAGAGCAAACAACGTATGTACTAATCTATCTGGATTCACTAATCCCCAATTTAGTAATCCAACGATTAGGAACAATTTTAGTTTGTGAGCTATCTACAATTTAGATCTCATTAGCATGATCACCATCATGATTCTAAAAGCATTGCTCAAAACTATGGGTTTATCACATTTAATATAACAGCACTATGTAGATAATATAAAATGCCTTGTAAGAAAATCAATTATTTTATTAATAAATGAATAAGATTACAAAGTATATATGCTACATCACATCAAATATGATTGGCTTGTGTGCATACTACTTTCACCACAATCTAATGCAAGAGTGTGTAACCCTAATCTATGATAAGACTCTTCTTATTTATAGATGTAGGAAAACCCTTCCCTAAACTATTTAGGATTAGGGTTTCTATTATAATTAAACTCCTTTAATTAATTATGCTCCTAATCCAATTAAGAACTCATGGGAGAGTACTTCTATTAATTAATTCTCAATCCCTATTAGAAATTAAAATAATAGTAATAGTAATAATAATAATAAGACTCCTCTTATTAATTTATATTTAATATTTCCAAAATATTAAATAATAAATATTAAGCTATTTAATTTATTCTATCTCCATAGATTAAATTAAATACACTTAACTTATTATTACAATTATGTCATTTACTTCTTAAATAAATATTTTTCTTTTGCGGTGTGACCCTTTAGGTTCTCTATATTAAACCGGTTGTGAATAAATCAATTAGAACAATTCTAATCTTATTTAAATAAATAAATTAAACTATTTAATTTATTTAAATAAATAATATTTATTCTACAATAAGGGTAAGCCCCCTTAGCGATCAACGACTTTCCAGATAATATAGATTTCAACATTAATCACAAAAGAACCTTTCAGTGCATAGTTACCGTACAATTCAATCCTTCTACCATTCAACGTCCCAATTAAATATAAGACATGGATTTACTGTCAAGTCTTATTTTATTTAATTATATGTATTTCGATTTCCAAATGCATAACTCTAAATAATGCAAATTAGAAACTCCTTTCCAATTTCATTCTGCCTTGGTCAAAGACTACTGAGTTGTCATTTATCGAATCACATAGGACATTTCATCTTTTACTAGATGAGTTAGATTCTTTGTTAATCATTCACCTATCTCCATGTACAACTAATTATACCCAATCATACCCTTTGATATACCCAAAAGGTCTTAAGGGACATGTCAAAGTATAACTCATCATACACAAGATACTATGATGATCTCAAGTCCAAGGATCACTTGTACTACTATCACTAGAAGAATTCCTATTGACAGGCGGAGTAAAACTCCATTAGGTATTCCTTAGCGAGCCACGTTCAGTGAACTTATTCTCCAATAAGCACCTACATACTTGCTTTAGTGTCTCCACACAAATGATTATGAGATCAATCATCCTTTTCTTAAGAGCAAACAACGTATGTACTAATCTATCCAGATTCACTAATCCCCTTTTTAGTAATCCAACGATTAGGAACAATTTTAGTTTGTGAGCTATCTAGAATTTAGATCTCATTAGCATGATCACCATCATGATTCTAAAAGCATTGCTCAAAACTATGGGTTTATCACATTTAATATAACAACACCATGTAGATAATATAAAATGCCTTTTAAGAAAATTAATTCTTTTATTAATAAATGAATAAAATTACAAAGTATATCCTACATCATATCAAATATGATTGGCTTGTGTGCATACTACTTTCAATCTCCCACTTGCACTAAAGCCAATTGCCACGGTATCTAATACCCATCTTCTCTAAGTGACGATCAAACTGCTGTTGAGTTAAAGCTTTAGTAAATGGATCTGCAATGTTGTCTTGAGAGTCCACACGCTCCAAAGTGACATCTCCTCTTTCAATGATCTCTCTAATCAAATGAAACTGCCGCAACACGTGTTTGGATTTCTGATGAGACTTGGGTTCCTTAGCCTGCGCAACAGCTCCATTGTTGTCACAGAATAAAGGTACGGCTCCTCTAATGCTAGGAACCATTCCAAGTTCAGTTATGAACTTCTTCATCCAAACAGCTTCCTTTGCAGCTTCACTTGCAGCTATGTACTCTGCCTCTATCACTGAATCAGCAACTGTTTGCTGCTTGGAACTTTTCCAACTCACTGCGCCACCGTTTAAGGTAAACACGTACCCTGAAACGGATTTGTTGTCATCTTGGTCCGTTTGAAAACTTGAGTTGTATAGCCCTCTAGTTTCAATTCAGACCCACCGTAGACTAGAAATACATCCTTAGTTCTTCTCAAGTACTTTAGGATGTTTTTCACTGCCTTCCAGTACTCTTCTCCTGGATTCGACTGATATCTGCTTGTTACACTAAGCGCATGAGCGACATCTGGTCTAGTACATATCATACCTTACATGATAGATCCTATTGCGGAAGCATAAGGAATCTTACTCATGCGGTCTCTCTCCTCAGGTGTCTTTGGGGCCTGTTTATTGGAGAGATGTATTCCATGGTGTTAGGTTTGTATATAACGAGAGCATGCATTCCAATTACATAAATAGAGCGGAAGCGAGATAAAGCGGATTTTAAAAATTTTCATACAAACCATCACCATGATCTTTCCTTGTGTTCAATTATCAATTAACGAAAGAGAAAGAGAATAAGAATTATACCCTCGCAGAACAAAGCTTCCTCGGGTACAAGTTCAACTCCTAGTCCTTCGTGTTCTCCTCGAATTCAATGGTGTGATTCCTTCCTTTGATCAACGTTAGCCACTTAAGTGTTTGGTCTCTAGAGGTGATCCACCAAGGAAGAATAGGTATTCAAGAAGTTGGGTATTGGCAAAACCCTAGTTTCTATCTCTATAGAAATTGCAAGTACTCTCCACAATCTAATGCAAGAGTGTGTATCCTTTATCTATGATAAGACTCCTCTTATTTATAGATGTAGGAATAACCCTTCCCTAAACTATTTAGGATTAGGGTTTCTATTATAATTAAACTTCTTTAATTAATTATGCTCTTAATCCAATTAAGAATCCATGAGAGAGTACTTCTATTAATTAATTCCCAATCCCTATTAGGAATTAAACAATAGTAATAATAATAATAATAATAATAATAAGACTCCTCTTATTAATTTATATTTAATATTTTCAAAATATTAAATAATAAATATTAAGCTTTTAATTTATTCTATCTCCATAGATTAAATTAAATACACTTAACTTATTATTACAATTATGTCATTTACTTCTTAAATAAATATTTTCCTTTTGCGGTGTGACCCTTTAGGTTCTCCATATTAAACCGGTTGTGAATAAATCAATTAGAACAATTCTAATTTTATTTAAATAAATAAATTAAACTATTTAATTCATTTAAATAAATAATATTTATTCTACAATAAGGGTAAGCCCCCTTAGCGATCAACGACTTTCCAGATAATATAGATTTCAACATTAATCACAAAAGAACCTTTGAGTAAATAGTTACCGTACAATTCAATCCCTCTACCATACAATGTCCCAATTAAATATAAGACATGGATTTACTGTCAAGTCTTATTTTATTTAATTATATGCATTTCGATTCCCAAATGCACAACTCTAAATAATGCAAATTAGAAACTCCTTTCTAATTTCATTCTGCCTTGGCCAAGGACTACTGAGTTGTCATTTATCGAATCACATAGGACATTCACATCTTTTACTAGACGTGGTAGATTCTTTGTTGATTATTCACCTATCTCCATGTACAACTTATTATACCCAATCATACCCTTTGATATACCCCAAAGGTCTTAAGGGACATGTCAAAGTATAACTCATCATACACAAGATACTATGATGATTTGAAGTCCAAGGATCACTTGTACTACTATCACTAGAGGAATTCCTATTGACAGGCGAGTAAAACTCCATTAGGTATTCCTTAGTGAGTCACGTTCAGTGAACTTATTCTCTAATAAGCACCTACATACTTGCTTTAGTGTCTCCACACAAATGATTATGAGATCAATCATCCTCTTCCTAAGAGCAAACAACGTATGTACTAATCTATCCGGATTCACTAATCCCCAATTTAGTAATCCAACGATTAGGAACAATTTTAGTTTGTGAGCTATCTACAATTTAGATCTCATTAGCATGATCACCATCATGATTCTAAAAGTATTGCTCAAAACTACGGGTTTATCACATTTAATGTAACAACACCATGTAGATAATATAAAATGCCTTTTAAGAAAATCAATTCTTTTATTAATAAATGAATAAGATTACAAAGTATATGCTACATCATATCAAATATGATTGGCTTGTGTGCATACTACTTTTAATCTCCCACTTGCACTAAAGCCAATCGCCATGGTATCTAATACCCATCTTCTCTAAGTGACGATCAAACTGCTGTTGTGTTAAAGCTTTAGTAAATGGATCTGCAATGTTGTCTTGAGAGTCCACACGCTCCAGGGTGACATCTCCTCTTTCAATGATTTCTCTAATCAAATGAAATCGCCGCAACACGTGTTTGGATTTCTGATGAGACCTGGGTTCCTTAGCCTGCGCAACAGCTCCGTTGTTGTCACAGAATAAAGGTACTGCTCCTCTAATGCTAGGAACCACTCCAAGTTCAGTTATGAACTTCTTCATCCAAACAGCATCCTTTGCAGCTTCACTTGCAGCTATGTACTCTGCCTCTGTCACTGAATCAGCAACTGTTTGCTGCTTGGAACTTTTCCAACTCACTGCGCCACCGTTTAAGGTAAACACGTACCCTGAAACGGATTTGTTGTCATCTTGGTCCGTTTGAAAACTTGAGTTGTATAGCCCTCTAGTTTCAATTCAGACCCATCGTAGACTAGAAATACATCCTTAGTTTTTCTCAAGTACTTTAGGATGTTTTTCACTACCTTCCAGTGCTTTTCTCCTGGATTCGACTGATATCTGCTTGTTACACTAAGTGCATGAGCAACATCTGGTCTAGTACATATCATACCGTACATGATAGATCCTATTGCGGAAGCATAAGGGATCTTACTCATCCGGTCTCTCTCCTCAGGTGTCTTTGGGGCTTGTTTCTTGGAGAGATGTATTCCATGGCTCATCGGAATGAGACCTCTCTTGGAATCTTCCATGCTAAACTTCTTTAGCATCGAGTCAATGTACTTTCCTTGGGTCAAGCCCAGCATCCTTTTAGATCTATCTCTATAGATTTTTATCCCCAAAATATAGGATGCCTCACCCAAGTCCTTCATGGAAAAGTGTTTAGATAACCAAATTTTGATCGACTGTAGCATAGGAACATCATTCCCTATCAGTAATATATCATCAACATATAATACAAGGAATGATACAGCGCTCCCACTAACCTTCTTGTACACACAAGGTTCATCCTCATTTTTGATAAAATCAAACCTTTTGATTATCTCATCAAAACGGATGTTCCATATTCGAGAAGCTTGCTTCAATCCATAAATGGATCGTTGTAGCTTACAGACTTGGTTTGTTCCAACCGTTGAAACAAAACCCTCTGGCTGTATCATATATACATTCTCCTCAAGCTCTCCATTGAGGAAGGCCGTTTGCACGTCCATTTGCCAGATCTCGTAGTCATAATAAGCTGTAATTGCAAGTAAAATCCGAATGGACTTGAGCATAGCTACTAGTGAGAAGGTTTCATCATAGTCAACTCCTTGTCTTTGTTTGAAACCTTTTGCAACCAGTCGGGCCTTATAGGTCTCTACCTTGCTATCTGCTCTAGTCTTTCTCTTAAAGACCCATTTACACCTAATAGGCTTAATGCCCTCAGGTGGTGAAACCAAAGTCCATACTTGGTTTTCATACATGGAGTCCATCTCGGATTTCATGGCTTCTTGCCATTTCTCTGAGTCTTCACTACTCATAGCCTCTTCGTAAGTCAATGGATCATCATCATCTATGATGCGTACCTCATCATCATCCTCTATGATGAATCCATACCTATCAGGTATCTTCGGTACTCTTCCAGATTTACGAATAGGTAGTGGTACAGTAGGTTCTTCTACTTGGTCAGGTACCTGACTTTCATCCGTAGTATTTTGTGGTTCTTGAACTTCTTCAAGATATATCTTACTCCCACTGACCCCTTCAAGGATAAACTCCTTTTCCAAGAAGGCAGCATGTTTCGCAACAAACACCTTTTGATCAGTCGGGTGATAGAAATAATACCCTGATGTTTCTTTAGGGTATCCCACAAATCTACACTTGTCGGATCTAGTCTTCAACTTATCTTGCTCAAACCTTTTGACATAAGCTAGACAACCCCAAGTCTTAACATGCTTAAGATTTGGTTTCCTCCCTGTCCATATCTCATATGGGGTCTTTGGGACGGATTTGGTAGGTACCTTGTTAAGTAGGTATGCAGCCGATTCTAGGGCATAACCCCAGAAGGATACTGGGAGGTCGGTAAAACTCATCATGGAATGAACCATGTCCAACAATGTTCGATTTCTCCTTTCAGATACACCATTCAACTGTGGCGTCCCTGGTGTAGTCCATTGTGAGATTATACCATTTTCTTTGAGACAATTGAGAAACTCATTGGTTAAGTATTCCCTCCTCGATCCGATCGAAGAATCTTAATACTCTTACCAGTTTGCTTCTCTACTTCACTTCTGAATTCTTTGAACTTTTCAAACGATTCAGATTTGTATTTCATTAAATACACATATCCAAATCTAGAATGATCATCAGTGAAAGTAATAAAATAAGAATACCCTCCTCGTGCATTTGTAAGAGCTCTAAAAGCCCATCTTTATGCAACTTGGATAATCTTGTTTCATTGATATGACCGAGTCTACAGTGCCACATAAAGGTATAATTAACATCATCTCGTTTTCTTTTCTTAGTTTGTTCAATTTGAAGTATATTTTCATGCAAGTCAAGTATGTATAGTCCATTCAGTAAGTTTCCAACACCATATAAAACATTTTTATTATAAATAGAACAATTGTTGTTCTTTATTATAATATCAAAACCATCCATATCCAATACAAAAATTGAAATAATGTTTCTAATGAGTGTCGGAACATAATAACAATTATTTAAACTAATGAACTTGCCCGAAGGCAGTGCTAAACGATAAGTCCCTACAGCTAATGCAGCAACCTTTGCTCCATTTCCCACTCGTAGGACGACTTCATCCTTGTTCAGCTTTCTACTTCTGCTTAGTCCCTGCACATTATTACATATATGAGAACTACAACTGGTATCCAATACCCAAGAAGAATTTTGACTTTCAGAAAAATTAATTTCAATTATGAACAAACCTAGATCGGAAGTCAAAGCTTCACCAAGCCTCTTTTGGTCCGCAAGATACTCCTTGCAGTTCCTCTTCCAGTGTCCCGGCTTATTACAATGGTAGCAAATTCCTTTGCTATCTAGATCAGGTTTCTTTTTATCCTTTCCCTTCGCCTTGCCCTTAGCCTTCTTGTTTTTCTTCTTTTCAGAAGACACCTTGGGCCTCTTTCTTTTCTTGGAAGAATCATCCACTAGTAAGACTTAGTTCTTGTTGGATGAGAAGTGACCTTCAGCAGTTTTCAGCATGTTAAGTAACTCAGGCAAGCTGACGTCCAACTTATTCATGTGAAAATTCACAACAAATTGTGAGAAGGTGTCCGGGAGTGACTGCAAGATCAAATCTTGACTTAACTCCCCATCCATCACGAACCCAAGCTGTCCAAGTTGTTCAATCAGATTGATCATCTTAAGGACATGAGTCTCAACAGCAGTGCCCTCGGTCATACGAGATTGGAAGAGCTCCTTAGATATCTGATATCTAGCAGTCCTACTTTGCTCACCATAGAACTCTTTGAGGTGCAGCAATATAGTAGGACCATCCATAGTTTCATGCTGACGCTGAAGCTCGTTACTCATGGATGCGAGCATGATGCATTGAGCCAAGATTGCATCATCTTGCCACTTTCTAAAAGTAGCAATCTCTTCCTCAGAGGCTGTTTCTGCAACACTTGCAGGGACTGACGAATTTAGGACATAAGAAATCTTTTCAGTAGTGAGAACAATTCTCAGATTCCTTAACCAGTCCGTGTAATTCGGTTCGGTCAGTTTGTTAGCATCAAGTATGCTACGCAGTGATAGTGAGTTTGACATTTTTAAATTCTGCATGTGAAATAGACAACATTTTAGCATACATTCATTTAATTAATTACCAAAATAAAATAGGTCTTTATTTAAATTGGTATCTCCTACTATTTTCATCAAACTATATTACCCTCAATATATATAGTTCGACAAATCTAATTAAAGTTTTGCTAGTGAGATTACGGACCCCATTTCAAATGTATATAGCCTTGTGGTGACACAACAAACGATATATAAATAAATAGGTAGACAACTATTATCAATTACATCACTATGTAACTCCTTGTATTTTGCCTCTTAGATTATTTTGATCAAGTGGTGACACATCCGAATCAAAATTATCCAAGTTAAGTCCAACCTAACACTTTCATATATTCGAAAGAAAAACACTGTCCTTGTGGTGACACAACAAAACAGCATCGTTCAGTCTGTGTATAAGCATCAAATGTGATAATGCAACATCTTAAATATTTAATATTTGCCTTGTGGTGACACAACAAACTCATATTAAATATTTAATACTCTATTGCTTTACCATGCTAGAAAGCGACGTCCGATATTCCAAATATCTTTGAACGCTTAGGACTTAATATAATTTCTTTGAGGGGTTTATTATTATTAGTTTCATCTTGTTTAGCGCGCATGCACATATATATATAAAATACGCGTCATATTATTTTACATGCGAAGCATGTTTGATAATATAATATATATATATATATATATAGTAAGAATGCACATATAGAATACTATATTCTACCCGGATTGATTATGGACTTTTATTCTAGTTTGGTTCACTAGAGCCACCAAGTGAACCAAAAGTTCAAAGCTAGGGTGCAAGAATAAAATTTAAATATAACTATTACATTTAAACCCGAGCTCCAATACAAACGGGTCTTCAAGCACACCTTGCTCCTTTGTCTCCAATTCTTCAAAATTAATTCTAACTAGTCCTATTACAAAAACTATTTACAATAAATAGAAACCTTGATCAGCAGTCAAGGGGAATTACATAGGAGGGAGATAGAATTTACATTAAGAAAAATTAGAGAAGACGAGGTACGCAGACCCCATTTATAAAAACCCATACATTCAAGCATCCACTAAAATAAATCCAATCACACATTGGTCAACAGTCCATAATCAATCCCTATTTATTATCATATATATCTCTATATGTATCAATAAATAACATTCATCCCATGAATGATAAAACCATTCCATACATGCATTGATATCAATTAATGGGCAAAAGTTTTGCTAATATTTAGTTTTGAAACAAAATAAATTCTTTTATTTTAAACTTTTATTAATTAAATAAACCATTTATTTTAATTGAGAAAAACAAAATTTTTCAAAGTCTGGACACCGGCGCGGCCGTGCTCCATTTTGAACTAGGAGCGGCGCGGCCGCGCTCTATCCCAGAAACATTTTCTGGGTTAGGGCGCGGCCGCGCTCCAGAATGAACTAGAAGTGGCACGGCCGCGCCGCGACGCAGAATCGGAAAAATAATTTCAGCCCAAAATCCGATCGTATCGTATATCAATTCATACATGGAATAATCAAAATCAATAATTAACACAAGAATTAGGCTCTGATACCACTGTTAGGTTTGTATATAACGAGAGCATGCAATCCAATTACATAAATAGAGCTGAAGCGCGATAAAGCGGATTTTACAATTTTTCATACAAACCATCACCATGATCTTTACTTGTGTTCAATTATCAATTAACGAAAGAGAAAGAGAATAATAATTATACCCTCACAGAACAAAGCTTTCTCGGGCACAAGTTCAACTCCTAGTCCTTCGTGCTCTCCTCGAATTCAACGGTGTGATTCCTTCCTTTGATCAACGTTAGCCACCCAAGTGTTTGGCCTCTAGAGGTGATCCACCAAGGAAGAATAGGTATTCAAGAAGTTGGGTATTGGCAAAACCCTAGTTTCTATCTCTATAGAAATTGCAAGTACTCTCCACAATCTAATGCAAGAGTGTGTATCCTTTATCTATGATAAGACTCCTCTTATTTATAGATGTAGGAATAACCCTTCCCTAAACTATTTAGGATTAGGGTTTCTATTATAATTAAACTTCTTTAATTAATTATGCTCCTAATCCAATTAGGAATCCATGGGAGAGTACTTCTATTAATTAATTCTCAATCCCTATTAGGAATTAAACAATAGTAATAGTAATAATAATAATAAGACTCCTCTTATTAATTTATATTTAATATTTCCAAAATATTAAATAATAAATATTAAGCTATTTAATTTATTCTATCTCCATAGATTAAATTAAATACACTTAACTTATTATTACAATTATGTCATTTACTTCTTAAATAAATATTTTCCTTTTGCGGTGTGACCCTTTAGGTTTTCCATATTAAACCGGTTGTGAATAAATCAATTAGAACAATTCTAATTTTATTTAAATAAATAAATTAAACTATTTAATTTATTTAAATAAATAATATTTATTCTACAATAAGGGTAAGCCCCCTTAGCGATCAACGACTTTCCAGATAATATAAATTTCAACATTAATCACAAAAGAACCTTTCAGTGCATAGTTACCGTACAATTCAATCCTTCTACCATTCAACGTCCCAATTAAATATAAGACATGGATTTACTGTCAAGTCTTATTTTATTTAATTATATGTATTTCGATTTCCAAATGCATAACTCTAAATAATGCAAATTAGAAACTCCTTTCCAATTTCATTCTGCCTTGGTCAAAGACTACTGAGTTGTCATTTATCGAATCACATAGGACATTTCATCTTTT
Organism: Aralia elata; assembly: GCA_034770075.1. Lineage (NCBI taxonomy): Eukaryota > Viridiplantae > Streptophyta > Magnoliopsida > Apiales > Araliaceae > Aralia > Aralia elata. The sequence goes on along the minus strand of CM068388.1, from coordinate 26,044,202 downwards.
ACTAGATGAGTTAGATTCTTTGTTAATCATTCACCTATCTCCATGTACAACTAATTATACCCAATCATACCCTTTGATATACCCAAAAGGTCTTAAGGGACATGTCAAAGTATAACTCATCATACACAAGATACTATGATGATCTCAAGTCCAAGGATCACTTGTACTACTATCACTAGAAGAATTCCTATTGACAGGCGAGTAAAACTCCATTAGGTATTCCTTAGCGAGCCACGTTCAGTGAACTTATTCTCCAATAAGCACCTACATACTTGCTTTAGTGTCTCCACACAAATGATTATGAGATCAATCATCCTTTTCTTAAGAGCAAGCAACGTATGTACTAATCTATCCAGATTCACTAATCCCCTTTTTAGTAATCCAACGATTAGGAATAATTTTAGTTTGTGAGCTATCCAGAATTTAGATCTCATTAGCATGATCACCATCATGATTCTAAAAGCATTGCTCAAAACTATGGGTTTATCACATTTAATATAACAACACCATGTAGATAATATAAAATGCCTTTTAAGAAAATCAATTCTTTTATTAATAAATGAATAAGATTACAAAGTATATGCTACATTTATGAGTGGGATTTATACTTACGAATTAAGTACGTTTGACTTGATAATTTGTTAGTTCTTATGTATTTTAAGTTAGTATTAGATATTTATAGTGTTTTTATATTATTTTGTAGGAATGAGCAAGGAAATGCAATTCGAACATCTTTTGGAGTACAACATGCGAGCAAGTGCGAGAAGGGAAGATTATAGGGCTTTTAACATTAAAATAGATGCATGATCTTGGTTTGGAACTTGGATTTTATTGTAGATTTACTTCTTAACTTTTCGGAACATCTTGAATCACCTCAATCGGAGTTCGGATGCGAGAGTTATGACATTTTTATCAACAGAGATCAAGGTTTGGAGTTGTCATTTACATAACAGCCACTTCAATCTCAATTTCAACCATTCTCTGTCCTGAATCTCCCAATTCTCAAAGAATGAAAGTTGTAGATCTCGTCGATATCTTAGATTTGGTAGGTGGCAGGCCTCGTAACTCCTCCCGGATCACAAGTTATGGCCATTTTACCAACAGATGTCGAAGTAGAAAATATTTTCTCGCCGGGGCGAGAATCTCAGGCTTAAATTTCTCGCCGGGGCGAGAACCTCTCTGCCCAACTTCGCCGGGGCGAGGAATTTCTCGCCGGGGAGAGAATGCGCGGAAAGGAAAAAATATTTTAATGCAGTTCTTTTGGGAAGTTGATTTGGAATTGGATTTTTTCTACTGATTTGATTCAGAAACTATAAAAGAGACAGGGAGAGATGGAAATAGAGGGGAACATACATAGGGAGAGACATATACATATACATAGATACATTCATAGTTGCATACTATACAAGGATTGAGATATAGAGCTGAATTGAGAGATTAGAGACTAAGAAAGCATCGCAAGGAATTCAGATTAGAGACTTGAAGATTGAAGAACTTTTACTGAGTTTTTCTTATCCTCTATCTTATATTTGTAATTTAATTGTGATGACTTATTTGGGATTCATGTTTTCTATTTTCAGTATGAACTAAATTTTCAATTAAGGCTACAATTGAATCTTTTATGTTTATGGATTAATTATCTATTTAATTCCAATTATTATCTGATATTGAGTTGTCTATCATATTTTGTGTTTATTGAGTAATTGTTTGATCAACAATTAGCGGATACTTTAGATGAATTCGGGAGATGAAATCTAGGGTTAGATCTGAATGTGATAGCATGTATTCTTAATTATTTGCATGGGATGAATAATTGGGATTGTGAAGTGAATAGGGATATTTCTTTGCTGCATGTAACTATTGGGAATTAGTGCTGAATGAATTTAATTCTTTAGTTTTGCATAGGAATATCGCAGAATTAATTGAGTTAGATAAATTTATTTGATCACTTGGAAAAGGGCTTATGAATAACTTTGAATTCCAGTTAACAACTCTGTTGAAGTTAATAATTGGATGAATTGGATAATTAGTTTGTATTATATAATTGGAGATGTTGTAGTCTTAAGCCTTTAAAAATCTGAATTTCAACCTTTGTGTTAGTTCTTATTCTTAGTTTTGATTTAAATAGTTTAATCATTATTCAAATTGTGATTGTTTAAATAAAATTGAATTGATATAGTACTAGTAGTTGGAAATTATTGAACAGAGATTCCCTGTGGGTTCGACACTCTATCTTATCACTTTATTACTTGTTGATCGTGTATACTTGCACGTAATTGTTGATTATAAAATCTGACAACAAGTTTCTGGCGCCGTTGCCGGGGAATCTTTTTGTTTAATATTTATTTCCATATTAGTTATAATCAATTCAATCTTAATTTAAACGTTTTATTTTTATTTTTATTTTATTTATTTCTTTTTCTGTTTTACTTCCTTGTGAGGTACACCATGGCCAACTATGACTATCAGTGGCCGTATACGAGAATGACGCAACCAAGAGCGGCAGGGATTTATGAATTTGATGAATTGTCAGCACAGATTGAGACACTATCGAGGATGATTGACGCTTTTGCAGTACAACGTAGTCAAAGTGTGGCGGAAATTTGTGATTATTGTGCTGGAAATCATCCGAGTCATCAATGTGCCATCAAATTTGAGTTGATGCAGTATGGTGGCAATTTCTATGGTTACCCCAACAATTATCATCAGGATTGGGGGTATCATCCGGATTTTTCATGGAGCCATAATAATCAAGTTCAAACCTTTGCTCCTAGCCAAGCATACACTCCAGAATTTCAAGATTCAGCCTCGCCACATGAAGAAGAAAGGAAACTGAGTTTGGAGGAGGCCTTGGCGAAGTTTATTACAGCTATGGACAAAAGAATGAGTGCTCAGGATCAGCTGTTGAACTTAGTGGATTTAAATGTAAAAAACCAAGCAGTGTCGATTCGAAATCTTGAGAACCAGATGGGACAGCTTATCAACGCAGTCAACAGTAGCTATCATTGTGTATGGCCCAGTGACATGGTTCTCGAGGCTGATGGATTGCCCGTGCCAAAGCTGTAACCAGATGTGCTAATTGATGATGATTTTGATATGGAGGAGAATAGTGGGGATCACGAAGATACAACCGAAGAAAATCTAGCCATGAGTTCCGACGCTGATGTACTGACTTTGTTAGTGCCCCATGTGCCTTCTTCACCAAACCACCATGATCCGGGTAGTTTTGCAATCCCCTGCCCAATTGGTAGTCATATCGTCGGCAAAGCTCTATTTGACATCAGAGCTAACATGAATCTAGAGCCATGGTGGGATGAGAAAGGGGTCTATAAGAAGTTAGTTGATGATTCAGTTGTGTTCAAAAAGTTTCAATTCAATATTCCGTTCACAAACACAATGGAGCATAAGCCTGGCTATTTGAAGGTTATAAAGGAGATTCTACAGGAAAAGAGTATTCTAGGTGATTTTGGATCAATGGCCTTTACAGAAGCAAAGCCCTCAGACGTGTCATTATTACTACTGGACGGAGGATTCCTCAATTTTCGAAGAGGCATTGGATAAAAAAGGAAGTAGTCAGGCTGAAAGACTCTAAATCAAGCGATTGATGGGAGGTAACCCAATCATTTTATTAGTCTTAGTATTTTAGTTTTCTATATTTTTGCATTTAGTTAGGATAGTAAAGTTAATTTCTAAGATTTTCAGTGCTTTGCTAGTCCCTCATGCTTCTAAAAAGGTTGTGCTAATCCATGCTATGTTATGCTGCTTTGAACAGGTAAAAGGTTTTGGATTGTAGCAATTGAAGAGAGGAGGAAAAAATTAAAATTTTCAAAAACAAGGATTCTCGCCCCGGCGAGATCCCAAGGCAAAAATGTTCGCCCCGACGAGATCAGTTTAAAAAAAACTTTTAATTTGAAATCCCTCACCAACCTTCAACGAAATCTCTAATCCGACTTCTTCCATTCGAAATCAATCAAAGATGTTCGCGAGGATGAATCCGAGTGCAGTTCTAGTTCCAGTTTCCCGAGCCTCAGTCGTTGCCAGATTTTCTATCATCCAGACTCTAATGATGTCGATCACGCCGTTTGACCAGTCAGGGAAGTCCTCTGTTTTAATTTCTTTATTTTACAAACAATGAGGACATTGTTCATTATGAGTTTGGGGGTGGATTTGCTGTCATTATATATAGTCATGTCATACTGCATTACATAATTGTTTAGTTCACGTACTATGCATTGCATATTGTAGGAATAGTTTAAAAAAAAGTAAAAATTAAAATCCCAAAAATATTTTCTTTTGCAGATTAATTTATTGCATTTTCTTATAATTTAGGGTCATATAGAATTGCATTTAGGTTTAGTTTGAGCAATAAATTGATGTAGAATATTTAAGGAAGGCCAATGATGAAAATTGTGATCAGTTAGTTAATTAGTTTAGCAAGACGGATTAGGAGTGCTAAATTATGAATTTTGACTGTTCCTGATTTTGTCAAGCTTAAGACCCTTTTAATTCTTTTATGCACATATCCATTTGGTTGAGCTAGTTTTACTTTGAGGAAGTTTATATGTTAAATGTTCATAGAAGATATTTCTGAACTCTATATCTTGTTTGATCATAACTTAAAGTGTAATATGAGGAAGAATATAATTTGGGAGAAATCTTGGTTAATTTGAAAAACAAATTGAAAATTTTGAACCTTCCCCAATTGAAAAAATGAATCATGTGGTGGGTTGAGATGGAGCGTAAAACGCACTCACTCATAAACACATGCAGCAAGATGGAGCATAAAACGCACTCGTTCAATTTAAGGTGAGAAAGAGCGTAAAACGCACTCACTAAAAAAAAGAGAATGAAAAGAGAAAAAAATTATTTGAATTTGTGGGGAAGGGTTTTAAAAGGAGCTTAAATATTTTAAATAACCTTGTGATCTTCTAGCGATGTTTTTCTATATTTGCTTTGAGTTGTGGAAGATAAGCATATAGAGTTTTTGTTGTTATACTAACCTTTTTGATATCTTTGATGATGCATTTGGTTTCATGAGCTTCTTTGAGTGTTTTTTTTCGCTAGTTTGATACATTTGGATTCATACACACACGAAAGGGTTGAAAGTAAGATGATATTGGTGATAAGTTGATTTCTTGATGGTGCATAAATTTGAATTCTTGCTCAATTGTTAGTTACTGATCTTTGAGGTCTGATATTTATAATCTATATTAATTGATTGCTCGGTCGTAATACATCATGCATCTGCATTCATTTAGATAGGTTTGTTTATTTCTGTTTTTCTTGTGTTTTTGCTTGAGGACAAGCAAAGATTTAAGTTTGGGGGTATTTGATGAGTGGGTTTTATACTTACGAATTAAGTACGTTTGACTTGATAATTTGTTAGTTCTTAAGTATTTTAAGTTAGTATTAGATATTTATAGTGTTTTTATATTATTTTGTAGGAATGAACAAGAAAACGCAATTCGAACATCTTTTGGAGTACAACATGCGAGCAAGTGCGAGAAGGGAAGATTATAGGGCTTTTAACATTAAAATAGATGCATGTTATTGGTTTGGAACTTGGATTTTATTGTAGATTTATTTCTTAGCTTTCCGGAACATCTGAATCACCTCAATCGGAGTTCGGATGCGAGAGTTATGACATTTTTATCAACAGAGATCAAGGTTTGGAGTTGTCATTTACATAACAGCCACTTCAAGCTCAATTTCAACCATTCTCCGGCCTGAATCTCTCAATTGTCAAAAAATGAAAGTTGTAGATCTCATCAATATCTTCGATTTGGTAGGTGGCAGGCCTCGTAACTCCTCCCGGATCATAGGTTATGGCCATTTTACCAACAGATGTCGAAGCAAAAAATATTTTCTCGCCGGGGCAAGAATCTCAGGCTTAAATTTCTCGCCGGGGCGAGAACCTCTCTGCCCAACTTCGCCGGGGCGAGGAATTTCTCGCCGGGGCGAGGAATTTCTCGCCGGGGCGAGAATGCACGGAAAGGAAAAAATATTTTAATGCAGTTCTTTTGGGAAGTTGATTTGGAATTGGATTCTTTCTACTGATTTGATTCAGAAACTATAAAAGAGACAAAGAGAGATGGAAATAGAGGGGAACATACATAGGGAGAGACATATACATATACATAGATACATTCATAGTTGCATACTATGCAAGGATTGAGATATAGAGCTGAATTGAGAGATTAGAGACTGAGAAAGCATCGCAAGGAATTCAGATTAGAGACTTGAAGATTGAAGAACTTTTACTGAGTTTTTCTTATCCTCTATCTTATATTTGTAATTTAATTGTGATGACTTATTTGAGATTCATGTTTTCTATTTTTAGTATGAACTAAATTTTCAATTAAGGCTTCAATTAAGGCTACAAGGGAATTAGTGCTTAATGAATTTAATTCTTTAGTTTTGCATAGGAATATCGCAGAATTAATTGAGTTAGATAAATTTATTTGATCACTTAGAAAAGGGCTTATGAATAACTTTGAATTCCTGTTAACAACTCTGTTGAAGTTAATAATTAGATGAATTGGATAATTAGTTTGTATTATATAATTGGAGATGTTGTAGTCTTAAGCCTTTAAAAATCTGAATTTCAACCTTTGTGTTAGTTCTTATTCTTACTTTTGATTTAAATAGTTTAATCATTATTCAAATTGTGATTGTTTAAATAAAATTGAATTGATATAGTACTAGTAGTTGGAAATTATTGAACAGAGATTCCCTGTGGGTTCGACACTCTATCTTATCACTTTATTACTTGTTGATCGTGTATACTTGCACGTAATTGTTGATTGTAAAATCCGACAACATACATCATATCAAATATGATTGGCTTGTGTGCATACTACTTTCACATGGCTCATCGACATGAGACCTCTTTTGGAATCTTCCATACTAAACTTCTTTAGCATCGAGTCAATGTACTTTCCTTGGGTCAAGCCCAACATCTTTTTAGATCTATCTCTATAGATCTTTATCCCCAAAATATAAGATGCCTCACCCAAGTCCTTCATGGAGAAGTGTTTAGATAACCAAATTTTGATCGACTATAGCATAGGAATATCATTCCCTATCAGTAATATATCATCAACATATAATACAATGAATGATACAGCGCTTCCACTAACCTTTTTGTACACACAAGGTTCATCCTCATTTTTGATAAAATCAAACCTTTTGATTATCTCATCAAAACAGATGTTCCATCTTCGAGAAGCTTGCTTCAATCCATAAATGGATCGTTGTAGCTTACAGACTTGGTTTGTTCCAACCGTTGAAACAAAACCCTCTGGCTGTATCATATATACATTCTCCTCAAGCTCTCCATTGAGGAAGGCCGTTTTCACGTCCATTTGCCAGATCTCGTAGTCATAATAAGTTGCAATTGCAAGCAAAATCCGAATGGACTTGAGCATAGCTACTGGTGAGAAGGTTTCATCATAGTCAACTCCTTGTCTTTGTTTGAAACCTTTTGCAATCAATCGGGCCTTATAGGTCTCTACCTTGTCATCTGCTCCAGTCTTTCTCTTAAAGACCCATTTACACCCAATAGGCTTAATGCCCTCAGATGGTGAAACCAAAGTCCATACTTGGTTTGCATACATGGAGTCCATCTAGGATTTCATGGCTTCTAGCCATTTCTCTGAGTCATCACTACTCATAGCCTCATCGTAAGTCAATGGATCATCATCATATATGATGTGTACCTCATCATCATCCTCTATGATGAATCCATACCTGTCAGGTATCTCCGGTACTCTTCCAGATTTACGAATAGGTAGTGGTACTGTAGGTTCTTCTACTGGGTCAGGTACCTGACTTTGATCCAGAGTATTTTTTGGTTCTTGAACTTCTTCAAGATATATCTTACTCCCACTGACCCCTTCAAGGATAAACTCCTTTTCCAAGAAGGCAGCGTGTTTCGCCACAAACACCTTTTGATCGGTAGGATGATAGAAATAATATCCTAAACTTTCTTTAGGATATCCCACAAATCTACACTTGTCGGATCTAGTCTTCAGCTTATCATGCTCAAACCTTTTGACATAAGCTGGACAACCCCAAGTCTTAACATGCTTAAGACTAGGTTTCCTCTGTAATGCCCGTGAATTTTGAACGTCCTTATTAATTAAATCTAATTTAATTTAATGAGTTAACGTTGTGTTCTATTTAAACCAACTTGGGTTAATTGGTGGGAGATGTATAAGATGTGTCTATACTTGTGTTGGCAGGTATGATATAATTATGGTTAAGAAATAACCATATGTGAGTCAAGTGTAGGAATTGGTGTGTAATGGCTAAAATGGCCAAGAGTGGTTAATAACCAAGGTAATTATGAAGGGGCAATAACCACTGTATATCCAAGTGGTTAATAACCAATGTAATTATGGCGGGATAATAACCATTGTGTTTAAACAATGTAATTATGACAAAATAATAATCAATGTCTAATAACCAATGAAGAATGGTTAATAACTAATGGATAATTAAGATTTTGCGAAAAGACTATTTTAACCTTAAAAGAAGTTAGGTAATGATTAAAATACCCTTGAGGAAGTTGCTAGGAAGCTTCCTATTATTGATGAAGTGATCAAATTGCCCTTGCCTAGTCATGATTAATGACTATTTTGCCCATGGTCTCTACTTTCCTATAAATAGGACCCCTCACCAATGATAGTAGGGGTTGGTTCATTTATTATTCACCAAGTATAGAGAGTAAGAGCTTAGAGAGAAAAAGAGAGTGAGATTAGCATAGTTCATGCATCTCAAGTTCATCACATACTTTGGTAGATCAAGGAGAGTAGCTACAAGATCAAGGTGAAACCCTAAACCATTTCCTTCTTTCTTACTTTGTTTTATTTTCATAGTTTTTAACAGATTTTATTCTAAGACTCAAGAATCATTAGATCTTCATGCTTCATGCATAGATCTAATCCTCTTGAGTGTTAGAATGGAGATTCAAAGGAAGAAAAGGAACTTATGTTCTTAAAGGGTAAAAACCCTAGCTTTTCTTCACTTGGATCACCCATAACTTGAGATCTACAATTTGGATTTGTGATACGTTGAAAGGGAGTGCTAGGTACATGATTTAGCTAGTAAACCCAAGTGGTAGAACACAAATCCAATAATTTTTGAAGCCTTGGGGGCTATTTTCCCAAAACAGTCCAGCTATAAAACTTAAAGCTTTAAAACCCTAAAAGCTTGCTGTCCTCGTTTTTCCAAAGGTTGTTTCGGCCAGTTATGGATCCTTTAAAAATCTAGAAAACATTACAGAGGTACCTTAAGAAGTTATCTACAAGTAAGAAAAAGAACGAACACGTTTCGATGTGTAGTTTTTGTGTAATGGCTTTTACCGTGAAGGACTCCTAAATATTCATACTCGGATTTCTCACTTTGTGTACCTTGAAATAATATGCAATTTTTACAGTATGTTTATATACATTATAAGAGTGTACCCTGAAAATTTCAGAATTTTCTGAGCGAAACTCGATTTATGAAAAATATAACAAAATTCGGAGGTTTTGAGTACTTTAATAATAGTAAATCATTTTCTACAATTCCAGAAAAATTTGTGGATCATTGATGGATCATATACTATCCAGATCCAGAGGATAATAATTTTCAGAACCTATTTGCTATTTTTCATAATAATGTTATAGTTATGGTTAAAAAAAATAAATGGTTAAATGTTGTCATAAATAAGGAAAATGTGATTTTTAAGCTTGGATACTCCTAATATTATATATTCTGACTATTGAGGGGTATTTTGGTAATATTTAATGAGAAATAATATTTATGACCTTTTATGGGTAGTAAAGGAGTTGTTTAATAAAGGGTAAAACAATTAGAATAAATTGTTTATTCGCCTAATAACTTATTAAAATATTACTATGATATTTGTAATATAAAAATTCGATATTTTTAAGTAAACAAAGAAATATTAAGATTAAAACTTTATGGAAATATTATTGAATGGGTAATAATATTTGTTTTAATCATTAATAAATGATTAAGATATTATTAAAATGGCTAATAATATTAGATTAAAATATTATTAATGATATGAGAATTAAAATATTATTAAGAGATTAATAATATTAGATTAAAGTATTATTGGATGATTAAAATATTATTAAGATGTTAATAACATTAGTAAACGAATAAAAGTGTTATTAATGGACTAATAATACCAAGAGGTGAATTAAATATTATCAGGATTGATAATATTAAGTGTCTTATAGGATTTACGATAGTTTATTAACTTATGTGTGCTATGTGATTTGCTTAATTGTTAAATAAATAGCATAAGTAAGCGTATCAATATATAACTACGCAGTACTAATTGGTAGATCGACGTTATCAATGTTAGGTTCTTCAAGGCCAATTAGTTAAAACTATAATTATTTGTAGCTGAACAAACAGGCAATTCCCTAACTCAAACTCGAGTTATGATTTTTGAAGCATGTTAGTGAATAATTATTGTTGACTATTCACATCTATACTGGTTATTGAGATTCGCACCTTGTGCAATTGAATTCCTATTCTATTGTTATTGAATTGTGAATTAGATTAAAATTCTTTCAAGCATGAACTATTTATGAGATAGATCTATGCTATTTGTATCAGCTAGATCAAACATGTCTAAATTTATGAAATCAAATGTATTTTAAAAGTTGTTCTTATTAATTTGCTATAGTAAGAACTCTTGGCTGAGAAAAGGATAAATTTGATTAAGGCATGATATCAATGCTGGTTTATTAAGTGTTTATGCATAAATCACGGGGTATGAAAGGTTGATCCCCTTGATTACCAAAACTTTTTAAGAGGTCCAGTTTAAATGCTGAGAACCTTGGCAAATGTCTATGGTTATTTCCAACCACTCCGTAATTGTCATTCAATTATTCGAATATTCAATTGTCGACTATTAATTCATGTTTCTTCACAATTTTATACTGTTGCTGAACATTGAAAGCGAAATTTCCTTCTATTCATGATATATCCCCCTTGTGTATAAACTTGCTAAGCAAACTAGTTGCTTACCCTTACTATATCATAATCTTTATTTCAGCTAAGGCAGAAACGTCTAAAGGAGACAAAGAAAAAGGGAAGGTGCAAGAGTAGTTGTCTGATATGGCTTATGTACTAGTTTATCTTAAATGTTATTTGGCTATGTGAACTCTTATTGTATTGAGGGTATGTTTTAAGTTAAGGTTAAAGAACCTTGGGACCATGATTGTAAGACTTTATTACTATTTCGATAAACAATGTATGTTTATTATTCCGCATCAGTTAGAAAGTATGTTTGTTGTTGAGTATCGTGAGCACCGAATTCGAGGTTAGGAAACCCGGATTTGGGGGTGTCACAGGTTGGTATCAGAGCTATAGGTTATAACCCTTAGGAGAAAGAGTCCTTAGGCTATAACCTGAGAGAATGTAGAGGAATAGAAGGGGATAGAACTCATATAGAGTTATTTTTGGGTAGAAATTTATTATGATCTTAAAATTGAGGATTTGGATCATACGTTGGTGTTATTAAGCTTGTGGATAATTTGAGGAATGTGCATTGATGAGATAATATGTTAAAGTGAAGACCATTAAGTATGGATGATCCATTATAAACTGGAGTTATAGATATTCGAGGTAATTAGATTAATTATTTGATGCTATTGATCAATTATATGGCTATTGATCAATTTTTGTAGCTATTCATTAGATAAGATATTGGAGTAATGTGGTATGGAGTTTCTTTGTGATGAAAAGAGGGTACCTTAGAATCTGTTGGGTTAGGGTTTGCAAGAAGGAAATGATTGATTCGATAAATAATGAATATATCGATATTTTGAAGTGTTAGTTAAGTTATTAAGCTTTATGGTGGAATGCCAGGTGAGACAAAGGTAATGAACTCATATAGAGTTGTTAAGCAAAAGTTGAGAGTATTGAGATGAATGATGTTATATGCAAAAAAAAAAAAATTTAAGAGATGACTGATGGCGATTTAGATGGTTTTGATGATTAGAAAGGAGAGACAACAGAGAGATTATAAGAAATGAACCAAGGGTAGATTTAGTGTCTAATATGGAAAAAGTATCTAGAGACGGAACTGAATGATGAGATAATGGAAATCCCTAAGGAGGATCAATTGGAGCCAGATATAAGGAATAGATAGAGGAAATGAAAGAAAGAAAGGTTAAGTCTGAGAGTTATAAGACCTTTGTGAGTCGTAATAAATGAAGAATAGTGGTCAATGTATATGTACTAGTATATCTATGCATGTAAGAAATGTGAATCTCAGTTTTTGTACAGCTAGCAGTATATCTGTTGTAAGTCCCAACTTTGTGTAAGTTGTGGAGTAGTTATGTGAATCCCATCTTGTTGTTAGTAACAAAGGGATAAGTGGATATAAGGAATGTTATATGATGTAAGTAGTACGAGGTACTAAGATGAGCTTATTAGTATTTACTAAAGGTGCCTTGAGTTGATATGATGATGATACATCCCCACTTTTCAGATCTAGGGGAATGCAGTTCTTATTAATCCCATCTTTTGTGTCTTAATGGGATAGTTAACATTTATATGAATATGCCGGAATTATAAGTGTTTGACACACTAAGGGGTGTATGAATATAAATGTGGTATTATTATTACACGACTGATTGTGATCGATTTGTGCCTTGACTCTTAAATGATAACATCAGTAGAATATTGCACAATGTGTAAAACAAGAAGGATTTATGTAAGATTTTGTTTAGAACAAACAATGCCGTCAAGGAGACAACCCCTATACACGAGGGTGGAAGAGTCAGTGAATAACAAGGAGGGTCAGACTGATCCCAAGAGGACCTTTGCGAACTTGTTAGAGGAAACAATGCAAGGCAGACCGGCCATTGCGGTTGTTCGGCCATGAAGTCACATGGCAAACTTTACGGGTTTTAAATTACTAGGACCACCGGAGTTTCGTGGGAATACGGATTCGAGTGAAGCCCAAACATAGGTAGAAGAAATGGAGAAAGTTTTCAAGGTCGCAAGAGTGACCGAGGAACAAAAGACTTCGCTTTCCACTTTCATGAGGAAGGGTGAGTCAAATTACTGGTGGAAGGCGAATAGAAGTCGAACTAGGGAAGGCACAACTGCGTGGACTCGTTTTAAGGAGCTGTTTTTCGAAAAATTACTTTCTAGAAAGCACGCAGGCAAGTATGGAGATAAAGTTCTTGGATCTGAAGCAAGATGATATGTCGATAGCAGAGTACGCAACGAAGTTTAACAAACTAGCTAGGTTTGCTCCCCACCAAGTGGACACCGGAGCTAGGCGAGCGAAGAGATTTGAACAAGGGTTGAAGTCGTGGGCGTATAGTAAGGTTGTGGTTTTGCAGATCAACATATTTCCTACGTTACTTAAGAAAGCAATCATTGTCGAGGAGGAAATGAAGCGTTGACAAAGCATAACCAAGATCAGAAAAGCCATGATGGTCACAAGGAAGGTAGCCGTGGGGGAAGTAACCCGAATAAAAGGAAAGGGATCGATAGCCAATCTTGCGGAGGCAACAAGTCTGGAGGAAAGGTTAAGAAGGATATTTTCATCCGAGTGTATCTCCGCGGGGAGCGCCAATTCTGTTCGTAAAGAAGAAGGATGGATCGTTAAGGCTCAGTATCGATTACAGGGAATTGAACAAGGTTACGATTAAGAATAGGTACCCGCTACCTAGAATAGACGATCTGTTTGATCAATTGAAGGGAGCAAAATACTTTTCAAAGATTGACTTGAGAACGGGATATCACCAACTAAAGGTGAGGCGGGAGGATATTCCAAAGACAGCATTCAAAACTCGATATGGACATTTCGAGTTTCTGGTTATGTCATTTGGACTGACAAATGCACCAGCGGCATTCATGGATATGATGAATAGAGTGTTCAAGCAGTACTTGGACAAGTTCGTGGTAGTATTCATCGATGACATCTTGGTGTATTCAGTGTCAGAGGAAGAACATGCTGAACATCTAAGGATTGCTTTAGAGGCATTAAGAAGGGAGAAGCTGTACACGAAGTTTTCAAAGTGTGAATTTTGGTTGCACAGAGTGCAGTTTCTTGGACACGTCATTGACAGGAATGATGTTTCGGTAGACCCAGCAAAGGTGGAAGCCATTATCAACTGGGAGCAGCCGAAGACGCCAACGAAGATCAGGAGTTTCCTAGGGTTAGCAGGATACTATCGGAGGTTCATCCAAGATTTCTCGAAGATAGCATCACCGTTGACCAATCTAACCAGAAAGATGGTAAAGTTCGTTCGAACGGAGAAGTGCTAGGAGGTTTCATAGAGCTGAAGAAGAGACTTAGCCAAGCACCAGTGTTGGCTTTACCGGACGACACTGAAGGTTTTGTTGTATACAGTGATGCGTCACACAAAGGTCTTGGTTGTGTACTAATGCAGCATGGCAAGGTCATTGCGTACACTTCACGTCAGCTGAAGCACTATGAGAAAGGATACCCGACTCATGATCTGGAGTTAGCAGCAGTAGTATTCGCCTTGAAGATTTGGAGGCACTATTTATATGGAGAGAGGTGCGAGATAGATACAGATCACAAAAGTCTGAAATATATCTTCACTCAAAAACAGCTGAATATGAGGCAGCGCCAATGGTTAGAATTGATCAAGGATTATGACTGTGAGATTCTGTATCATCCGGGCAAAGCAAACGTAGTGACAGATGCCCTGAGTAGGAAGGGCAGAGAGAAATTGATGAGGCTTACAACTCAGGCAGAGCTGATAAAGGAGTTCGAACGTCTGGAATTAGAGGTTAAGTATCCGATGGAGACGGACGGGAAATTATTTACAGTGATAGCAAGCCCGACCCTATTGGATCAAATTAAGGAGGGTCAAGAAAAGGACGAGGATTGTGATTCAATAAAGAAATGAATTGCCGAAGGCGAGGAGCTTAAGTATAAGATTGATAGCACTGGGTTGCTAAGGTTTGAAGGGAGAGTCTGGGTACCATTGGATCTGGAATTGAGGGAAGAAATCCTTCAGGAAGCTCACAGCACTAAGTACAAAGTACATCCCGGGAGCACAAAGATGTATCAGGATTTGCGGCGAAATTTTTGGTGGCCGAATATGAAACGAGAAGTGGCAGAGTGCGTCAGCCGATGTCTAACATGCCAACGGATTAAAGCAGAGCACCAACAACCGAGCGAACAGTTTCAACCACTAGAGATTCCGGAGTGGAAGTGGGAGCACATCACAATGGACTTTGTGGTGGGACTGCCACCAACTCATAAGGGTTTAGACGCCATCTGGGTAATTATGGATCGTCTAACCAAGTCTGCTCATTTTCTGCCAATCAAGATACGGTACAATCTAGTGCAATTAGCAAAGCTTTATGTGAAAGAGATAGTGTCATGACATGGAGTGCCGGTATCAATTGTATCTGACCGAGATCCGCGCTTCACGTCAAATTTTTGGAAAAGTCTGCAGGCAATAATGGGGACACAGTTGAGGTTGAGTACAGCGTATCATCCTCAAACCGACGGCCAGAGCAAGCGAACGATTCAGACCTTAGAAGATATGCTTCGGACAGTCGTGATGGATTTAAAGGCAGCTGGGATGACCATTTGTCACTGGTGGAGTTTTCTTACAACAATAGCTATCATGCCAGTATCGGCATGCCACCGTACGAAGCGCTATATGGAAGGAAATGCCGAACCCCGATGTGTTGGGATGAGGTTGGGGAGCGAAGATTGCTGGGACCAGAAATGGTACAGCAGACTACAGACATCGTGCGGCTGATCAGAAACCGGCTGGTAGCAGCCCAAGATCGCCAAAAGAAATATGCCAACTTACATCGTCAGAAGCGGGACTTTGAAGTTGGTAGCTTTGTATTTTTGAAGGTATCTCCTTGGAAAGGAAAAATCCAGTTTGGGAAGAAGGGCAAATTGAGCCCTAGGTTCATAGGACCATTCGAGATTTTGAGGCGAGTCAGCGAGGTGGCGTACGAGGTAGCGTTATTTCCTGAACTTGAGCACATTCACAACGTATTTCATGTGTCAGTGTTGCGGCCGTATAAACCAGGCTATAAGCACGTTATCTCCTATGAACCAATCCAAGTCGAGAAGGACTTAACGTACGAGGAAGTTCCTGTGTAGATTCTCGATAGAAAGGAACAGAAGCTGAGAAACAAGACCATCCATTCCGTCAAAGTTCTCTGGAGGAATCACGCAGTCGAAGAAGCTACGTGGGAACTCGAAGAGAAAATGAAAGCGAATTATCCGTTTTTATTTGAGTAACCCTATTTTTGCAATTCCGAGGACGGAATTTTTATAAGGGGGGAGGGATGTAATGCCCGTGAATTTTGAACATCCTTATTAATTAAATCTAATTTAATTTAATGAGTTAACGTTGTGTTCTATTTAAACCAACTTGGGTTAATTGGTGGGAGATGTATAAGATGTGTCTATACTTGTGTTGGCAGGTATGATATAACTATGGTTAAGAAATAACCATATGTGAGTCAAGTGTAGGAATTGGTGTGTAATGGCTAAAATGGCCAAGAGTGGTTAATAACCAAGGTAATTATGAAGGGGTAATAACCATTGTATATCCAAGTGGTTAATAACCAATGTAATTATGGCGGGATAATAACCATTGTGTTTAAACAATGTAATTATGACAAGATAATAACCAATGTCTAATAACCAATGAAGAATGGTTAATAACTAATGGATAATTAAGATTTTGCGAAAAGACTATTTTAACCTTAAAAGAAGTTGGGTAATGATTAAAATACCCTTGAGGAAGTTGCTAGGAAGCTTCCTATTATTGATGAAGTGATCAAATTGCCATTGCCTAGTCATGATTAATGACTATTTTGCCCATGGTCTCTACTTTCCTATAAATAGGACCCCTCACCAATGATAGTAGGGGTTGGTTCATTTATTATTCACCAAGTATAGAGAGTAAGAGCTTAGAGAGAAAAAGAGAGTGAGATTAGCATAGTTCATGTATCTCAAGTTCATCACATAATTTGGTAGATCAAGGAGAGTAGCTACAAGATCAAGGTGAAACCCTAAACCATTTCCTTCTTTCTTACTTTGTTTTATTTTCATAGTTTTTAACAGATTTTATTCTAAGACTCAAGAATCATTAGATCTTCATGCTTCATGCATAGATCTAATCCTCTTGAGTGTTAGAATGGAGATTCAAAGGAAGAAAAGGAACTTATGTTCTTAAAGGGTAAAAACCCTAGCTTTTCTTCACTTGGATCACCCATAACTTGAGATCTACAATTTGGATTTGTGATCCGTTGAAAGGGAGTGCTAGGTACATGATTTAGCTAGTAAACCCAAGTGGTAGAACACAAATCCAATAATTTTTGAAGCCTTGGGGGCTATTTTCCCAAAACAGTCCAGCTATAAAACTTAAAGCTTTAAAATCCTAAAAGCTTGCTGTCCTCGTTTTTCCAGTTATGGATCTTTTAAAAATCTAGAAAAAATTACAGAGGTACCTTAAGAAGTTATCTACAAGTAGGAAAAAGAAAGAACACGTTTCGATGTGTAATTTTTGTGTAATGGCTTTTACCGTGAAGGACTCCTAAATATTCATACTCGGATTTCTCACTGTGTGTACCTTGAAATAATATGAAATTTTTACAGTATGTTTATATACATTATGAGAGTGTACGCTGAATATTTTAGAATTTTCTGAGCGAAACTAGATTTATGAAAAATATAACAAGATTCGCAGGTTTTGAGTACTTTAAAAATAGTAAATCATTTTCTAAAATTCCAGGAAAATTTGTGGATCATTGTTGGATCATATACTATCCAGATCCAGAGGATAATAATTTTTAGAACCTATTTGCTATTTTTCATAATAATGTTATAGTTATGGTTAAAAGAAAATAAATGGTTAAATGATGTCATAAATAAGGAAAATGTGATTTTTAAGCTTGGATACTCCTAATATTATATATTCTGACTATTGAGGGGTATTTTGGTAATATTTAATGAGAAATAAATATTTATGACCTTTTTATGGGTAGTAAAGGAGTTGTTTAATAAAGGGTAAAACAATTAGAATAAATTGTTTATTCGCCTAATAACTTATTAAAATATTACTATGATATTTGTAATATAAGAATTCGATATTTTTAAGTAAACAAAAAAATATTAAGATTAAAACTTTATGGAAATATTATTGAATGGGTAATAATATTTGTTTTAAGCATTAATAAATGATTAAGATATTATTAAAATGGCTAATAATATTAGATTAAAATATTATTAATGATATGAGAATTAAAATATTATTAAGAGATTAATAATATTAGATTAAAGTATTATTGGATGATTAAAATATTATTAAGATGTTAATAACAATAGTAAACGAATAAAAGTGTTATTAGTGGACTAATAATACCAAGAGGTGAATTAAATATTATCAGGATTGATAATATTAAGTGGCTTATAGGATTTACGATAGTTTATTAACTTATGTGTGCTATGTGATTTGCTTAATTGTTAAATAAATAGAATAAGTAAGCGTATCGATATACAACTACGCAGTACTAATTGGTAGATCGACGTTATCAATGTTAGGTTCTTCAAGGCCAATTAGTTAAAGCTAGAATTATTTGTAGCTGAGCAGACAGGCAAGTTCCCTAACTCAAACTCGAGTTATGATTTTTGAAGCATGTTAGTGAATAATTATTGTTGATTATTCACATCTATACTGGTTATTGACATTCGCACCTTGTGCAATTGAATTCCTATTCTATTGTTATTGAATTGTGAATTAGATTAAAATTCTTTCAAGCATGAACTATTTATGAGATAGATCTATGCTATTTGTATCAGCTAGATCAAGCATGTCTAAATTTGTGAAATCAAATTTATTTTAAAAGCTGTTCTTATTAATTTGCTATAGTAAGAACTCTTGGCTGAGAAAAGGATAAATTTGATTAAGGCATGATATCAATGCTGGTTTATTAAGTGTTTATGCATAAATCACGGGGTATGAAAGGCTGATCCCCTTGATTACCAAAACTTTTTAAGAGGTCCAGTTTAAATGCTGAGAACCTTGACAAATGTCTATGGTTATTTCCAACCACTCAGTAATTGTCATTCAATTATTCGAATATTCAATTGTCGACTATTAATTCATGTTTTTCACAATTTTATACTGTTGTTGAACATTGAAAGCGAAATTTCCTTCTATTCATGATATATCCCCCTTGTGTATAAACTTGCTAAGCAAACTAGTTGCTTACCCTTGCTATATCATAATCTTTATTTCAGCTAAGACAGAAACGTCTAAAGGAGACAAAGAAAAAGGGAAGGTGCAAGAGTAGTTGCCTCATATAGCTTATGTACTAGTTTATCTTAAATGTTATTTGGCTATGTGAACTCTTATTGTATTGAGGGTATGTTTTAAGTTAAGATTAAAGAACCTTGGGACCATGATTGTAAGACTTTATTACTATTTCGATAAACAATGTATGTTTATTATTCCGCATCAGTTAGAAAGTATGTTTGTTGTTGAGTATCGTGAGCACCGAATTCGAGGTGAGGAGACCCGGATTTGGGGGTGTCACATTCCTCCCTGTCCATATCTCATATGGGGTCTTTGGGACAGATTTGGTAGGTACCTTGTTAAGTAGGTATACAGCCGATTCTAGGGCATAACCCCAGAAGGATACTGGAAGGTCGGTAAAACTCATCATGGAACGAACTATGTCCAACAATGTTCGATTTCTTCTTTCAAATACACCATTCAACTGTGGTGTCCCTGGTGGAGTCCATTGTGAGATTATACCATTCTCTTTGAGACAATTGAGAAACTCATTGGTCAAGTATTCCCCTCCTCGATCCGATCGAAGAATCTTAATACTCTTACTAGTTTGGTTCTCTACTTCATTTCTGAATTCTTTGAACTTTTCAAACGATTCAGATTTGTATTTCATTAAATACACATATCCAAATCTAGAATGATCATCAGTGAAAGTAATAAAATAAGAATACCCTCCTCGTGCATTCGTTGTCATAGGTCCACATACGTCTGTGTGTACCAACGCTAACAACTCTGTAACTCTTTCTCCTTTTCCAGTAAAAGGAGATTTAGTCATTTTACCCATGAGACAAGATTCACAAGTTGGATATGATTCGTAATCAGATAGCTCTAAAAGCCCATCTTTATGCAACTTGGATAATCTTGTTTCATTAATATGACTGAGTTTACAGTGCCACATAAAGGTATAATTAACATCATCTCCTTTTCTTTTCTTAGTTTGTTCAATTTGAAGTATATTTTTCATGCAAGTGAAGTATGTAAAGTCCATTTAGTAAATTACCAACACCATATAAAATATTTTTATTATAAATAGAACAACTATTGTTCTTTATTATAATATCAAAACCATCCATATCCAATACAGAAATTGAAATAATGTTTCTAATGAGTGTTGGAACAAAATAACAATTATTTAAACTAATGGACTTGCCCGAAGGCAGTGTTAAACAATAAGTCCCTACAGCTAATGCAACAACCTTTGCTCCATTTCCCACTCATAGGATGACTTCATCCTTGTTCAGCTTTCTACTTCTGCTTAGTCCCTGCATATTATTACATATGTGAGAACTACAGCCGGTATCCAATACCCAAGTAGAATTTTGACTTTCAGAAAAATTAATTTCAATCATGAACAAACCTAAACCGGAAGTCGAAGCTTCTCCAAGCTTCTTCTGGTCCGCAAGATACTGCTTGCAGTTCCTCTTCCAGTGTCTCGGCTTATTGCAATGGTAGCAAATTCCTTTGCTATCTGGATCAGGTTTCTTTTTATCCTTTCTCTTCGCCTTGCCCTTAGCCTTCTTGTTTTTCTTCTTTTGAGAAGACACCTTGGGCCTCTTCCTTTTCTTGGAAGAATCATCCACTAGTAAGACTTGGTTCTTGTTGGATGAGAAGTGACCTTCAGCAGTTTTCAACATGTTAAGTAACTCAGGCAAGCTGACGTCCAACTTATTCATGTGAAAATTCACAACAAATTGTGAGAAGGTGTTTGGGAGTGACTGCAAGATCAAATCTTGGCTTAACTCCCCATCCATCACGAACCCAAGCTCTCCAAGTTGTTCAATTAGATTGATCATCTTAAGGACATGAGTCTCAACGGCAGTGCCCTCGGTCATACGAGATTGGAAGCGCTCCTTAGATATCTGATATCTAGCAGTCCTACTTTGCTCACCATACAACTCTTTGAGGTGCAGCAATATAGTAGGAGCATCCATAATTTCATGCTGACGCTGAAGCTTGTTACTCATGGATGCGAGCATGATGCATTGAGCCAGGATTGCATCATCTTGCCACTTTCTGAAAGTAGCAATCTCTTCCTCAGAAGCTGTTTCTGCAACACTTGCAGGAACTGGCGAATTTAGGACATAAGAAATCTTTTCAGTAGTGAGAACAATTCTCAGATTCCTTAACCAGCCCGTGTAATTCGGTCCGGTCAGTTTGTTAGCATCAAGTATGCTACGCAGTGATAGTGAGTTTGACATTTTTAAATTCTGCATGTGAAATAAACAACATTTTAGCATACATTCATTTAATTAATTATCAAAATAAATTAGGTCTTTATTTTAAATTGGTATCTCTCATTTTTTTCATCAAACTATATTACCCTCAATATATAGTTCGGCAAATCTAATTAAAGATTTGCTAGTGAGATTAAGGATCCCATTTCAAATGTATATAGCTTTGTGTGTGCACAACAAACTATATATAAATAAATAGGTAGACAACTATTGTCAATTACATCACTATGTAACTCCTTATATTTTGCCTCTTAGATTATGATGGTCAAGTGTGTGCACATCCGAACTAAAATAATCTAAGTTAAGTCCAACCTAGCACTTCCATATATGTGAAGAGAAAGAGACCGCCCTTGTGTGTGCACAACAAAGCAGTAATGTTCAATTCCTTAATAAGCATCAAATATGATAAAACAACATCTTAAATATTTAATACTCGCCTTGTGTGTGCACAACAAACTCATATTAAATATTTAATACTCTATTGTTTTACCATGCTAGAAGGCGACATTCGATATTCTTAATATCTTTGAACGCTTAGGACTTAATATGATTCCTTTGAGGGGTTTGTTATTATTAGTCTCATCTTGATTACAGCGCATGCATATATATATATAAAATACGCGTCATATTATTTTACATGCGAAGCATGTTGGATAATATATAATATATATACATAGTAAACATGCACATATAGAATACTATATTCTACCCGGATTGATTATGGACTTTTATTCTAGTTTGGTTCACTAGAGCCACCAAGTGAACCAAAAGGTCAAACCTAGGGTGCAAGAATAATATTTAAATATAACTATTACATTTAAACCCGAGCTCCATTACAAACGGGTCTTCATGCGCTCCTTGCTCTTTTTTCTCCAATTCTTCAAAATTAATTCTAACTATTCCTATTACATGAACTATTTACAATAAATAGAAACCTTGATCAGTAGTCAAGGGGAAGTACATAGGAGGGAGATAGAATTTACATTAAGAAAAATTAGAGAAGACGAGGTACGCAGACCCCATTTATAAAAACCCATACATTCAAGCATCCACTAAAATAAATCTAATCACACATTGGTCAGTAGTCCATAATCAATCCCTATTTATTATCATACATATCTCTATATGTATCAATAAATAACATTCATCCTATGAATAATAAAACCATTCCATATATGCATTGATATCAATTAATGGGCAAAAGTTTTGCTAATATTTAGTTTTGAAACACAATAAACTCTTTTATTTTAATCAAAAACCAAATCCAAATTAAACTCCTTTAGTTTTAGCAATCTAAAATCCTATTCAAGATAAAATAAACTCTTTTATTTTAAACTTTTATCAATTAAATAAACCATTTATGTTAATTGAGAAAAACAAAATTTTTCAAAGTCTGGACACTGGTGCGGCCGCGGTCCAATTTGAACTAGGAGCGGCGCGGCCGCGCTGCACCCCCAGAAACGTTTTCTGGGGTAGGGTGCGGCCGCGCTCCAGAATGAACTGGAAGCGGCGCAGCCGCGCCGCGACGCAGAATCGGAAAAAAATTTTCAGCCCAAAATCCGATCGTATCGCATATCAATTCATACATGGAATCATCACAATCAATAATTAACACAAGGATTAGGCTCTGATAGCACTGTTAGGTTTGTATATAACGCATACATGTAATCAAATTACATAAATAGGGCGGAAGCGTGATAAAACGGATTTTAAAATTTTCATACAAACCATCACCATGATCTATCCTTGTGTTGAATTATCAATTAAACGAAAGAGAAAGAGAATAAGAATTATACCCTCGTAGTTCAAAGCTTCCTCGTGTTCTCCTCGAATTCCACCGATGAGATTCCTTCCTTTGATCAACGTTAGCCACCCAAGTGTTTGGCCTCTAGAGGTGATCCACCAAGGAAGAATAGGTATTCAAGAAGTTGGGTATTGGCAAAACCCTAGTTTCTATCTCTATAAAAATTACAAATACTCTCCACAATCTAATGCAAGAGTGTGTAACCCTAATCTATGATAAGACTCTTCTTATTTATAGATGTAGGAAAACTCTTTCCTAAACTATTTAGGATTAGGGTTTCTATTATAATTAAACTCCTTTAATTAATTATGCTCCTAATTCAATTAGGAACTCATGGGAGAGTACTTCTATTAATTAATTCCCAATCCCTATTAGGAATTAAATAATAGTAATAGTAATAATAATAATAAGACTCCTCTTATTAATTTATATTTAATATTTCTAAAATATTAAATAATAAATATTATGCTATTTAATTTATTCTATCTCCATAGATTAAATTAAATGCACTTAACTTATTATTACAATTATGTCATTTACTTCTTAAATAAATATTTTCCTTTTGCGGTGTGACCCTTTAGGTTCTCCATATTAAACCGGTTGTGAATAAATCAATTAGAACAATTCTAATCTTATTTAAATAAATAAATTAAACTATTTAATTCATTTAAATAAATAATATTTATTCTACAATAAGGGTAAGCCCCCTTAGCGATCAACGACTTTCCAGATAATATAGATTTCAATATTAATCACAAAAGAACCTTTTAGTGCATAGTTACCGTACAATTCAATCATTCTACCATTCAACGTCTCAATTAAATATAAGACATGGATTTACTGTCAAGTCTTATTTTATTTAATTATATGTATTTCGATTCCCAAATGCACAACTCTAAATAATGCAAATTAGAAACTCCTTTCCAATTTCAGTCTGCCTTGGCCAAGGACTACTGAGTTGTCATTTATCGAATCACATAGGACATTTCATCTTTTACTAGACGAGGTAGATTCTTTGTTAATCATTCACCTATCTCCATGTACAACTAATTATACCCAATCATACCCTTTGATATACCCAAAAGGTCTTAAGGGACATGTCAAAGTATAACTCATCATACACAAGATACTATAATGATCTCAAGTCCAAGGATCACTTGTACTACTATCACTAGAGGAATTCCTATTGACAGGCGAGTAAAACTCCATTAGGTATTCCTTAGCGAGCCACGTTCAGTGAACTTATTCTCCAATAAGCACCTACATACTTGCTTTAGTGTCTCCACACAAATGATTATGAGATCAATCATCCTCTTCTTAAGAGCAAGCAACGTATGTACTAATCTATCCGGATTCACTAATCCCCTTTTTAGTAATCCAACGATTAGGAACAATTTTAGTTTGTGAGCTATCCAGAATTTAGATCTCATTAGCATGATCACCATCATGATTCTAAAAGCATTGCTCAAAACTATGGGTTTATCACATTTAATATAACAACATCATGTAGATAATATAAAATGCCTTTTAAGAAAATCAATTCTTTTATTAATAAATGAATAAGATTACAAAGTATATGCTACATCATATCAAATATGATTGGCTTGTGTGCATACTACTTTCATTATCGTAAGGTGTCCCTTATGATGTAGAATAAATATTATTTATTTATATGAATTAAAGGAGTTTAATTCATTATAAATAATATTAGAATGGTTCTAATTTATTTATTCAACTACTGACATAATATTGAACCTAAAGGGTCACACCGGAAAAAGAAAAATATTATTTTTGAAGTAATTAGCTTAATAATAATAATAATAAATTAAGTGTATTTAATTTATTAGTAGAATAAATTAAATAGCTTAATAATTATAATTAAGTATTTGGAGAAATACTAATTATAAATTAATAAGAAGTATTCTTATTATTCTTATTATTAAATTATTTAATTTCTAAATAGTTTGGGAGTTAAATTAAATTAAAACCCTAGTCCTAAAAGGTTTAGAATGGAAGGTTGGTCTATAAATAAGAGTGGTCTTATTATGGGAAGGACTAATGCAACTCTTACAAGTATTCTTTAAAGCTTAAAAAAGTTAGGAGAGAGAGAAAACTAGGGTTAGCCACCCTAGGTCTAGGGAACCTAAATCTACTTCTTCAATCTATATTCTCTTGATGGATCACCTTTAGAGCGCTACATACATTTTGTAGCTTGCATTTAATCAGGTGGATTGGAGAAGAACGTGAAGGATTAAGGGAGGTGAACTCGTAGTTGTTCAAAAGTTAATTCTACAAAAGGTATAATCCCTTCTTCTTTATCTTGAATTAATAATATCGCATAAGGTGATTCTTGAGATTGCAGAAAAATTTTAAATTCGACTTATGCCAAACTTTAGCTATTTTTAAAATATGATTGTATGTATGTTCTTGTTTTTGCAAACTTACAGTGGCATTAGAGTCATCCTTATGCGAGTTATTAATTATTTTTGATTCATAGATATGTTGATATGTGTTTAGAATAATTTAATTAGGCAAAAATTGTTGGTATAAAATCATGTTTTTGAAGAAAAACATAAAATTCGCGATCTGAAAAAAAAATTTAAAAACTGAATCTTCCCAGCAGCGCTGCAGCGCCGGTCAAAGGAACAAAACTAGCACCGCAGCGCCTGTTTATAGTATAATATCAGCGTCGCAGCGCCCGAATTCAGTTCATTCGCAGCACCGCATCGCAGGAAATAAAAAAAATCTATTTTATTATTTTAATTAAGATAAAAGGTTTATTTTAATTGAAATTGGTTTTCATTTTTTTTTTCCAGAAATTCTAAATTAAAATTAAAGGAGTTTATTTTGATTTGGAATTGGATTAAAATAAAGGAATTTATTTTAATTAGAATTGGATTTCATGCTAACTAATTGGAATTGGAATTAGATTTCATGATAATTAATTAGAGTTAAAATTGAATTTCATACTAACTAATATTGCCCATTAAATGATATCAATATATATTGAATGTTTTATTTTCATTGGATGAATATATTATGATACATGTGATGATATGTATGATTAATCTTTTATTAATACATGTGATGACATGTATGATAATAAAGGGGATGATTATGGAATTTTGACCAATATGTTTGGATTTAATTTTGGTGGATGCATGAATGAATGAGTTTTTATAAATAAAGTTTGCGTATCTCGTCTATCTAATTTTCTGATGTAAATTCTATCTCCCTCCTATGTACTGCCCTTGACTGTTGATCAAGGTTTCTATTTTATTAAAAATAGATTGTAATAGGTTTTATAGAATTACTCAAGAAATTTAAGCTGAAGAGCAGGAGCATTGAAGATGTGACGCCCCCAAATCCGGGTCACCCGAACGGCAGACCTAGTTCGTCACTTTCTCATACATGCATCAAACCATCGATAACTTACAACAAAAATAAAGGAATATTTATATTGATATAACATAAATAATCATGTCCCAAGTCTCGAAACCAAAACTTCTACAAACGTAACTTAATACATAAGGGTAATTAAGTCTTAATACATCACAAAAGTCAACGAGTCTTAATACATAATCAAAAGGGTAATCTTAGCGGTACAAAGCTAATCAGTAGCTTTGCCTTTGTCTTTATCCTTCCCTGAGCTTTCACCACGAGCTCCCACTAACTGAAATATTTTAAGGAAAGCAAGGGTGAGCAACAAATTTATTTAGCAAGTATAATAACAATAATCCCGAATCATCAAATGAAGACTTTATAGCTTACAAGAATCAATAGAATAAAAGATAGCTCAAGAATTTGCACAATCTCGACGAATGATCTCATTAACACAATTGTAGGGCCTCTATGGACCGAATGATTTCAATGTTCCCAAATGGAGGAAATATTCAATACTGAGTAGTCATCATGACACTGAACTTTTACTAGAGCCACCAGAAATTCATCCGATAACCCAACATACTAATACAATAGGTGATCAGCCTAATGTACCTGGTGTTATGCATAACCCTTTTCACATACTGTTCGCGCGCGTGTCGATTCCCCGACATACATACTGTTTCCCCTGCTATGAGGACTGTTCATCTCAGCTTTACATAGGAATCCA
Source organism: Aralia elata (assembly GCA_034770075.1). NCBI lineage: Eukaryota > Viridiplantae > Streptophyta > Magnoliopsida > Apiales > Araliaceae > Aralia > Aralia elata. Next base: position 26,016,704 of record CM068388.1, on the reverse strand, counting down.
AACCAAACAATTTGATCGGATAGCTTTACTTAACAACAATGATGATTAAATATACGTCTAGCCGAAACAATTGGCTTTGACATCTATCTTATGTAGTTCATGGAATATAGAACTTGAAAGCTCAAATAACATGCGTTGAAGCATAGCTAGATAACGTGAATGATTATCAATTCATTCTAAGAGTATTTGCAATATAACAATGATTGAAGTAGAGGAACCTGTACAGAATATCTTGAATAAGATAAGAAACCCGCTTAATGAAGCAATACTTGCAACAATATACAACATTTGTATAGGATAGGAAACTTGCTCAAATAAAATAGTTGAGTGAGGAACTTGCAATAATATAGAATAATTGTCCAATTATAACTTGAGTAAGATAGAACTTCCTCAATAAATAGCTTGAATAAAGTTAAGAGAACTTGCTCGAATATAAATTGAATTGGGTTAAGAAACTTGCCTGAAGCGCTGCTACAATATTACAACACACGCTCCTTAATATCCTTGTAAATCCCTTCTAGGTGCTAAGAAATTGTTAGGTTCGATTGGATTGAGTTCCTCCTCTCTTCTCCCGCTCACTTTCCTTCTTGTTCTTCCGTGTTCTTCTTCCTCTTCTTTTCTTGTTCTTCTATTTCTTCCTCAATGCTCTTTCACTCTCATGAATCTGCAGCACCCTCACACTCAATCTCTCTTTATCTGCTATTAGTTTAGGGAAGGAATGGGAGAGAAGAAGTTTGAATGCAATGGCAGCTTGGAGGCTTCGGGGGGATGAAGGGAGTGGCTCAAGAATGCTCAATAATTTGGGGAGTTAATGTATTGAGCCTAACAAAATAGCATCATGCTTCCGCCTATACTCTCTACTCCATGCATTTGATTGTTCCAAGGTTTAAGTTGGTTCCCTCTTGGAGTAACATACTAAAATAAATACCCAAATACACAAAAATATACCCGAATACTCACTTTTGAACCCAATTTGGTAAATAACTCTACCCGAAATTAAAATGGGTACTCCCATAAATTATTGGGACACACAAAAATAATTACTACTGAGTTTGTCCATTTATTCGGAACAGTCATATTATATATTTCGGATACCGAATACAACACAAATGGGCTCAAAATGAAAGTCTGACACTTGAAAAAATTATCAATTCGCACACTTGTATTATTGAAATTTATTAAGGTAAAAAAAGACGTAAAACATTATGGCGTGAATAGTACCTCGGTAAACGTGCCCGTGAATAGTGATTTTACGATTTTTCGCGAAGTCAATATATTCACCCTAACGACACTATAACACATGAAATTTAACACATACACATATTTTAGGTTATAACACAAGCTTTAAGCACATAACACATAATAATATAAATAAAGTTAAAAATTCATTTCATTCATACATAAACTCGGGTTACAAGGAAATTCAAAATTCCTGATTGTTACAGAAGACCCATTTGTAATGGAGTCTGGGTTTGAATGTAATAGTTATATTCACTATTTTATTCTTGCACCCTAGGTTTGACCTTTAGGTTTACTCACTGGCTCGAGCAAATCAAACTAGAATTAAGTTCATAATCATCCCAAGTAGTATTCTATATGTGCATGTTAATTATATATATATATATATATTAATATATTATTATACATAAGATGTATGTTTAATATGACGCACATTTATATATATATTTGCATGCGCACTAAACAAGATGAGACAATTAATAACAAAAACCCTCAAAGAAGAAAATATTAAGTTGATTACGTTCAAAGATATTTAGAATGTCGGATGTAGCCTTCTAGCATGATAAAGCAATAGAGTATCAAATATTTAATATAATTTGTTGTGATCACACAAGACTTATATTAAGTGTTTGAGATGTTGACTTTATTACATTGGATGTTTATAAGGAATTGAAGAATACATGTTTTGTTGTGCACACACAATGACCGTATTTTTCTCTTCACTTATATGAAAATGCTAGTAATGACTTAACTTAGATTATTTTAGTTCAGCTGTGCACACACTTAACTATTATAATCTAAGAGGAAAAATTGAAAGGAGTTACATAGATGATATAATTAGCAAAAGTTGTCTATCTATTGAATAAATATATAGTTTGTTGTGCACACACAAGGCCGCATATTTATGGCAATAGGATCTTTATCTCATTACCGAATTTTATTAGATCTGCCGAATTATATATAGAGGGTTATATAATTTGATGAAAATAGTGGGGGATACTATTTTAATAAAGACCTAATTAATTTGGTAATTAATAAAATGAATAAATGCTAATGTTGTTATTAAAATTTCATTTACAAAATTTTACGATGTCTAATTCACTATCACTGCAAAGCATATTAGGTGCAAATAAGTTAACCGGACTGAACTATACAGATTGGTTAAGGAATTTGAGAATTATTCTCACTGCTGAAAAGCTATCTTATGTCCTTAATTTGTCAGTCCCTGCAACTGTTGCAGACGAAACCTTTAAGGAAGAGATTGCTACTTTTAGAAAGTGGCAAGATGATGTTACGGTAGCTCAATGCATCATGTTGGCATCCATGAGTAACGAGTTACAGCGTCAACACGAGAAAATGGATGCACCTACCATGTTGCTTCACCTTCAAGATTTGTATGGTGAGGAGAGTAGGTCTGCTAGATATGAAATATCTAAGGAGCTCTTCTGATCTAGAATGACCGATGGTACTACAATACAGACACATGTCCTCAAAATGATAAATCTGATTGAACAATTGGGACAACTGGACTTTGTAAAGGATGGAGAGTTGAGCCAAGATCTGATCTTGCAGTCACTCCCGGACTCGTTCTCATAATTTGTTATGAATTTTCACATGAAAAAGCTAGATGTCAGCCTGCCTGAGTTGCTTAACATGTTGAAAACTGCGGAGAGTCACTTTCTAACTAAGAAAGACCAAGTCTTATTGGTAGATGAACCTTCCAAGAAAAGGAAGCGGGCCAAAAGATCTTCTAAAAAGAAGAAAAATTCAAAGAAGGCAAAAACTAAGGGCAAAAAGAAGAAAACTAATGCGGATATCAAAGGAGTTCGCTTCCACTACAATAAGCCTGGACACTGGAAAAAAAAACTGCAAGGAGTATCTTGCGGAGCTTAAGTAGAAGAAGCTTGTTGAAGGCTTTGGCTACAGATATAGGTTTGTTCACGATTGAAATAAATCTTTCTGTAAGTTAAAGTTCTACTTGGGTATTGGATATCGGTTGTGGTTCTCACATATGTAATTCTATGCAGGGCCTAAGTAGAAGTAGAAAGATGAACAAAGGAAAAGTAGTCCTACGCATAGGGAATGGAGTACAGATTGCTGCATTAGCCGTGGGAACTTATAGTTTAGCATTACCTTCAGGCAAATCAATTAATTTAGTAAATTGTTATTATGTTTCAGTTCTCATTAGAAACATTATTTCAATTTCATTGTTGGACAAAGAAGGTTTTAATATTCTATTCAAGAATAATAGTTATTTTATTTATATTGGTAACGTTTTGTTTTGAACTGGTAGATTAATTGATAGACTTTAGATACTTGACTTGCATGAAAATATTTTTCAAATTAAACAAACTAGTAAAAGGAAAAGATGATGTGAATCATACCTTCATATGGCACAGTAGACTCAGTCACATTAATGAAACAGTACTAAACAAGCTGCATAAAGATGGGCTTTTAGAACCATATGATTTTGAGTCATATCCAACTTGTGAATCTTGTCTCATGGGAAAGATGACTTGTGACAACCCAGATTTTTGAGAATAATATTGAAATAAAGATTTAATAAAATTCATATTATGAGGCGTAACGGGTTTGAATGTAAAATTATATATGTACTATACATATATGTATGTGATTTATGTGGTGATTTTAATATGTATATATAGGTATGAAATATATACATAGATTCTGAATGAATGAGTTAATTGATTATTAATGTAACGATCGCGAATCGTGAGTACCCTTGTAATTCGGGTTTATCGATATTATTAAATGTATTAATTTTAATTTTATGAGAAGTGTTTAAAGGTTATATTATAACTTGGATTATGCGAATATATGAATTTTTAAGTGTGGTTGTCTCGTAGAAGCGAATAAATTGATTTCGCGGGAAAAAAATTGCTAAATCACTATTCGAGGGGCACTATTCACGCCAAAATATTTTTATGTCTTTTTCGATTTTGAGTAATTTCATTAAAGCGTGTACGCGAAGAAATAATTTTTTCAAGCGTTGGAACTTTTATTATGGGTGACCCGAATAAATGGCCTAACACAAGATTTATTATTTTTACCCAACCCATGACCCATGTGGGATTTATTAGAGGTAGAATAATACTGATTTGGGTATTAAAGGAGGAAGTATTCGGTATTTTCATGGCCTAAACATGCTTGACCAATAAGAATAGAGAAGGAGACACGTGAACCAATAGAATTTGGGCAAAGGGGAGTGGTCGGCAGGAGGAGGAGTGTGCAAAGCTCCATGTATTGGTTATTGCATTGGCCAACATTTCTTCTCATTTGTGCTACCAAGGAAGCTCGGGTGCCACACTTCCATTCTCCAAAATTCATCCTCTTCCTTATTCCATTTTCATTTCAGCAGACCAATTGCTAGAATTAAAGAGAGAGAGAATTACAGGGGAACAAGAGAAAGAAAGGAAGAGAGCTCGGATGAACTCCCTCCATTCTCCCGAAGCCTCCATTCAATCTCCCATTCCATTCCAATATTCTTTCCACACCATTTCCAAGTGAGTGCTTCTACATGAACATGTTTTTTGGACATGGAAATTGGACATTTCCATGTTCCCTTGTTTTTTTTTAATTTTTTTTTTGGTATATATCCAAACATATTTATATTATGGATTTATAAAAAAAAATTAAAAAAAACAAAAAAAATTAGGTGTAATTTGGATATATATCAAAAAAATGGTTGTATGGGCCCATACAACCATTTTTTTTGATATATATCCAAATTACACCTAATTTTTTTTGTTTTTTTTATTTTTTTTATAAATCCATAATATAAATATGTTTGGATATATACCAAAAAAAAATTAAAAAAAAAACAAGGGAACATGGGTAAACTAGGGGACCGGTCCAATTTTCCGATCCAATTGGCCGGTCCGCCTAGACTTACTGTTTCCAAGTAGCTGCAAAACCAAGGAAGAAGAAGTTCTGGAGAGAGAGAATAACATAGAGATAGTATTGAAGAAAAAGAAGAAACTTGAAAGAAGAAGGAAGGAACACGGGAGGAAGAAGAAGAGAAGAAAAGAGAAGCCAAGCAAGAACAAGCACTCAAGCCAAGCCTAACTAGTCTTCTTAACACCTAAAAGGGATTTATAGAGGTAAATCATCAACCTAAATCCATTCCATTTGATTTTGGTTAGATTTTTCCAGTTTTCATGGTTTTAAAGCTTTTATGCTTGTAGGGTGGCTTGGTTGCGATTCTTGTTGTTGTTGTTTGTTATGGATGGTTGGTAATGTTGTTAAGAGGTTCTGTAAGCCATTAATAACATTAAAGTGGAACGAAAATGAAGAAAATCCTTACATGTGCTTAATGGAGGAAAACTTTGGATATTTTTGGACAAAAGGACTTTCATACGATTTTAGAGGACATGTTAGCTATGATTTTGTGATTGTTTAGTTTATTTGTTGTTATGGGATTGTAGTTACAGGGGATACAAAAGCTAACCCAACTGAAACGGATTAAAAGGTGTTAAAACAAATTTGTAGCAAAAGTTTTAGTAAAACATGTTTAGAAAATGAAGAGCGGATGAATAGTGGCCATTGTATACATTTTTGGTATTAATGTGCTACATGAAAAATTCTGAGTTTTTGTGTAGTTGTAGTACACTGAGTTAGGAGTCTGAGGATTTAGAGCGTATGCACTCCGACCTCGGATGAGGGAGTTATGACATTTGGGAGGAAAGGTGTCAAGTTTGTCCAAAAACGCAGAAAACTTAGTCTTGGGGGACTTTTGGGCCAATTTTGTGGCCTGATAATGAGTCTATAAAATTATGAATTCATAGTGGTTTTGGAGAGCATGTTATAAGCTTTCCATAGCCTCCGAAATAGCCTAATTCCGACTTATAACGAAGGAGTTATGAAGGTTTGAAGTATATGCATCGAAATAGAGCATGCTGGAACGAAAACTAAGTGGGGGATACTGAGGTTGGGCGCGGGCGCGCGGATATGGACGCGGGCGCGCAGATAGGCGCATGTGTTGGGCAGCTTTGACCTCCAATAGTAAAATGGGCATAACTTTCTCATAAAAACTTAGATTGAGTTGATTCAAGATGAGTCAGAACGAGAAAGAGTAGACCTACAACTTTCCTTTAATAACTGTTCATATTTAAGGTTGGGAGAAATTTCAAAATTGGTCATCTTTAGGACTGTTGTGCATTCGGAAGCAATCAGAGGGCGTCGAGCATGCACGTATGCAACGTGTAATGCTTTCGACGATAAAAGATATTGTTCTAAGTTCTAAGACATGAACATTATGTATTATAATGATGCTTATCATTAACCATTGAGTATTAAACAATTCGAATGAGCGTGCTAAGCATACGCAAATGCATGTCGCTTGGGCGTTCGAGTAGACAAGTTGGGCATATGGGTATGCAAGCGTCGTAACGCCGTAATAAGTGTGTGTAACCTTGTTTAATATTATGTTTCTAATATGAATGAAACATTATGGAGTGATGTAACCCAACGTATGAGCATGCTAAGCACATGCAAAAGAGGCGAATTAGGCATGTGACACGTAAACGTCGAAACGCCGTGTAACATGTTAATGAACTTAAATAGTGTTTCGATTCAAATGAAACGAACATTATAAGATATGAAATGGGGTTATTATAAACCAATAAGGATTGATGATGATGAGGGTCATAACGTTTTCAAACGACGCGACGCCGAGAAATGTTTTAGAGTTAATCGCATTAATTGTCGATAATGCGCGAACAATATGAGATAAGAATTATTATAATGTGAACCAATATTTGAAGCCTTTTAAGTGGCTAATTGGTATTTTATTATTAAATAAATTGTGTAGGATATTTGAAGGACGAGCTATCATAATTTGGCGAGGAACTCTTAAGGAAAGTTCTTTCAGTAACTTATTGACTTGTTTAAATGTATTGATGTACATGAATTGATCGTTAAATCAGTCACCCTTATTTGAACTATATGAGAGCATGATTAAAAATGTGCACGTTGTGCAACTATATGACTATGTTGTTCTATGTGGAACTTGAATTATTGTAAATATACAATATGAGTTGCATGAGGTATGCTATGAGATGCATGATGCATGTATATAGGTGCATTGCATAAGATTTATAATGCATGAACAAGATGTATAGTATGAGAATCATGATGCATGGATAAAATACAAACTTATGTGTTACGTGAAGCATGAAATGTGAAAACTTTTATTTCTTGTTGAGCCGTCGTGCTCATACTTGCAAAATAAAACTTTTAAAGATTCAAGATGCAACGAATTCTCTTGTTATCGTATTGATAAGGATTAGAGGCGCAGAGAAGAAGGAAAGTTATTTTATTTCCTCATTATAGTTAATTGGTCGTAATGACTGTATACGATGTATGTGAATTAGATTATCCAAACCTTGAGTTAAAAATGGAGGTTATCCATTATAGTAGTTAAGATGGGATTATGTAATTTACTTGTTCAGTAAACTAGACGGATGATGATGTTGTATAAAGGTTATTATATAACGAATGTTTGGTTATTGAATAACTTTGTGAATATTTAGGGATCAAATAAAGTTCGAATCTAAACCTTGCGTTCACATAGGAGATATTGTAAAGGATCATGGTATTTATTCAACCTTGATCGTAAGTGTAGAATTTAAAGGTTACAAAATCTGGAATTGTAATAAAGACTATAATGGTAAGTTTTAATACTCATTGTTATAGAGTACTGTTATGTACAACATGAATAGAATTAAATTTGTAATGATTATTAAATGATGTATTAGTTAAGGTCTTCGTACTTAGGTTTAGATGGGAACATGTTGTAATAATATTATAATTACATTCATGTAGTAAAATTATGTTACAAGGGTTGTATAATGATGCACCGGATTCGAGGTTATGGTAACCCGGATTTGGGGCCGTCATATGACTAAATCTCCATTTAGTGGACATAGAGAGAGTTGCAGGGTTGTTAGAGTTGGTACATGAAAGTAGTATGCACACAAGCCAATCATATTTGATATGATGTAGCATATACTTTGTCATCTTATTCGTTTGTTAAAGGCATTTTACTTTATCTATACGGTGCTGTTATATTAAATGTGATAAACCCATAGTTTTGAGCAATGTTTTTAGAATCATGATGGTAATCATGCTAATGAGATCTAAATTCTAGATAGCTCACAAACTAAAATTGTTCCTAATCGTTGGATTACTAAAAAGGGGATTAGTGAATCCGGATGGATTAGTACATACGTTGCTTGCTCTTATGAAGAGGATGATTGATCTCATAATCGTTTGTGTGGAGACACTAAAGCAAGTATGTAGGTGCTTATTAGAGAATAAGTTCACGGAACGTGGCTCGCTAAGGAATACCTAATGGAGTTTTACTCGCCTGTTAATAGGAATTCCTCTAGTGATAGTAGTACAAGTGATCCTTGGACTTGAGATCATCATAGTATCTTGTGTATGATGAGTTATACTTTGACATGTCCCTTAAGACCTTTAGGGTATATCAAAGGGTATGATTGGGTATAATAAGTTATACGTGGATATAGGTGAATGATCAATAAAAAATCTACCACTTCTAGTAAAAGGAGAGAATGTCCTATGTGATTCGATAAATGACGACTCAGAAGTCTTTGGCCAAAGAAGATTGAAATTAGAAAGGAGTTTCTAATTTGCATTAATTAGAGTTGTGCATTTGAGAATCGAAATACATATAATTAAATAAAATAAGACTTGACAGTAATTTCATGTCTTATATTTAATTGGGACATTGTATGGTAGAAGGATTGAATTGTACGGTAACTATGCACTGAAAGGTTCTTTTATGATTAATGTTGAAATCTATATTATCTGGAAAGTCGTTGATCGCTAAGGGGGCTTACCCTTATTGTAGAATAAATATTATTTATTTAAATGAATTAAATAGTTTAATTTATTTATTTAAATAAGATTAGAATTGTTCTAGTTGATTTATTCACAACCGGTTTAATATGGAGAACCTAAAGGGTCACACCGCAAAAGAAAAATATTTATTTAAGAAGTAAATGGCATAATTGTAATAATAAGTTAAGTGTATTTAATTTAGTCTATGGAGATAGAATAAATTAAATAGCGTAATATTTATTATTTAATATTTTAGAAATATTAAATATAAATTAATAAGAGGAGTCTTATTATTATTATTACTATTACTATTATTTAATTCCTAATAGGGATTGAGAATTAATTAATAGAAGTACTCTCACATGAATTCCTAATTGGATTAGGAGTTTAATTTAATTAAAGGAGTTTAATTAGAATAGAAACCCTAATCCCAAATAGTTTAGGGAAAGGTTTTCCTTCATCTATAAATAAGAGAAGTCTTATCATAGATTAGGGTTACACACTCTTGCATAAGAATTGTAGAGAGTACTTACAATTTCTATAGAGATGGAAACTAGGGTTTTGCCAACACCCATCTTCTTGAATAAGTATTATTCCTTGGTGGATCACCTATAAAGGCCAAACACTTGGGTGGCTAACGTTGATCAAAGGAAAAAATTTAATCGGTGGAATTCAAGGAGAACGCGAAAGAATTGGAGGTGAACTTGTACCTGAGGAAGCTAGAATTCTACAAGGGTATAATTCTTATTCTCCATCTCTTTCGTTTAATTAATAATTGTGCATAAAGAAAGATCATGGTGATGGTTTGTATAAAATTTTAAAATCTGATTTTATCGCGCTTCCGCTTTATTAATGTAATTTGATTGCATGTTCACGCTATGTACAAACCTAACAGTGGTATCAAGAGCCAAACTTTATGTGAATTATTAATTGTTTTGATTCTGTATATACATTGATATGTGTTTAGAACAATTTAATTGGGCATAATTGTTTGTGTAAAATTATTTTTTTTTTATTTTGATTTTATTTATTTTCAATTAAGATAAAAGGTTTATTTTAATTGGAATATGATTAAAATTAAAAGTTTTATTTTAACTTGGAATGTGATTCTATGTTAACTAGAATAAAGGAGTTTATTCATATATGGAATAGGATTCCATGTTTTCTAGAATAAAGGAGTTTATTCATATATGGAATAGGATTCCATGTTTCATAGAATAAAGGAGTTTATTCACATATGGAATAGGATTCCATGTTTCCTTAAAAAATAAAGATGTTTATTTTGATAAGGAATATGATTCAACATATTTTATTTTCCAACAATTTTAAGTTAAAAATAAAGGTGTTTATTTTAAACTTGAAATTAGTTTCCATATTAATTAAAATAAAGGAGTTTATTTTGATTTGGAATTTGATTAAAATAAAGGAGTTTATTTTTATTCAAAAAAAAAATTTAAATTAAAATAAAAGAGTTTATTTTGATTTGGAATATGATTAAAATAAAGAAGTTTATTTTAATTGAAATTGGATTTCATGATAACTAATTAGAGTTGGAATTAGATTCCATGATAACTAATTGGAGTTGAAATTGAATTTTATACTAACTAATATTGCCCATTAAATGATATCAATGCATATATGGAATGGTTTTATTATTCATGGGATGAATGTTATTTATTGATACATATAGAGATATGTATGATAATAAATAGGGATTGATTATGGACTATTGACCAATGTGTGATTGGATTTATTTTAGTGGATGCTTGAATATATGGGTTTTTATAAATGGGGTCTGCGTATCTCGTCTTCTCTAATTTTTCTTAATGTGAATTCTATCTCCCTCCTATGTATTTCCCCTTGACTGCTGATCAAGGTTTCTATTTATTGTAAATAGTTTTTGTAATAGGACTAGTTAGAATTAATTTTGAAGAATTGAAGACAAAGAAGCAAGGAGCGCTTGAAGACCCATTTGTAATGGAGCCCGGGTTTAAATGTAATAGTTATATTTAAATTTAATTTTTGCACCCTAGGTTTGACCTTTTGGTTCACTTGGTGGCTCTAGTGAACCAAACTAGAATAAAAGTCCATAATCAATCCGGGTAGAATATAGTATTCTATATGTGCATGCTTACTATGTATATATTATATATTATACAACATGCTTCGCTTGTCAAATAATATGACGCGTATTATATATATATATATATATGTGCATGCGCGCTAAACAAGATGAGACTAATAATAACAAACCCCTCAAAGAAATTATATTAAGTCCTAAGCGTTCAAAGATATTAGGAATATCGAACGTCGCCTTCTAGCATGGTAAAACAATAGAGTATTAAATATTTAATATGAGTTTGTTGTGCACACACAAGGCGAGTATTAAATATTTAAGATGTTGTTTTATTACATTTGATGCTTATAAATAGACTGAACGATGCTGTTTTGTTGTGCACACACAAGGACAGTGTTTTTCTTTCGAATATATGGAAGTGCTAGGTTGGACTTAACTTAGATTATTTTAGTTCGGATGTGCACACACTTGACCATTATAATCTAAGAGGCAAAATACAAGGAGTTACATAGTGATGTAATTGACAATAGTTGTCTACCTATTTATTTATATATAGTTTGTTGTGCACACACAAGGCTATATACATTTGAAATGGGATCCTTATTCTCACTAGCAAATCTTTAATTAGGATTTGCCGAACTGTATATTGAGGGTAATATAGTTTGATGAAAATAGTGGGAGATACCAATTTAAAATAAAGACCTAATTTATTTTGGTAATTAATTAAAAATGAATGTATGCTGAAATGTTGTTAAATTACAAATTCATTTATAGAATTTTACAATGTCTAATTTACTATCACTGCGGAGCATATTAGATGCTAATTAACTGGACCAAATAACACGGAATAGTTAAGAAATTTGAGAATAGTTCTCAAGGCTGAAAAGCTATCTTATATCCTTAATATGCATATCCCTGCAATGGTTGTAGACAATGCCTCAGAGGAAGAGATTGCTACTTTTAGAAAGTAGTAAGATGATGCACAGTTGGCTCAATGCATCATGCTCGCATCCATGAGTAACGAGCTTCAGCATCAGCATGAAACTATGGATGCTCCTACTATACTCCTACACCTTCAAGGAGTTGAAGGGTGAGGAAAGTAGGACTATTAGATATCAGATATCTGAGGAGCTCTTCCGATCTAGAATGACCGATGGCACTACAGTATAGACAAATGTCCTAAAATGATCAATATGATTGAACAATTGGGACAACTGGGTTTTAATGGATGGAGAGTTGATCCAAGATTTGATCTTGCAATCACTTCCGGACTCTTTCTCACAAATTGTTGTGAATTTCCACATGAACAAGCTATATGTCAGCTTGCCTGAGTTGCTTAAACATGTTGAAAACTGTAAAGAGTCACTTTCCAACCAAGAAAGACCAAGTCTTACTGGTAGATGATTCTTCCAGGAAGCGGAACAGGGCCAAAGGATCTTCTTAAAAGAAGAACAATTCAAAGAAGGTAAATGGAAAGGCAAAAACAAAGGACAATAAGAATAAGACTGATGCAGATAGCAAAGGAGTTTGCTTCCACTGCAATAAGCCGGGATACTAGCAAGGAAACTGTAAGGAGAATCTTACAGAGGCTAACCAGAAGAGGCTTAGTGAAGCTTCGGTTATAGATATAGGTTTGTTCATGATTGAAATAAATTTTTCTATAAGTCAAGGTTCTACTTGGGTATTGGATACCGGCTGTAGTTCTCACGTATGCAATCCAATGCAGAGACTAAGCAGAAGTAGAAAGCTAAACTAAGAGTAAGTAATCTTATGTGTAGGAATGGAGCAAATGTTGCTGCATTAACCATAGGAACTTATAGTTTAGCATTGCCTACGGGCAAGTCTATTAAGTTAATAAGTTGTTATTATGTTCCAGTTCTCTTTAGAAACATTATTACTTCCGTTGTTGGACAAGGAAGGTTCTGGTATTATATTTAAGAACAATTGTTGTTCTATTTATAATGATAATGTTTTGTTTGAAGCTGGAAGATCACTTCATAGACTTTGTATACTTGACTTACATGAAAAATAATTTTGCAAATTGAACAAACTAGTAAAAGAAAAAGGAGATGGTCATTCAAAGAGTTGAATGTGTGTATTTGATGAAATATAAGTCTGAATCATTTGAAATGTTCAAAGAATTCAGAAGTGAAACAAATTGACAAAGTATTAAGATTCTTTGATCAGATCGAAAAAAGAATACTTGAGCAATGAGTTTCTAGATCATCTCAAAATGGTATTTTCTCATAATGGACACTTCCTGATACGCAATAATTGATTGGTGTATCTAAAAGGAGAAATTGTACCTTGTTGGACATGGTGCAGTCCATAATGATTTTTACCGACATTCTAGTATCCATCTGGGGTTATGCCCTAGAAACGGCTGCATATCTACAAAATAAGGTAACCTCAAAAATCTGGCCCCAAGACTCCATAAAAGTTATGGATAGGGAGGATTCCTAATCTTAAGTATGTTAAGATAAGGGTTGTCCAGCTTATGTGAAAAGGTTTCAAAGATAAGTTTGGGACAAAATCTGACAAGTGCAGATTTGTGGGATATCCTAAAGAAAGTTTAGTGTATTATTACTATAATCCTACACGCTGCCTTCGTAGATAAAGGTGTTTATCATTGAAGGAGCTAGTGGGAGGGTAATAGATCTTGAAGGAGTTCAAGAACCCCAAAGCACTTTAAGTCGAACCGTGGAACCTGTAGATAGACCTATTGTACCACAACCGAATCGTAAATCTGGAAGAGTACCGAAGATACCTGGGAGGTATGGATTCATCATAGAGGATGATGATGAGGTACGCATCATAAATGATGATGATCCAGTTATATACGATGAGGCTATGAGTAGAAGACACTCAGAGAAATGACAGATGGCCATGAAATCCGAAATGGACTCCATGTATGAGAACCAAGTATAAACTCTGGTTACTCCACAAAAGGGCATAGTGCCTAGAGTGTGAATATGGGTCTTTAAGAGAAAGATTGGGGCAAATGGCAAGGTGGAGACCTATAAGACCAGACCTGTTTAAAAGGTTTCAAATAAAGTCAAGGAGTTGACTGTGATAAAACCTTATTACTGGGTAATGCTCAAGTCCATTTGGATTTTGCTTGTGATTGCAGCTTATTACGAAATCTGGCAAAAATGGATGTGGAGACACCCTTCCTCAATGAAGACTTGAGGAGAATGTATGTATGATACAGCCAGAGGAATTTGTTTTAAAGGTTGAAGCAAATCATGTTTTAAGCTACAATGATCCATTGATGGATTGAAGCAAGCTTCTCAAAGATGGAACATTCATTTTGATGAGACAATCAAAAGAGTTTTATTTTATCAAAAACGGGAATGAACCTAGTGTATACAAAAGGATCAGTGGGAGCGTTGTGACATTCTTGGTATTATATGTTGATATACTACCGACAAGGAATAACACACCAATGCTACAATCAGTAAAGATAAAATTGTCTAAACATTCCTCCATGAATGACTTGGGAGGAGCATCCTATAAATTGGGGATATAAGTCTATATAGATAGATTTAAAAGGATGTTCGGCTTGACCCAAGGAACGTATATTCATTTGATGCTAAAGGCGTTTAGCATGGCAAACTCCAAGAGAGGTCTCATGATGATGAGCCATGGAGAGAATCTCTCTAAAATTGTCCCCAATTGAAAGAGAGATCGCATGAGTTACTATCATGTATGCAATGAATATACTAGGCTTGATGTTGATCAGTCATATTCTGGAGAAGATTACTGTAAGACAGTGATAAACATCTTTAGGTACTTAACTGGTACTGAAGATGTGATTATGGTTCATGGTAGGTCTGAATTAAAACTAGAGGGCTAAACAGACTCAAGTTTTTCAGACTGACCAAGACGATAACAAATCCACTTTAGGGTAAAACGTTACCTTGAAAGGTGGTGCAGTGAATTGGGAAAGTTCCAAACAGCAAAGAGTTGCTGGTTTAATGACAAAGACAAAGTATATAGCTGTAAATGAAGCTGCAAGTTGATTGTTTGGATGAAAAGTTCATTACAGAACTAGGAATAGTTCCTAAGTCTCATCTTGGATTCAAACATGTGTTGCGGCACTTTCATTTGATTAGTAAAATCATTGAAAGAAGAAAAGTCACTATAGAGATAGTGGACTCTCGAGAACAGCATTGCATATCCATCTACTGAAGCTTTATCCAACAGCAGGATAATCGTCACTTAGAGAAGAAGGGTATTAGATACCATGGTGATTGGCTTTAGTGCAAGTGGGAGATTGAAAGTGGTATGCACACAAGCCAATCATATTTGATATGATGTAGCATATACTTTGTAATCTTATTCGTTTGTTAAAGGCATTTTACTTTATCTATACGGTGTTGTTATATTAAATGTGATAAACCCATAGTTTTGAGCAACGTTTTTAGAATCATGATGGTGATCATACTAATGAGATCTAAATTTTAAATAGCTCACAAACTAAAATTGTTCCTAATCGTTGGATTACTAAAAAGGGGATTAGTGAATCCGGATAGATTAGTACATACGTTGCTTGCTCTTATGAAGAGGATGATTGATCTCATAATCATTTGTGTGGAGACACTAAAGCAAGTATGTAGGTGCTTATTAGAGAATAAGTTCACTGAACGTGGCTCGCTAAGGAATACCTAATGAAGTTTTACTCGCCTGTCAATAGGAATTCCTCTAGTGATAGTAGTACAAGTGATCCTTGGACTTGAGATCATCATAGTATCTTGTGTATGATGAGTTATACTTTGACATGTCCCTTAAGACCTTTAGGGTATATCAAAGGGTATGATTGGGTATAATAAGTTATACATGGATATAGGTTAATGATCAATAAAGAATCTACCACTTCTAGTAAAAGGAGAGAATGTCCTATGTGATTCGATAAATGACGACTCAGAAGTCTTTGGCCAAAGAAGAATGAAATTAGAAAGGAGTTTCTAATTTGTATTAATTAGAGTTGTGCATTTGAGAATCGAAATACATATAATTAAATAAAATAAAACTTGACAGTAATTTCATGTCTTATATTTAATTGGGACATTGTATGGTAGAAGGATTGAATTGTACGGTAACTATGCACTGAAAGGTTCTTTTATGATTAATGTTGAAATCTATATTATCTGGAAAGTCGTTGATCGCTAAGGGGGCTTACCCTTATTGTAGAATAAATATTATTTATTTAAATGAATTAAATAGTTTAATTTATTTATTTAAATAAGATTAGAATTGTTCTAGTTGATTTATTCACAACCGGTTTAATATGGAGAACCTAAAGGGTCACACCGCAAAAGGAAAATATTTATTTAAGAAGTAAATGGCATAATTGTAATAATAAGTTAAGTGTATTTAATTTAGTCTATGGAGATAGAATAAATTAAATAGCTTAATATTTATTATTTAATATTTTAGAAATATTAAATATAAATTAATAAGAGGAGTCTTATTATTATTATTACTATTACTATTATTTAATTCCTAATAGGGATTGTGAATTAATTAATAGAAGTACTCTCACATGAATTCCTAATTGGATTAGGAGTTTAATTTAATTAAAGGAGTTTAATTAGAATAGAAACCCTAATCCTAAATAGTTTAGGGAAAGGTTTTCCTACATCTATAAATAAGAGAAGTCTTATCATAGATTAGGGTTACACACTCTTGCATAAGAATTGTAGAGAGTACTTACAATTTCTATAGAGATGGAAACTAGGGTTTTGCCAACACCCATCTTCTTGAATAAGTATTATTCCTTGGTGGATCACCTATAAAGGCCAAACACTTGGGTGGCTAACGTTGATCAAAGGAAAGAATTTAATCGGTGGAATTCAAGGAGAACGCGAAAGAATTTGAGGTGAACTTGTACCTGAGGAAGCTAGAATTCTACAAGGGTATAATTCTTATTCTCCATCTCTTTCGTTTAATTAATAATTGTGCATAAAGAAAGATCATGGTGATGGTTTGTATAAAATTTTAAAATCTGATTTTATCGCGCTTCCGCTTTATTAATGTAATTTGATTACATGTTCGCGCTATGTACAAACCTAACAGTACACACAAATATATGTAGACTTATGACAACAGATGCTAGAGGAGGGTATTCGTATTTCATTACTTTTACTGATGATCATTCATGATTTAGATATGTGTATTTGATGAAATACAAGTCTAAATCATTTGAAAGGTTGAAAGAATTCAGAAGTGAAGTGGAGAAACAAACTGGCAAGAGTATTAAGATTCTTCGAACGGATCGAGGAAGAGAATACTTGAGCAATGAATTTCTAGATCATCTTAAAGATAATGGTATTCTCTCACAATAGACCCCTCCTGGTACACCACATTTGAATGGTATATCTAAAAGGAGGAATCGTACCTTGTTGGACACGGTGCGGTCTATGATGAGTTTTGTAACGACCGTGAATTCTGGATAGCCTTGTAATTTGAATTTATGTATATTAATGAATATTATGAATTTTAGTAACATTATTTTGTGTTACGTGTTTAAAGGTTGTGTGACAACCTGCATTATATGAATGCATGAAATTTTACGTGTTATGGTTTTGTTTAAGTGAATAATTGATTTCGCGTAGCATCGCTAAATCACTATTCACGGGGCACATTTCCCGAGGCATTATTCACGCCGAAATATTTTGTGTCTTTTTTGATTTTAATAAATTTCATTAATACGTGTGAGCGAAGTGATAATTTTTTCAAGTGTCGAATTTTCATTTTGAGCCCATTCGTGTTTTACTCGATATCAGAAATGTATAATATGGGTGTTCCGAATAAATGGACAAATCCCATAATAATTATTTTTACGCATCCCAATATTTTATGGGAGTACCCATTTTAATTTTGGGTAGAATTATTGACCAAATTGGGTACAAAAGTAGGAGTATTCGGGTATGAAAAAGACCAATTGGGTGTATTATTTGTGGCATGTTACTAATATGAGAGGAAAGTAAACATTTTGGACCAATGAGAATGGAGGAACAAAGGAGTGGTCAACAACATGCTCCTTCTTGCTAGGCTCAATGCCTTAATTTTCTAAAGTACCCAACATTCCTCTTGGTGGCTTAACCCACTCCCTTCATCCTCCCGAAGCCCCTCCAATCTGCTATTCCATTCAAACTTCTTCTCTCCCATTCCGTTACCTTTTTCTTGTTGCTGCAATTAGAAAAAAGAGAGAAGAGAGAGCTGCAAAGAGATAGTTACAGAAAATAGAGGAAGAAGAAGAAGAACGCACCCCTTGAACTTAACCGCAATGGCGTGCCCAGTAATGCCACTTTGCCCTCTGGAAATAACTGAAGCGGAGCGTGGAATACTAGATATCCTTAAGCAGGTTCGAGCTGTATTTGGGAAGGTACTTTTCTGGAGCTAAGATTATACGCATCTTGCAAAAAATTCAAGGAAGAGTGGCTAATTCTTATCTCGTCTGGACTTGGTTATTAGTTCTTATTAATACATTTGTCATTTGTGATTTCAGGTTGGTCTCAAGTATAACGAATCTGTAGTAATAAGAATAACCGGCTGCCCTAATGGTTGTGCTCGTCCAAGAAGAAAGAAGAAGGAAGAAGAGCGCACGGAGGAGGAGTAGAGGAAGAAGGAAGGAGAATCCACCAAGCCTAGACAAGCTTCATAGCATCTAAGGAAGGAGAAATAAATAGGTGAACAATCATCACCATCCCTACTTTCTTTATTTTCAAGCTTTTAGAGCTTATATGCTTGTGAAGCGATTTTCTAGCGATCCTTGTTGTTTTTGTTTGTTTTGGATGTTTGTAAATGTTGTTAAGAGGTTATTTAAGCCATTAATAACATCAAAGTGGAACAAAAATGGAATAAATCCGTACCTATGCTTAAAGGATGAAGAACATGAAGAACAATGAACATTTTTGGACAAACATAGACTGTTCGACGGATTAGAGGACTTTGTAGCTATAATTTCGTGTTTGTTTAATTTGCTTGTTGTTATGATGTTCTACTTCCATGGGTTATGAGTTTAACCCAATTGGAATGGAGTAAAGGGATTAAAACAAAGATTTGGTGATGATTTTAGTGAAGAACACTTAGAATACCTAAAAACAGAGTATAAACTTAATACTTTGGCCTAAGATTTGGCCATGTTAATGTCAATAGGTAGCTCTAAATTTTGGGTATGATGTAGCTCCATGTCTTAGGAGTCCATAGAATCCAAAATGGACCAATTTGAACGTGTATAGGAGAAGTTATGAAAGTTGGAGCGAAGGAGGGTCAAATTGCGCGCAGGAATCAATATGCATCACCTAAGTAAGTACCAACGCAGCCTCCGTGATTTCACGGAGGCTTTGCTGAGCTCGCTGGTCGCTGGTGCAGCCTCCGTGATTCTCACAGAGGCCTCGCTGAGCTTGTTGGCGCAGCTTCCGTGATTCTG
Organism: Aralia elata; assembly: GCA_034770075.1. NCBI lineage: Eukaryota > Viridiplantae > Streptophyta > Magnoliopsida > Apiales > Araliaceae > Aralia > Aralia elata. The sequence goes on along the minus strand of CM068388.1, from coordinate 25,997,067 downwards.
ACGGAGGCCTCACTGACCACCTGATTTTGGAATTTTTAGCATGAACGGTTGTTGGTAAAATGACCATAACTTTCCCATACGAACTCGGATTAAGGCGATTCAAGATGATCTGGCAAGCTTAGAGATAGACCTACAACCTCCATTAATTAGAATTGAAAGTTACAACTTGGACCAATTCTAAAATTGACTATCTTTAGGACTGTTGTGTGATTGGAGACAATCAGAGGGCTTTGGACATGCACGTGTGCAATGTGCAATGTTTTCGACGCTATGTTATGATGTTCGGAGTTTTAAAACTTGAATGTTATGAATTATAATGATACTTAGCATTAACCAATGAGTATTAGATAAATCGTATGGGCGTGTTAGGCGTACGTAATTGCGTGTTGCTTGGGCGTTCGAATAGACAAGTTTGACGTACAAACGTGCAAGCGTCGTAATATGCCGTAACTAGTGGGTATAACCTTGTTTAATATTTTGTTTCTAATATGAATGGGACATTATAGAGTAGTATAAACCATTATTTGGTATCCAGTATGTGACTAATTATTATGTGAATATGTACTTAATTGTGTAGGATATTAAGGAGCGTGTGTTGTAATATTGTAGCAGACGCACCAGGCAAGTTTCTCTTTTCACCCTTGTCTAACCCTTGTGTTGGGCAAGTTTCCTTACCCTAACTCAATTTAATATTGGGCAGGTTTTCTCAACCGTACAACTTTTATTTATTGTGCGAGTTATTTATTGATTGAGCAAGTATTCTATATTATTGCAAGTTCCTTACTCAACTATTTTTATTTGAGCAAGTTTCCTATCTTATACAAATGTTGTATATTATTGCAAGTTTCATGACTCAAATGGAGTTATTACTTTCAAACCATATTAGTGGATTAATTATTGTTAATTACTCCACATCAAAGATAATTATTGATATTCGCACCTTGTGCATTTGAATTCATGATCTGTTGTTGGACTGAGAAACGTTTAAGTTCTTCATTCATGAACTGTTTAAGGAAATACTCTATGTCATTTGTTTTGGCTAGACAGGTACAGGTTATTATTTTAAAAGCTATCCAAACTGATTGTTGGTACAGATTTTTGGACTGAGAGAGCAACCCTTTATAGGGGATTATAATGTGTCAGTTATTCGATGCAGTCAGAGTTAAATGTTATGCATATACATAGGGTACGAGAGGCTGATCCCCTCAAGTACTACTGACGGGGCCAATTTTTTTAAAAAAGTCAGTTGAATGATTGATTCTTGGGGCCAAAAGTTCATGGTCTATTAGACCACTCAGCAATAAATAATCAATATTCATTATTTCATTTAAACTTTAATTATATTGTCAGCTATTTCTTCAATGTTCTTAAATTGTTGAACTATACGATTATTATTCTCATTCATTCATGATATATCTTCCTTATTCATTTTAAACTTGCTGAGCAAAGTAGTTGCTCACCCTTTCTATATCATAAACCTATTGCAGTTAAGCCGGAGAGTTCCAAAGCGGACAAAGGAAAATGAAAGCTCAAGGAATAGTTATATGTATTTATCCCGTTATGTAATCATGGAATCGTTTTATATTATTAATGTATTCTGTGATGTATTGATTTAAGGTTATAGACCTTGGAACCGTAGTAAACCTTTTGTAATGAACAACATATATTTATTTATTCCGCATTAGTTGATTTATGTTGTTTAGATGTGTATGGATGTACTTTATCATGAGCACCAGATTCGAGGTATTGGTTCCTGAATTTGGGGGTGTCACAGGTTGGTATCAGAGGTGGCAGTTATAAACTTTAGGAATGCGAAACCTAGGTTATAACTGTAGAAGAAAACTCGTATAGATTATGCTAAGAGATGAATCGAGGAGATTCATCGAGTTGTATGTGTCAGAGGTGGATTGTGGAAATTCATCAAGCCTAGTTTGTACATAATGAAATATAAATTCATCCCATCAATGAATATATTTTGTTATGGTACTATTTGTGTTGATTGTCTGTGATGTCTTTGTTGTGGCTGTAGGATGCCTGAGTTTAGCCAGTCGAGTTGGGACAGGGAGGTCCTATTTAGTTGAGTACCCTCTTACATCAGCTCTTGGCGAGAGATGTTGAGTGGAGTATCAGACTAGAGTAGTCGAAGTAGCGGGGAGCAAGCCTACAGGTAGAGGTGGAGGCTCGGCGAACCCAGTTAGAAAAGGATGAATAGAATGGGCTATGCATTTAACATGACGAGTAGTAGGTGGATGGATGGTGTACACCATCATCCAGTTAAGGAGGGACAGACTCGTCTCACCCTGGGTCGAGAGTTGATGACCCAGTTAGGGCAGGTAGAGTATGTTAGCGCTGTGGAGCGCAGTATGCTTGGTTAGACTGTTTTGTTTGTGTGCCAAATAGTAGGTGATTTGTGTTTGTAAACCCCAACCTTAGTATATGTTAGGGGTGGTTGTTAGTAGTAAATCCCCATCTTTTTGTGGTGTGAAGGGATGGATGATGTCATTCATAGCGGCATGCTATAGAGTAATCATGTGTGATGTTTTGACTATTAGCACATGAGTATAAACATTTGTGTTACGTGTGTTGCTTTATTATCACTCTATAATAGATGCGTACAAGGTGTGATGGGATTATAGCATTAAGTGTTTTCGATTAAGCAAAAAAAAAATGTCGCCGAGACGCAGAATACGAGAACAACAAATCCCCGAGGGGTCTACTAATAACGAAAGGGGTCAGGCAGACCCCATGCAACGATTAGTTGACTTATTGGAAGGAATAATCCAAGGCAGAACTGCGGGACCCGTGGACCCTGATCCACCGACTGTCCCCATAACGAGTTTTAAGGATTTCAAATTAGTAGGATCACTAGAGTTTCGTGGAACTACGGATCCGATTGAAGCCCAAACATGGGTAGAAGAAATGGAGAAAGTTTTCGAGGTCGCAAGAGTGACCGAGGAATAGAAGATGTCGTTTGCCACTTTCATGATGAAGGGTGAGGAAAATTACCGGTAGAAGGCGAATAGAAGCCGACTTGGGGAAGGCACAATTGCGTGGACTCGTTTCAAGGAGCTGTTTTTTGAAAATTACTTTCCAGAAAGCACGCAGGCAAGTATGGAGATAAAAGTTCTTGGAACTAAAGTAAGGAGACATGTTAGTTGCATAGTATGCCGTAAAATTTAACAAGTTAGCTAGGTTTGTTCCACATCAGGTGGACACCGAAGCTAGGCAAGCGAAGAGATTTGAATAAGGGTTGAAGCCTTGGGTGTATAGTAAGGTTGCGGTTCTGCAGATTAATTCATTTGCTACATTACTTGCAATTATTGCTGAAGGAGGAAATGAAGCTTTGATAAAGCACAACCAAGATCAGAAAAAGAAAAAGAGCCATGATGGTCATAAGGAAGGCATCAGCGGGGGAGGTAACCCAAATAAGAGAAAATGAAATGACAGTCAGATGTCGGGAAGCAAATCCGGAGGGGATGCAAAGAAAGTCAATAAATGCGAGTGATAAGTAGGTTTTATACCTACTTATTGGATACTATTTGGTTTCATTTGATGCTTTTCTAATAGCTATCTAGTGTAAATTCATGCATTTCCCCATCTCGTTCGGTTTTTGATTCACTAGCCTTATTATACGGCTTTTGCATTGTTTTTGGTAATTTTGGCTCGGGTTGTTGTGCATTTGTGGATGGGTGCTTTTTGGTTGTTTGTTGCTTGTGCAGGTCATAAAGAAATTATGCAATAGCAGCACTGCAGCAAACTAGCCCTCGGCGCAGCTGCGCCCCTTTTACAAAGGGCGCCGGCGCAGCTGCGCCCCTCCTGTTCCTGCCGTGCCTCTCCTGCGCAGCTGCGCCCCTATTGCAAAGGAGGGCGGCGCAGCTGCGCCCGTCGCCAGCCGCCCATGCAGCACGTTTTATCCAGCGAAGCAGCATTATCCAGATATCATGCAATGCCAGATTTTGAGGGATCAGTGGGTTTAGCTTTTATTAGTGTGAATCATAATAAGTCAAAAGAAGACAATTTTTGCTTGTATTATTAGCCAATTGAGAATTCAATTTTTGGAGTCTCTGCTCCTACACGAAAATAGATTAGTTACTGCATTCTAGCTTCAAAACTTGAAAATCATTAGCTGAGCATAATTTGCATTTGGGAACTGAAGAATGGAGCTATATGGATGCTGAATTGGAGATTGGGAGCAAGAAATCAACTATCTACACAACTTGGAAAATCATCAGAAGTTGCAGAATGGAACAGGGAGCTTGAATATTTTCTATTTTTGATTAATTTTCCTATTCTGTAATTATGATGATGAACCAATTGTGCATGATGAACTCTATTATTGTTATTATGAACTAAATTTAATTCTTGGGATTATAATGGATCTTTTGCATGATTAAGAATTGAAGTGCTTCCTTATTTTTACTAGTTGGTTGTAAAATGAATGTCTAGCATAATCTATAATCCATGTTTAATTGCTTGATCACCAATTACTGTGATAATTTATATGGAATTGAGAAAGGAAGTATAAATGAAGATCTCATTATGCTAGCATATGTTCATAATTATTACATTCCTCGTGAAATTATGTTTCGTGCTTAGGATAGAGATATACCGAAGCACCATGTGTGGTCATTTGAAAACTTGTTCTTAAACCCGTTTGATTGTAATTCACATAGAAATATAGTGCGTTAGTCATCTAGGGTGTTCACATTCATTCTATCAATTGTGGATTTAATGTGATACGAATATGGTGCATCGAGAGATGGCCATATTTTACTTTCGTGTTTTCGACCAACATTCCATAATAACCAACTAGCAACAATAGGAAGCATGGAAATCTAAATCGGCATTAAGTGAAATTATAATCCCAAGCCTATAAAATCTGTAATTTGTACCGCTAAATTTGTTTTAATTGTTTCATTAGTAATTATTAGACTATTTCATCACTAAAACCGCTTGTTTAAAGAGACCAAACTAATTACAAAATCGGTGTTTGTAGTCATAAATGCAATTCATTTCCTCGTGGGATCGATACTTTACTTACTTTATATTACTTGTGGATCGCGTGCACTTGCGTGTATGAGTTTTATTTGTTACACATACAAATATACCAACAAGTTTTTGGCGCCGTTGCCGGGGAATTGCAATTGCGTTTATAACTTTCATCATCAATTTAAATTAGATTGGTTTTAGTTAAACAAATCTGATCTTATCCTAATTCTATTTTATTTTCTTCTACATTGTGATAGGTACTCTTGAGTAGTGTATGCATACTCGGTCGAAGAATCCTAACCTATTGCCTTTTGTGGACAACATTGAAAAAAGGGTTCAACAATCAAGGAAGTGTGCTGAAAATACTCTAGAGGATCTAGAACAACCTCAACCAATGGCGGGAGAAGCACAAAAAGCCTTAAGAGATTATGCTACGCCAAGAATCAATGATTTGCAATCAAGTATCTCAAGGCCAGCCATAACAGCCAATTCCTTTGAAATCAAACCAGGGACAATCCACATGATCCAAAATTCTGTCCAATTCGGAGGAATGGTGGTTGATGACCCGAATGAGCACTTGATAAATTTCTTGGAGATATGTGATACATTCACATTCAGCGGGATCTCGGAAGATGCGGTGAGATTGCGGTTATTCCCATTCACATTGAGGGATAAAGCAAAGAGTTGGCTGCACTCGCTACCACCCGGATCCATTACTACTTGGCAAGATTTGGCCCAGAAATTCTTAGCAAAGTTCTTCCCACCGGCCAAAACTGCTAAGTTGAGAAATGACATATCCTCATATGAGCAACATCATGGAGAATCCTTGTACGAGACATGGGATCGGTACAAGGAACTATTGAGAAAGTGCCCACATCACGGTTTGCCCCAATGGATGCAGCTGAACACATTTTACAATGGGTTGAATATTCAAACACGGGCAGGCATCGATGCAGCTGCAGGTGGAGCATTCATGGGTAAAAACTATGACGAAGCTTATGAACTTTTGGAGACTATGGCTGCAAACAACTATCAATGGCCATCCTCCAGATCCACTCAACCAAAAGTGGCAGGAATACTAGAGGTTGACACGGCCACTTCACTTCAAGCCCAGATTTCAGCTATGGCCAAGAAGCTTGACAACATATGTGAAGGTAAAGGTCAACAAGTTTCCATGATTTGTGAGCTTTGTGCAGGTTCTCACGCTTCGGATCAATGTGCCATCAACGCTGAATCTGTGCACTTTGTGAGCAACTATCAACGGCCAGCAAATCAATATCAGAACAACTACACTCCGGGGAATAGGAACCACCCAAATTTCTCGTGGAGCAACCGTCAAGATAATTCACAAGCTCCAAAACCTCTCAATCCTCCGGGGTTCCACAATCAGCAATAAGTCACAGCCACAGATAGGAAGGTCGCTGAAATGAGTGAGAATTTGGAGAAATACATGGCCAAAACTGACAGGTTGGAGCAAGGCCAAACTTTAGGCTTCAAGAATTTGGAAAATCAAATGAGTCAATTGTTCAGTTTATTGTCTAGCAGACCTCAAGGGACCCTCCCTAGTGATACAGAAGTCAATCCAAGGAGAAATGGGAAGGAGCAATGCCAAGCTGTTACCACCAGAAGTGGAAAGCAGACCCTGCCAGACAGTGCAGCTGCGCCACTGTCACACGAGCAGACAGCGCAGCTGCGCCCGTCATCAGCACTGGAACCTAGCGGCGCAGCTGCGCCCATTTTACAAAGGGGACCGGCGCAGCTGCGCCCCTCCCCAGAAACTGCCACTGCTGAAATTTTTGAAGAAGAAGAAAGCATTGAGAAATCTGAATCCCCACCCATAAGAAGCACAGAAAAAACTCAACCTTCCCCCACAAGGTATTATCCACCAGTTCCGTATCCTCAAAGGCAGCAAAAGCAGAAAATGGACAGGCAATTTTCTAAGTTTCTTGAAGTTTTCAAAAAGCTTCAAATCAATATACCATTTGCAGAAGCTTTAGAACAAATGCCAAGTTATGCTAAGTTCATGAAAACTATTCTGTCAAGAAAGAAGAAATTGTAAGATTTTGAAATTGTTGCTTTGACAGAGGAATGCAGTGCGGTATTACAAAGGAAGCTACCTCCAAAACTAAAGGATCCAGGCAGTTTCACCATTCCTTGCACCATTGGAGACCTGTCATTCAAGAAATGTTTATGTGATCTTGGTGCAAGCATTAATCTCATGCCATTGTCCGTCTTTACTCAGTTGGGATTACCAGCTCCCAAGCCAACAAATGTCTCTCTTCAGCTAGCAGATCGTTCAGTCACTTATCCGAGAGGTATTGTGGAAGATGTCTTGGTTAAGGTTGATAAGTTCATTTTCCCAGCTGATTTCATAATCCTAGACTTTGAGGAGGACAAGGACATCCCCATCATACTTGGGAGGCCATTTCTAGCTACCGGGAGAACTTTCATTGATGTGCAAAAAGGAGAATTGACAATGAGGGTTCAAGACCAAGAGGTCACCTTTAATGTCTTCAAAGCTATGAAATTTCCAACTGAGGAGGAAGAGTGCTTCCGAGTTGACATCATTGAAGAAGCAGTAACCGAGGAATTCATTAAGGCCACACATAGGGACTTGCTTGAGCAGACACTAACAGGAGACATCGACTTAGACGAACCCGAGAACTGTGAGTATGCTCATTTTCTAGATGCAATACCCAGGATGGCAAGATTCAAGGTACCTATTGAGCCCTTGAAAAGCTCAAACGATGCCTCGTTTCAATTAAAACCATCTAGCGAGGTACCTCCTAAACTCGATCTCAAACCCCTGCCTAGTCATCTCAGGTATGCATTCCTAGGCATTTCAGATACATTACCTGTCATTATTTCCTCTGCACTAACAACCTTGCAGGAAGACAAGCTGATAAGAATCCTCAGAGAATTCCAAGGGGCTATTGGATGGATCATTGCAGACATAAAAGGAATCAGCCCCGCATTTTGCATGCACAAAATCCTGATGGAAGATGACAGCAAGCCTACCATAGAGCATCAAAGAAGGCTGAATCCTATCATGAAAGAAGTGGTGAAAACAGAAATTCTGAAATGGCTAGACGCCGGAATCATTTATCCCATTTCTGACAGTCCATGGGTGAGCCCAGTGCAATGTGTACCAAAGAAGGGAGGAATAACTGTGGTAAAAAATGAGAACAACGAGCTAATACCAACCCGAACAGTCACGGGGTGGAGAGTTTGCATGGATTATCGAAAGCTCAACAAAGCCACAAGGAAAGATCACTTCCCACTCCCTTTCATTGATCAAATGTTGGACAGGCTTGCAGGGCATGATTACTACTGTTTGCTTGACGGATATTCTGGATATAATCAAATTGCCATCGCTCCTGAGGATCAAGAAAAGACCACTTTTACTTGCCCTTATGGAACTTTTGCTTTCAGGCGAATGTCTTTTGGTCTATGTAATGCTCCTGCCACATTCCAGCGATGCATGATGGCAATATTTTCTGACATGGTGGAAATCAACATGGAGGTCTTCATGGATGACTTCTCAGTGTTTGGAAATTCCTTCGACAGCTGTCTTGAGAATTTAGTCATGGTATTGAAGAGATGCGTGGAAACAAATCTTGTGCTTAATTGGGAGAAATGTCACTTCATGGTTCATGAAGGAATAATTTTGGGTCACAAAGTCTCAGCCAAAGGTTTGGAGGTGGACAAAGCAAAGTTGGAAACTATCGAGAAATTGCCTCCACCAACTTCTATAAAGGGAGTTCGAAGTTTTTTGGGCCATGCTGGATTCTATCGGAGATTTATCAAAGACTTCTCCAAAATCACAAAACCCCTGTGCAATCTATTGGAAAAAGATGTTCCGTTTCTATTCGATGAAAATTGCTTAGCAGCATTTGAGTTGTTGAAACAGAAATTGACAACAGCACCTGTGATAGTGGCACCAGATTGGCCTCTTCCATTTGAGCTTATGTGTGATGCTAGTGACTACGTTGTGGGCGTGGTATTGGGACAGCGCAGAGACAAGGTTCTACATGCAGTATATTATGCCAGCAAAACGCTTTCGGAGGCCCACATGAACTACACCACCACCGAGAAGGAACTACTCGCGGTTGTCTATGCATTCGACAAGTTCCGATCCTATCTCATTGGAACAAAGGTAGTGGTGTACACTGATCATGCAGCAATTCGGTATTTGATCTCAAAGAAAGATGCCAAGCCTAGATTAATCAGATGGATCCTTTTGCTCCAAGAGTTTGACTTGGAAATTAAGGATAAGAAAGGTACGAAAAATCTGGTAGCCGATCATCTTTCCAGATTGGACAATCCGGATTTAGAGAGCAAAGAGAAGATTGAGATAAACGATTGCTTCCCTGATGAGCAGCTATTTGCAGTCACATCTGAAATCCCATGGTTCGCTGATATTGTCAACTATCTTGTGAGTCATGTGCTACCACCGGATCTAACTTCTCAGCAGAGGAAGAAATTTTTGCATGATACAAAGAGATACATGTGGGATGAGCCTTACTTGTTCAAATAATGCACAGATCTTGTGATCCGAAGATACATCCCCGATGTCGAGAGTACCAGTATATTACATGCGTGTCATTCTTCTCTGTATGGTGGCCATTATGGAACGCAGAGAACAGTAGCAAAGGTACTCCAGGCCGGATTTTATTGGTCCACCTTGTTCAAAGATGCCCACCACTTCATAAAGAATTGTGATTGATGCCAACGGGTGGGCAACATCTCCAACCGTAATGAAATGCCACTAAATGTGATCTTGGAGGTGGAGATCTTTGACGTATGGGGTATAGACTTCATGGGACCATTTCCATCATCCTGCAACAATCTCTATATCCTTCTAGCGGTTGATTACGTGTCCAAATGGGTGGAAGCTTCGGCGTTACCAACCAATGATGCTAAGGTGGTTTTGAGGTTCCTACAAAAAAAACATTTTTACTAGATTTGGCACTCCTCGGGCGATCATTAGTGATGAGGGGAGCCATTTTTGCAACAAACAGATCACAGCTCTCTTGGCCAAATATGGAGTAAGACACAGGATTGCCACTGCCTACCATCCACAGACCAATGGTCAAGCCGAAGTTTCCAACCGTGAGGTAAAAAGAATTCTGGAAAAGATTGTTAATCCTTCCAAAAAAGATTGGTCTCTAAAGCTAGATGAAGCCTTGTGGGCTTATAGAACTGCATACAAGACACCTCTCGGCATGTCTCCTTACCACATGGTTTATGGCAAGGCTTGTCATCTACCGGTTGAATTAGAGCACAAAGCTTACTGGGCCATTAAAAAGTTAAATTTTGACCCATCTGCAGCAGGAGAAAGGAGACTCCTACAGCTGAATGAACTCGATGAGTTCCGATTGCAAGCCTATGAGAATTCGAAACTCTACAAAGAGAAGGTAAAGAGATGGCACGACCGAAAAATCATCGAGAGAAAATTTGAACCTGGCCAAGCGGTCTTACTATTCAACTCCAGGCTCAAATTATTCCCGGGAAAGCTCAAATCCCGATGGTCGGGTCCCTTTACCATCACTGCTGTATTCCCACATGGAGCCATCGAGATTGTTGGAGTGGACAGCGAGCAACCCTTCAAGGTTAATGGCCAAAGATTGAAGCACTATTGGGGAGGCGAATTTGATCGCCAAAAATCCTCAGTTGACCTGGCCATGGATTGAGCATCAATGAGAGTCGAGCTACCGACTTTAAAACAAAGCGCTCCTCGGGAGGCAACCCGAGATTACTTTTATTACTTCTATTATTGTGTGATTTTTGTTTAGTTTGTGTGATTTCATTTTAACATGCGTGTTTGTTTTTATTTCAGGTGTCTAATCTTGCCCTCAAGCGTTTGACTTGATCACACTTTGAGTTTGGGGGTGCATTGTTCCATTGCAAACACTTGCCGTTGTTCAGAGAAAGAAAATTTTTTTCCAGGATTCCTGAGCTCCAGCGCAGCTGCGCCCCTTCTTCAGTTCAATATCTGCGCAGCTGCGCCGAGCCACCCTCATCTGCAGCATCTGAGCAACTGCGCAGCTGCGCCTCCTCTTCAGTTCAATATCAGCGCAGCTGCGCCGGTGTCCGCCTGAGCCAAACCTGAAGCTCAGCGCAGCTGCGCCCCCTTCCCAGTGCAACTGCGGCGCAGCTGCGCCGATCGCAGAATATTTTTTTTTTTTTTTATAAATAGTCGGTCCCCATCAGTCACAATCATCAAACCCTAACTGACTCTCTAGCAGCAACACAAAACCCTCTCCTCTCATCCCTACCCACTCTCTCAAAACCCTAACTACCTACACTCTTCCTTCAAACCCCAATCACATACCACCATGCCGAAGCACGCACGCACTCCCCAACCTTCTTCTTCCAGCAGCAGCGGATCCGAATCTACTGGTGGTGGCATCAATACTCTGGATGCCACCAAATTTGTCAATCTATCTGCACAACATTACTACTGGGAGGTGCTTAGCGTCAAATCCTTCATACCAGAGAGGGGTTTGAAGCCCAAAGCACAGGATGGGCGTATTCTTGACCAAATCCGGCGTTTGGGTTGGTTACTATTCATTGAGACACCGAAGTCAGCCCCGATAGCCATTGTTCGAGAGTTCTATGCCAACGCCCGGGAAACACAGAATGGGATTTCCTTCGTGCGGGGCAAGCAGGTATCCTATTCGGCGCAGGCAATCAATGAACTTTTTCGCCTACCATCTGCTACTGCGGAGGCTACCAACTGGGTGGTGCATGAACGCTACGAAACTGACCTTGATACGTTGATACATGAGATGTGCCAGCCGGGCACGCAGTGGAAGACTCAGCCAGGCACCACCTTGAAGGTGCACTTCCCTCAGACCGCGCTGAATAGATTTGCCAAGGCGTGGTACGCCTTCATTTGCGCGAGTATCTTGCCGACCACCCATCATCAGGACGTGACACGGGACCGCGCGGTACTCTTGCACCGTATTCTGCATGGAGGCAGCATCGACGTGGGATATATCATCAACCAGTCCATGCTTCGTTTCATGCAGGCTGTCACTTCCGGTGCCATTCCACACGCCTCGATCATCACACGCCTATGCCTAGCGGCAAACGTGGAATGGGGCGAGGAGGCTCTCCAGCTACCTATGCGAGACATCGATAGCGCCACAATCCGAAAGTATAATGTTTGGCGCGGTGGAGAGTCCCGGCCAAATGGGTTGGGTTTTATTATGGCTAATGAGGTGGAGGAGGCCAGTGAGGAGGGCGTGCCTGCCCCGCCAGTGCAGCAGAGGGGCGTCAGTGGACATGAGCGCGACATGCGCCGCCTGCAGCGCCGCATGGACGCGTTGCACACGAGCTTCAGGGATTACAGCGTCTCCTTCCCTGGTGCACTATCGGAGGCGTTCAGTCAGCAGGGGGTCCACATTGAGTTTCCCACATTCGGCTCCGGCATCCCTTATCCTCCGCCCGACACGCCGCCTAGCGGCGCCGAGGACGCTTCTTAGGGGAGTACTCTTTACCCTATTATCTCCAATGAGGACATTGCATATTTTAAGTTTGGGGGTATTAGGCTTGCCTTGTTATTTTATGATACTTTAAATTATCTGTTTTTATTGTTAGTTATTTGCTTTCTTGTTATTTATTGTCATTTTAGGTATTTGTTTCCTTATTTTCGTAAAAAAAAAAAGAAAAAAAAATGGTGCATTTCTCATGCATATCATATCACATCATGTAGTTTAGTTGCATGATCCTCTTATTTTGATTAGTATGCATCCCCACATGCCTATGATGAAAACTTTTTGATGTTGCTAACTGTTAAGACTTTGGGTCGGATGCCATGATACATTGCAACTCTTGTCTTGCGTTTGCTGTGATAAAATCGGTTTGCACGTTCTCAGTAGTTTTCTAACTAAGTAGCCCAAAGATTCGCATAATTGAGTTCTGGAGAGAATTAGTTGTGTTTTTAATGATTGTGGCAATTGTGGGAAATATTAGTTGAAATCACACGTGTTCAAGTGTGGGGGAGTACTTAGTAGAGTATTTATGCAACGAAATGGAGCGTAAAACGCATTCGTTGATATAAAAAAAATGTATGTTAATAAAGACTTGGTCAGCTTAGTTTTGTAGCCTTTGATATTCGAGTAAGTACACCCTAGGGGATGTCTCTACACCTAGCGCCCTAAGACCAATTGGTTTGGGAGTCGTTGGCCGAAAGCTCGTTACATGGGTATCATTGAATAGCCTATGGGAACTAGGCATTGCACGACCAAGCGTCATGATCCGAATAATGTCTAAGTCGATCCCCACATTTTGAACATAGCGTGGTTTTAACTATATTTACCCCAATTGTCTTTTAGAGGTTCGATTATATAAATTTTCCCTAAGAAACATATTATGAGAATCGATTGGGATTACCATAGTTTGATGATTGCTGCACACACACACACTTTATCATTCACCACGGAATTTGAGTTGCACGGGTATCACGGTACACGGACCAAGTTTTGATGTGTCGCTAGATTCTTCTGAGGCAAATCTTGTGGATTGCTTGCTAATTGATGAGGGTCATGATGCATTCTTATTTCATTGCATTCATATTTGCATTCATGTTTGCATTCATTTCGTTGTATTAGCTTGAGGACAAGCAACAATTCAAGTTTGCGGGTATTTGATAAGTAGGTTTTATACCTACTTATTGGATACTATTTGGTTTCATTTGATGCTTTTCTAATAGCTATCTAGTGTAAATTCATGCATTTCCCCATCTCGTTCGGTTTTTGATTCACTAGCCTCATTATACGGCTTTTGCATTGTTTTTGGTAATTTTGGCTCGGGTTGTTGTGCATTTGTGGATGGGTGCTTTTTGGTTGTTTGTTGCTTGTGCAGGTCATAAAGAAATTATGCAATAGCAGCACTGCAGCAAACTGGCCCTCGGCGCAGCTGCGCCCCTTTTACAAAGGGCGTCGGCGCAGCTGCGCCCCTCCTGTTCCTGCCGTGCCTCTCCTGCGCAGCTGCGCCCCTATTGCAAAGGAGGGCGGCGCAGCTGCGCCCGTCGCCAGCCGCCCATGCAGCACGTTTTATCCAGCGAAGCAGCATTATCCAGATATCATGCAATGCCAGATTTTGAGGGATCAGTGGGTTTAGCTTTTATTAGTGGGAATCATAATAAGTCAAAAGAAGACAATTTTTGCTTGTATTATTAGCCAATTGAGAATTCAATTTTTGGAGTCTCTGCTCCTACACGAAAATAGATTAGTTACTACATTCTAGCTTCAAAACTTGAAAATCATTAGCTGAGCATAATTTGCATTTGGGAACTGAAGAATGGAGCTATATGGATGCTGAATTGGAGATTGGGAGCAAGAAATCAACTATCTACACAACTTGGAAAATCATCAGAAGTTGCAGAATGGAACAGGGAGCTTGAATATTTTCTATTTTTGATTAATTTTCCTATTCTGTAATTATGATGATGAACCAATTGTGCATGATGAACTCTATTATTGTTATTATGAACTAAATTTAATTCTTGGGATTATAATGGATCTTTTGCATGATTAAGAATTGAAGTGCTTCCTTATTTTTACTAGTTGGTTGTAAAATGAATGTCTAGCATAATCTATAATCCATGTTTAATTGCTTGATCACCAATTACTGTGATAATTTATATGGAATTGAGAAAGGAAGTATAAATGAAGATCTCATTATGCTAGCATATGTTCATAATTATTACATTCCTCGTGAAATTATGTTTCGTGCTTAGGATAGAGATATACCGAAGCACCATGTGTGGTCATTTGAAAACTTGTTCTTAAACCCGTTTAATTGTAATTCACATAGAAATATAGTGCGTTAGTCATCTAGGGTGTTCACATTCATTCTATCAATTGTGGATTTAATGTGATACGAATATGGTGCATCGAGAGATGGCCATATTTTACTTTCGTGTTTTCGACCAACATTCCATAATAACCAACTAGCAACAATAGGAAGCATGGAAATCTAAATCGGCATTAAGTGAAATTATAATCCCAAGCCTATAAAATCTGTAATTTGTACCGCTAAATTTGTTTTAATTGTTTCATTAGTAATTATTAGACTATTTCATCACTAAAACCGCTTGTTTAAAGAGACCAAACTAATTACAAAATCGGTGTTTGTAGTCATAAATGCAATTCATTTCCTCGTGGGATCGATACTTTACTTACTTTATATTACTTGTGGATCGCGTGCACTTGCGTGTATGAGTTTTATTTGTTACACATACAAATATACCAACAGCGAGAAATGTGGAAGAAATCACTCGGGGGAGTGTCTGAAGGGCAAAGGGATTTGCTACAACTGCGGGCAACAGGGGCACATTGCTCCTCAGTGCCCAAAAGGAAAGAAAGGAGGTTGTTTCTCATGTGGAGCATCAGATCATCAAATTAAGGATTGCCCAAAAAGGAAGGGGGATGCAACAAGTGGCAACAGGAACAATAACAACAGGCTAAGCATTGGAGGGCTAGCTAGCCAAGCTAATAGACCGACGACACGCACTTTCAAGATGACTGTACAGGATGTGGTGGAGTCGAAGGACGTGGTGTCGGATATTATTTCAATCAATAATATCAGTGCATATGTATTATTTGATTCGGGTGCTACCTGTTCTTTTGTGTCGGATGAATTTGATAAACGGTTAAACTTACCTCGTGAGAAAGTAGAATCCAATGAATGTGGAAGTAGCTAATAAGGAAGTTATTCCCATAGAACATATTCATCGAGATTGTTATGCTGAAATAAGAGGATATAGATTGGGTATAAATTTGATTCTGATACGGCTAGGAAAATTTGACGTAATCCTTGGAATGGATTGGTTGTCTAGTCACGGGGCTGTGATTGACTGCCATAAGAAGTGTATACACCTGAAGACTCCGAATAAGTCAAAGGTTGTATTCTATGGAGGTAAATCGCCTAGACAATCTTATTGTCTGACGATGATGCAAGCAAGGAGATTGCTCAGAAATAGGTTATCTAGCTCACGTGGTTGATACTCAAAGAGTAGGGAGTGAAATGAGATAGATACCTGTAGTAAGGGAATTCCCAGACGTTTTCCCAGATGAGTTACCGGGTTTACCACCGGATAGAGAGGTCGAGTTCGTAATCGATTTGGTACGAGGGACAACACTGATATCGAAGGCACCGTATAGGATGACACTAGTGGAGATGAAAGAACTGATGATTCAACTGCAAGAGCTGCTAGATAAAGGGTATATTCATCCGAGTGTATCTCCGTGGGGAGTGTTAGGTTTGTATAACACGAACATGCAATCAAATTACATAAATAAAGCGGAAGTGCGATAAAATCAGATTTTAAAATTTTATACAAACCATCACCATGATCTTTCTTTATGCACAATTATTAAATAAACGAAAGAGATGGAGAATAAGAATTATACCCTTGTAGAATTCTAGCTTCCTCAGGTATAAGTTCACCTCCAATTCCTTCGCGTTCTCCTTGAATTCTACCGATTAAATTCCTTCCTTTGATCAACGTTAGCCACCCAAGTGTTTGGCCTCTAGAGGTGATCCACCAAGGAATAATACTTGTTCAAGAAGGTGGGTGTTGGCAAAACCCTAGTTTCTATCTCTATAGAAATTGTAAGTACTCTCCACAATTATTATGCAAGAGTGTGTAACCTTAATCTATGATAAGACTTCTCTTATTTATAGATGTAGGAAAACCCTTCCCTAAACTATTTAGGATTAGGGTTTCTATTCTAATTAAACTCCTTTAATTAAATTAAACTCCTAATCTAATTAGGAATTCATGTGAGAGTACTTCTATTAATTAATTCACAATCCCTATTAGGAATTAAATAATAGTAATAGTAATAATAATAATAATAATAAGACTCCTCTTATTAATTTATATTTAATATTTCTAAAATATTAAATAATAAATATTAAGCTATTTAATTTATTCTATCTCCATAGACTAAATTAAATACACACTTAACTTATTATTACAATTATGCCATTTACTTCTTAAATAAATATTTTTCTTTTGCGGTGTGACCCTTTAGGTTCTCCATATTAAACCGGTTGTGAATAAATCAATTAGAACAATTCTAATCTTATTTAAATAAATAAATTAAACTATTTAATTCATTTAAATAAATAATATTTAATATAATAGCACTATTTAATTCATTTAATATAATATTTAATATAATATTTAATCTTATTTAATTCATGATTCTAAAAGCAATGCTCAAAACTATGGGTTTATCACATTTAATATAATAGCACTATGTAGATAATATAAAATGCCTTTAATAACCGAATAAGATTACAAAGTATATGCTACATCATATCAAATCTGATTGGCTTGTGTGCATACTACTTTCAATCTCCCACTTGCACTAAAGCCAATCGTCATGGTATCTAATACCCTTCTTCTCTAAGTGACGATCATCCTGCCGTTTGGATAAAGCTTCAGTAAATGGATATGCAATGTTGTTCTTGAGAGTCCATTATCTCTATAGTGACTTTTCTTCTTTCAATGATTCCTCTAATCAAATGAAAGTGCCGCAACACATGTTTGAATCCAGAATGAGACTTAGGAACTATTCCTAGTTCTGTGATGAACTTTTCATCCAAACAATCAACTTGCAGCTTCACTTACAGCTATATACTTTGTCTTTGTCACTAAATCAGCAACTCTTTGCTATTTTGGAACCTTTCCAATTCACTGCACCACCATTCAAGGTAACAATTTACCCTAAACTGGATTTGTTATCGTCTTGGTCAGTTTGAAAAACTTGAGTCTGTTTAGCCCTCTAGTTTTAATTCAGACCTACCATGAATCATGATCACATCTTCAATATCGGTTAAGTACTTAAGATGTTTATCACTGTCTTATAGTGATCTTCTCCAGAATATGACTGATCAACATCAGGCCTTGTATATTCATTGCATACATGATAGTAACTCATGCGATCTCTCTTTAAATTGGAGACAATTTTATAGAGATTCACTCCATAGCTCATCATCATGAGACCTCTCTTGGAGTTTACCATGCTAAACGCCTTTAGCATCGAATGAATATACGTTCATCGGGTTAAGCCGAACATCCTTTTAAATCTATCTATATAGATTTATATCCCCAATTATAGGATGCTCCTCCCAAGTTATTCATGGAGGAATGTTTAGACAATTTTATCTTTACTGATTGTAGCATTGGTGTGTCATTCCTTATCAGTAATATATCAACATATAATACTAGGAATGTCACAGTGCTCCCACTGACCCTTTTGTACACACTAGGTTCATTCTCGTTTTTGATAAAATCAAACTCTTTTGATTGTCTCATCAAAACGAATGTTTCATCTTTGAGAAGCTTGCTTCAATCCATAAATGGATCATCGTACCTTAAAACACGATTTGCTTCAACCTTTGAAACAAATTCCTTTGGTTGTATCATACATATATTCTCCTCAAGTCTTCATTGAGGAAGGATGTCTCAACATCCATTTTCCCAGATTTCGTAATAAGCTGCAATCACAAGCAAAATCCAAATGGACTTGAGCATTACCTAGTAATAAGGTTTTATCACAGTCAACTCCTTGACTTTATTTGAAACCTTTTAAACAGGTCTGGTCTCATAGGTCTCTACCTTGCCAATTGCCCTAGTCTTTCTCTTAAAGACCCATTTACACCCTCTAGGCACTATGCCTTTCGGTGGAGTAACCAGAGTCTATACTTGGTTCTCAAACATGGAGTCCATTTCGGATTTTATGGCCATCTGCCATTTCTCTGAGTGTCTTCTACTCATAACCTCATCGTATATAACTGGATCGTCATCCTCTATGATGCGTACCTCATCATCATCCTCTATGATGAATCCATACCTCCTAGGTATCTTCGGTGCTCTTCCAGATTTACGATTCGGTTGTGGTACAATAGGTCTATTTCCAGGTCCTTCGGTTTGACTAAAAGTGCATTCTGGTTCTTGAACTCTTTTAAGATTTATTACCCTCCCACTAGCTCCTTCAATGATAAACACCTTTATCCAAGAAGGCAGCGTGTAGGATTATAGTAATAATACCCTAAACTTTCTTTAGGATATCCCACAACTCTGCACTTGTCAGATTTTGTCCCAAACTTATCTTTTGAAACCTTTTCACATAAGTTGGACAACCCCTTATCTTAACATACTTAAGATTAGGAATCCTCCCTATCCATAACTTTTATGGAATCTTGGGGCCGAATTTTGAGGTTACCTTATTTTGTAGATATGCAGCCGTTTCTAGGGCATAACCCAGAAGGATACTAGAATGTCGGTAAAAATTATTATGGACCGCACCATATTCTACATGGTACAATTTTCCTTTTTAGATACACCAATCAATTATTGCGTATCATTAAATGTCCATTATGAGAAAAATACCATTTTGAGATGATCTAGAAACTTATTGCACAAGTATTCCTTCCTCGATCTGATCAAAGAATCTTAATACTTTGTCAATTTGTTTCACTTCTGAATTCTTTGAACCTTTCATATGATTCAGACTTGTATTTCATCAAATACATATATTCAACTCTTTGAATGATCATTTCCTTTTCTTTTACTAGTTTGTTCAATTTGCAAAATTATTTTTCATGTAAGTCAAGTTTACAAAATCCATCAAATGATCTTCTAGTTTCAAATAAAACATTATCATTATAAATAGGACAACAATTGTTCTTAAATATAATACCAGAACCTTCCTTGTCCAACAACGGAAGTAATAATGTTTCTTAAGAGAACTGGAACATAATAACAAATTATTAACTTAACAGACTTGCCCGTAGGCAACGCTAAACTATAAGTTCCTACGACTAATGTAGCAACCATAACTCCATTCTCCGCACGTAAGATTACTTACTTTTTGTTTAGCTTTCTACTTCTGCTTAGTCTCTGTATTGGATTGCATACGTGAGAACTATAGCTGGTATCCAATACCCAAGTAGAACCTTGACTTACAGAAAGATTTATTTCAATGATGAACAAACCTATATCTGTAACCGAAGCTTCACTAAGCTTCTTCTGGTTAGCCTCTGCAAGATGCTCCTTATAGTTTCCTTTCCAATATCCAGGCTTATTGTAGTGGAAGCAAACTCTTTTACTATCTGCATCAGTTTTGTTCTTAGTGTCCTTAGTTATTGCCTTTCTTTATACCTTCTTTGAATTGTTCTTCTTTTAAGAAGATCCTTTGGCCCTCTTCCGCTTCCTGGAAGAATCATCTACTAGTAAGACTTGGTCTTTCTTGGTTAGAAAGTGACTCTTTACAGTTTTCAACGTGTTTAAGCAACTCATGCAGGTTGACATATAGCTTGTTCACGTGGAAAATTCACAACAAATTGTGAGAAAGAGTCCGGGAGTGATTGCAAGATCAAATCTTGGATCAACTCTTCATCTAATACAAAACCCAGTTGTCCTAATTGTTCAATCAGATTGATCATTTTTAGGACAATTGTCTATACTGTAGTGCCATCGGTTATTCTATATTGGAAGAGCTCTTTAGATATCTAATATCTAGCAGTCCTACTTTCCTCACCATTCAACTCCTTGAAGGTGCATGAGTACAGTAAGAGCATCCATAGTTTCATGCTGACGCATTGAGCCAACTGTGCATCATCTTGCCACTTTCTAAAAGTAGTAATCTCTTCCTCAGAGGCATTGTCTGTAACTATTGCAGGGATAGGCATATTAAGGATATAAGATAGCTTTTCAGCCTTGAGAACTATTCTCAGATTCCTTAACCAGTCCGTGTAATTCGGTCCGGTTAACTAGCATCTAATATGCTACGCAGTGATAGTGAATTAAACATTGTAAAATTCTGTAAAATGAATTTGTAATTTAACAACGTTTTAGCATACATTCATTTTTAATTAATTACCAAAATAAATTAGGTCTTTATTTTAAATTGGTATCTCCCACTATTTTCATCAAACTATATTACCCTCCCTATATAGTTCGGCAATTCTAATTAAAGATTTGCTAGTGAGACTAAGGATACCATTTCAAATGTATATAGCCTTGTGGTGACACAACAAACGATATATAAATAAATAGGTAGACAACTATTATCAATTACATCACTATGTAACTCCTTGTATTTTGCCTCTTAGATTATTTTGATCAAGTGGTGACACATCCGAATCAAAATTATCCAAGTTAAGTCCAACCTAGCACTTCCATATATTCGAAAGAAAAACACTGTCCTTGTGGTGACACAACAAAACAACATCGTTCAGTCTATTTATAAGCATCAAATGTGGTAAGACAACATCTTAAATATTTAATACTTGCCTTGTGGTGACACAACAAACTCATATTAAATATTTAATACTCTATTATTTTACCATGCTAGAAGGCGACGTTCGATATTCCAAATATCTTTGAACGCTTAGGACTTAATATGATTTCTTGAGGGATTTATTATTATTAGTCTCATCTTGTTTAGCGCGCATACACATATATATATAAAATACGCGTCATATTATTTTACATGCGAAGCATGTTGGATAATATATAATATATATAGTAATCATGCACATATAGAATACTATATTCTACCCGGATTGATTATGGACTTTTATTCTAGTTTGGTTCACTAGAGCCACCAAGTGAACCAAAAGGTCAAACCTAGGGTGCAAGAATTAAATTTAAATATAACTATTACATTTAAACCCGGGCTCCATTACAAACGGGTCTTCAAGCGCTCCTTGCTCCTTTGTCTCCAATTCTTCAAAATTAATTCTAACTATTCCTATTACAAAAATTATTTACAATAAATAGAAACCCTGATCAGCAGTCAAGGGGAAGTACATAGGAGAGAGATAGAATTTACATTAAGAAAAAAAATTAGAGAAGACGAGGTACGCAGACCCCATTTATAAAACCCATACATTCAAGCATCCTCTAAAATAATTCCAATCACACATTGGTCAATAGTCCATAATCAATCCCTATTTATTATCATACATATCTCTATATATATCAATAAATAACATTCATCCTATGAATAATAAAACAATTTCATATATGCATTGATATCATTTAATGGGCAATATTAGTTAGTATAAAATCCAATTTCAACTCCAATTAGTTATCATGGAATCCAATTCCAACTCTAATTAGTTATCATGAAATTCAATTTCAATTAAAATAAACTTCTTTATTTTAATCATATTCCAAATCAAAATAAACTCTTTTATTTTAATTTATCCAATTTTGAATAAAATAAACTCCTTTATTTTTAATCAAATTCCAAATCAAAATAAACTTCTTTATTTTAATTTATCCAAATTTTTTTTTAATAAAAACAAACTCCTTTATTTTTAATCAAATTCCAAATCAAAATAAACTCTTTTATTTTAATTTACAAAAAAAAAAAAAATTAAATAAATAAAATAATTTTGTACAAAAAATTATGCCCAATTAAATTGTTCTAAACACATATCAATGTATATACAGAATCAAAACAATTAATAATTCGCATAAAGTTTGGCTCTTGATACCACTATTAGGTTTGTATAACGCGAACATGCAATCAAATTACATAAATAAAGCGGAAGCGCGATAAAATCAGATTTTAAAATTTTATACAAACCATCACCATGATCTTTCTTTATGCACAATTATTAATTAAACGAAAGAGATGGAGAATAAGAATTATACCCTTGTAGAATTCTAGCTTCCTCAGGTACAAGTTCACCTCCAATTCCTTCGCGTTCTCCTTGAATTCTACCGATTAAATTCCTTCCTTTGATCAACGTTAGTCACCCAAGTGTGTGGCCTCTAGAGGTGATCCACCAAAGAATAATACTTGTTCAAGAAGATGGGTGTTGGCAAAACCCTAGTTTATATATCTCGATAGAAATTGTAAGTACTCTCCACAATTATTATGCAAGAGTGTGTAACCCTAATAGATGTAGGAAAACCCTTCCCTAAACTATTTAGGATTAGGGTTTCTATTCTAATTAAACTCCTTTAATTAAATTAAACTCCTAATCTAATTAGGAATTCATGTGAGGGTACTTCTATTAATTAATTCCCAATCCCTATTAGGAATTAAATAATAGTAATAGTAATAATAATAATAAGACTACTCTTATTAATTTATATTTAATATTTCTAAAATATTAAATAATAAATATTAAGCTATTTAATTTATTCTATCTCCATAGACTAAATTAAATACACTTAACTTATTATTACAATTATGCCATTTACTTCTTAAATAAATATTTTTCTTTTGAGTTGTGACCCTTTAGGTTCTCCATATTAAACCGGTTGTGAATAAATCAATTAGAACAATTCTAATCTTATTTAAATAAATAAATTAAACTATTTAATTCATTTAAATAAATAATATTTATTCTACAGTAAGGGTAAGCCCCCTTAGCGATCAACGACTTTCCAGATAATATAGATTTTAACATTAATCATAAAAGAACCTTTCAGTGCATAGTTACCGTACAATTCAATCCTTCTACCATACAATGTCCCAATTAAATATAAGACATGAAATTACTGTCAAGTCTTATTTTATTTAGTTATATGTATTTTGATTCTCAAATGCACAACTCTAAATAATGCAAATTAGAAACTCCTTTCTAATTTCATTCTGCCTTGGCCAAGGACTACTGAGTTGTCATTTATCGAATCACGTAGGACATTCACATATTTTACTAGACGTGGTAGATTCTTTGTTGATCATGCACCTATCTCCATGTACAACTTATTATACCCAATCATACCATTTGTTATATCCTAAAGGTCTTAAGGGACATGTCAAAGTATAACTCATCATACACAAGATACTATGATGATCTCAAGTCCAAGGATCACTTGTACTACTATCACTAGAGGAATTCCTATTGACAGGCGAGTAAAACTCCATTAGGTATTCCTTAGCGAGCCACGTTCAGTGAACTTATTCTCGAATAAGCACCTATATACTTGCTTTAGTGTCTCCACACAAATGATTATGAGATCAATCGTCCTCTTCTTAAGAGCAAGCAACGTATGTACTAATCTATCCGGATTCACTAATCCCCTTTTTAGTAATCCAACGATTAGGAACGATTTTAGTTTGTGAGCTATCTAGAATTTAGATCTCATTAGCATGATCACCATCATGATTCTAAAAGCAATGCTCAAAACTATGGGTTTATCACATTTAATATAACAGCACTATGTAGATAATATAAAATACCTTTAATAACCGAATAAGATTACAAAGTATATGCTACATCATATCAAATCTTATTGGCTTGTGTGCATACTACTTTCAGGGAGCGCCAGTTCTATTTGTGAAGAAGAAGGATGGATCGTTAAGGCTCTGTATCGACTACAGGGAATTGAACAAGGTTACCATTAAGAGCAAGTATCTGCTGCCCAGAATTGATGATTTGTTTGACCAATTGAAGGGAGCGAAATACTTTTCGAAGATTGACTTGAGGACGAGGTATCACCAACTGAAAGTGAGACAGGAGGATAACCCAAAGATAGCATTTATAACTCGATATGGACACTTTGAGTTTTTGGTGATGTCGTTTGGGCTAACAAACGCACCAGCAGCATTTATGGACATGATGAACATAGTGTTCAAGAAATGCCTGGATAAATTTATTATCGTTTTCATAGATGACATTCTACTCAACTCGAAGACGGAGGAGGAACACGTCGAACATTTAAGGATAGCCCTAGAAACGCTGAGAAGGGAGAAGCTATATGCAAAGTTTTTCAAGTGTGAATTTTGGCTACAAAGGGTACTGTTCTTGGGGCACGTAATTGACAAGGATAGTATATCAGTGGATCCTGCCAAGGTAGCAGCGGTAATAAACTGGGAGCAACCGAAGACGCCGACAGAAGTCCGAAGTTTCTTAGGATTATCAGTCTACTATCGGAGGTATATTCAGAACGTTTCAAAGATAGCGACACCATTGACAAATTTGACAAGGGAGACTGTGAAGTTTGTATGGACGGATAAGTGCGAAGAGAGTTTCATGGGGTTGAAGAAGAAACTTAGTGAAGCACATATGTTATCACTACCAGATAATACAGGGGGATTTGTAGTGTACAATGATACGTCACACAAAGGCCTTGGGTGCGTATTGATGCAACATGGGAAGGTCATTGCGTACGCGTCACAACAGTTGAAGGACTATGAGAAAGGGTATCCAACTCATGACCTGGAACTAGCGGTAGTGGTGTTTGCTCAGAAGATTTGGAGGCACTATCTATATGGAGAGAAGTGTGAAATATACACAGACCATAAAAGTCTGAAGTATATCTTCACTCAAAAGGAACTAAACATGAGACAGAGGCGACGGTTAGAGTTGATCAAGGACTACGATTGAGAGATTCTATACCATCCTGGTAAAGCCAATGTAGTAACTGATGCTCTAAGTATGAAGGGTAGAGATAAGTTGATGATGCTGACAGCTTAAGAAGAACTGATAAAGGACATGGAAAGACTGGAATTAGAAGTTAAGTATCCGACAAATGCAGAAGAAAAACTATTCGCAGTGGAGGCGAGTCCGACTTTATTAGACAAGATAAAGGGGCTCAAGGAAAGGATGATGAATGTATTACCATAAAGAAGCGAATCTTAGAAGGAAAGGAATTAAAGTACAAGACTGATAGCAAGGGACTGCTAAGGTTTGAAGGGAGGATCTGGATACCGATGATTTCAGAGTTGAGAGAAGAGATCCTGCATGAAGCTCATTTTACAAAGTATTCGATACATCCTAGTAGTACCAAGATGTATCAGGAGTTACGTTAGCACTTCTGGTGGTCGAACATGAAGAGGGAGGTCGCGGAATATGTTGGACGATGTTTGACATGTCAGAGGGTAAAAGTAGAATATCAGAAACCGGGTGAACTGCTACAACCACTGGAGATTCCGGAATGGAAGTGGGAGCATATCACGATGGATTTTGTAACGGGGCTTCCGCCAACTCTAAAGGGTTACGACGCGATCTAGGTGATTGTGGATCGTTTAACTAAATCTGCACATTTTCTACTGATCAAGATAAGGTACAATCTGGAGCAGTTAGTAAAGTTATATGTGAAAGAAATTATGTCACGACATGGAGTGTCGGTATCTATGTCGTCAGGGTGATAAGAGCTCGATTGGTAGCGGCTCAGGACCGACAGAAGAAATATGCCGATTTGCATCGTCAAAAGCGAGACTTTGAAGTTGGTAGTTTTGTATTTTTGAAGGTATCTCCTTGGAAAGGGAAGATCAAATTTGGGAAGAAAGAAAAATTAAGTCTCAGGTTCGTAGGACCATTTGAAGTGTTAAAAAGGGTAGGTGATGTGGCGTACGAGGTAGCTCTCCCTCCTGAACTTGAGCACATTCACAATGTGTTTCACGTTTCTATGTTGCAAGCATGTGATATCCTATGAACCGATTCAAGTTGAGCGAGACTTGTTGCATGAAGAGATTCCTGTCTAGATATTAGATAGGAAAGAGCAGACGTTAAGAAACAAGGTCATTCATTCGGTCAAAGTCCTTTGGAGGAACCACACAGCTGAAGAAGCTACGTGGGAACTGGAAGAGAAGATGAGGAAGAATTATCTGTATTTTTTTGAGTGAACCCATGTTAAGTTTTCCGTACCTAAGTTTTAATTCTGGGAACAGAATTCTTATAAGGGGGGAGGATGTAACGACCGTGAATTCTGGATAGCCTTGTAATTTGAATTTATTTATATTAATGAATATTATGAATTTTAGTAACATTATTTTGTGTTACGTGTTTAAAGGTTGTGTGACAACTTGGATTATATGAACGCATGAAATTTTATGTGTTATGGTTTTGTTTCAGTGAATAATTGATTTCGCGTAGCATCAATAAATCACTATTCACGGGGCACGTTTTCCGAGGCACTATTCATGCCAAAATATTTTGTCTTTTTCAATTTTAATAAACTTTATTAATACGTGTGAGCGAAGTGATAATTTTTCCAAGTGTCGGATTTTCATTTTGAGCCCATTCGTGTTTTATTTGTTATCTGAAATGTATAATGTGGGTGTTCCGAATAAATGGAAAAATCCCATAATAATTATTTTTATGCATCCTAATATTTTATGGGAGTACCTATTTTAATTTTGGGTAAAGTTATTGATCAAATTGGGTACAAAAGTGGGAGTATTCGGGTATAGAAAAGACCAATGGGGTGTATTATTTGTGGCATGTTACTAATATGGGAGGCAAGTAAACATTTTGGACCAATGAGAATGGAGGAATAAAGGAGTGCTCAGCAGCATGCTCCTTCTTACTAGGCTCAATGCCTTAATTTTCCAAAGTGCCCAACATTCCTCTTGGTGGCTTAACCAACTCTCTCCATCCTCCCAAAGCCCCTCCAATTTTCCATTCCATTCAAACTTCTTCTCTCCCATTCCATATCCCTTTTCTTGTTGCTGCAATTAGAAGAAAGAGAGAAGAGGGAGCTGCAAAGAAAAAGTTGCAGAAAATAGAGGAAAAAGAAGAACGCACGGGAAGGAAAAAGAAGAAAGAAGAAAGAAGAAAGAAGAAGAGCACACGGAGGAGGAGTAGAGGAAGAAGAAAGGAGAAGCCACCAGGCCTAGACAAGCTTCATAGCATCTAAGGAAGGAGAAATCAAGAGGTGAACAATCATCACCATCCGTTCTTTCTTTATTTTCAAGCTTTTAGAGCTTATATGCTTGTGAACCGATTTTCTAGCGATTCTTGTTGTTTTTGTTTGTTCTAGATGTTTGTAAATGTTGTTAAGAGGTTATGTAACCATTAATAACATCAAAGTAGAACAAAATAGAATAAATCCGTACATATGCTTAAAGGATGAAGAACATGAAGAACAATGAATATTTTTGGACAAACATGGACTATTCGACGGTTTAGAGGACTTTGTAGCTATGATTTCATTAATTGTTTAATTTGTTAGTTGTTATGATGTTTTACTTCCATGGGTTATGAGTTTAACCCAATTGCAATGGAGTAAAAAGGGATTAAAACAAAGATTTGGTGATGATTTTAGTGAAGAACACTTAGAACACCTAAAAACAGAGTATGAACTTAGTACTTTGGCCTAAGATTTGGCAATATTAATGTCAATGGTTAGCTCTAAATTTTGGATATGTTGTAGCCCCATTTCTTAGGAGTCCATAGAAACCAAAATGGACCAATTTGACGTGTATAGGAGAAGTTATGAAAGTTGGAGCGAAGGAGGGTGAAATCGCGCGTAGGAAGCAATATGCAGCACTTGAGTACCGACGCAGCCTCCGTGATTTCACGGAGGCCTCGTTGAGCTCGCTAGTCGCTAGCGCAGCCTCCGTGATTCTCACGGAGGCCTCCCTGATTCTCACGGAGGCCTCCCTGAGCTTGTTGGCGCAGCCTCTGTGATTCTGACGGAGGCCTCGCTGACCACCTGATTTTGGAATTTTTAGCATGAACGATTGTTGGTAAAATAACCATAACTTTCCCATACGAACTCGGATTAGGGCGATTCAAGATGATACGGAAAGCTTAGCGATAGACCTATAACCTCTATTAATTAGAATTTAAAGTTACTACATAGACCAATTCTAAAATTGACCATCTTTAGGACTGTTGTGCAATTGGAGACAATCGGAGGGCGTTGAACATGCACGTGTGCAATGTGCAATATTTTCGACGCTATGTTATGATGTTCTGATTTCTAAAACTTGAATGTTATGAATTATAATGATACTTAGCATTAACCAATGAGTATTAGATAAATCAAAAGGGCGTGCTAGGCATACGTAATTGCGTGTCGCTTGGGCGTTTGAATAGGCAAGTTTGGCATACAAACGTGCAAGCGTCGTAACGCCATAACTAGTGGGTATAACCTTGTTTAATATTTTATTTCTAATATGAATGGGACATTATAGAGTAGTATAAACCATTATTTCATATCCAGTATGTGACTAATTGTTATGTGAATATGTACTTAATTGTGTAGGATATTAAAGAGCGTACGTTGTAATATTGTAGCAGACGCATCAGGTAAGTTTCTCTTCTAACCCTTGTCTAACCCTTTTGTTGGGCAAGTTTCCTTAACCCAACTCAATTTAATATTGGGCAAGTTTTCTCAACCGTACAACTTTTATTTATTGTGCAAGTTATTTATTGATTGAGCAAGTATTCTATATTATTGCAAGTTCCTTACTCAACTATTTTTATTTGAGCAAGTTTCCTATCTTATACAAATATTGTATATTGTTGCAAGTTTCATGACTCAAATGGAGTTATTACTTTCAAACCATATTAGTAGATTAATTATTATCAATTACTCCACATCAAAGATAATTATTGATATCCGCACCTTTTGCATTTGAATTCATAATCTGTTGTTGGACTAAGAAACGTTTAAGTTCTTCATTCATGAACTGTTTAAGGAAATAGCTTCTTCGTTCGAACTCGGATTAAGGCGATTAAGGAGGCTATGGAAAGCTAAGAAGTATCTCTACAACTTCCAGAACTGGAGCTCGAGAAGATAATGGCCGGAGAAAGGATCAAATTGGCCTGGAAGCAGATGCTACGTAAAATTTATGCAAAATCCGATGGTAAAATGATCATAACTCTCTCATACGAACTTCAAATTGGATGATTCCGGATGTTCGGGAAAGCTAAGATAAAAATCTACAACTTTCGTTCTTTGAGTTTTGAGAGATTCGGATTGCATCATGGGTCAAATTGAGAAACAAGTAACGAAAATGCTAGATTCGAGCCAAGAACGTAACGGTCCAAGGGGCCTTTATTTCAATACCTACAAAACAACGTAAAAACACATAAAAGCACACAAATACATATAAAAGTACTACAAAAGTACATTACACAACAATAAGATGAAAACACATAAAACCAAACGAAATAGCTAAAGACTTACAAATTATTAAGGCTAAAAGTACCTAATTTGTGTATATAAAATACACTAATCAAATACCCCCAAACTTAAACCTTTGCTTGTCCTCAAGCAAAACACAGAAACTATAAAAATTAATCATTTCTAAATAAAAACTATCTTGAGCAATAAGTTAATAAGTTAACCAATGGTCTCAAAGCATAAACACAATAAAATTCAAGGAAACTTTCAAAACGTTGCAAGTCTAGAATTACAATTAGCTAGTCATAGCTTGCTTTAGGTCCCTTCCGTGTGTGTGAGAGTACCCAATAGCACTAAACCAATCAAGCTCGAATGAAGCTATGCAACCACATTACCTTATGAAATAATCAAAATACACTCCAAAACAACATGCTTAATGCACCACTCAATACAAAGGTATACAAATCACAATTTCCAAAAATATGAAATCAAAAGACTTTAGGTAAGTGCATTTTATGCTCTATCTTATCCTAAGTCTACTCTTGTGGGTGAGTGCGTTTTATGCTCCATCTCAACCCAACACAAGATTTGATAAACATAAATGTCTCACTTTTATCAAAATTATAAGAGAGTGCATTTTACGCTCTATCTCTCCTACGCATGTGTCCATGAGTGAGTGCGTTTTACGCTCCATCTCAACTCACCACATGACCAACAATTCAAAAACAACAAATTTGGACACCTTACTTTGAGTGATGTTTAAATGAGTCCAAGAGTTTATAGATATTTCCCATAAGCATTCGGTTATAAAAGCCTTCTCTAAGCATACGACTAGCTCAATACTCATGGGTGAGTGCATAAAAGTGAAAGGATGCATAAGCAAAATAATAACCAACAATAACGATAAGCACAACGACTAAGCAACAATTATCCATTTTCCATGAGTTAGAATCAATTCAAACAAGCCATTATCATAGACCATGGATTATGGTTCAAATCAAATTAAAACAATGCTCAAGGGACATATCCTAAAAATAAATGATTTTTTTTTGAACAAAAATACATATCTTAAATCACATAAAAACTAAATTAAAAACACACAAATCCGAAGTACTACCCCCAAACTTAAACTTGATATTGTCCTCAATGTCTGATATAGGAAAAATTAAAATAGAAGACTTCCCTGAAACCGTGTCAAGCGCCATTGATATCATCTTTCAATACCTCTAAGTTGGGAGCGTACCTGAAAGCAAATGACTAAAGAAATTAAAATGCAATTAAACCACTAAAATGCAATCAAACAAAAATAAAAACAAAATAGTAAACTTGGGTTGCCTCCCAAGAAGCGCTTGGTTTAAAGTCGTTAGCCCGACTCCTCCATTTCATTTCAATCCGGCTCAATCGCAAAATTGACCATTGTATGCCGCCTCGCTGTTCTTTCTTTGATTTGCATGGCATGCATGCCTGGTTGGTGACCCCCAAACTTAATTTCAATTAATGGCACAAAGAAGCTTTCCCCGCCCGCTTCATCCATTGGTAGTGATGTAACATTTGAGGGCTTCACTTTAGTAGGAGTCATTGTATCAAGATCACCTAGTTTGATCTTTTTAGATAAGTGCCCAATTGTGAACGTTGACAAACTAGGTGCTTCCTCTTCCATTGTGTCTATGATAAGATTGGGGCATTGGGGCTTGACAAGCACAACGGGCTCTTCTTCTATCTTCATTTCCTCGGCCCACCATGGTTCCATATTTATGTTAGCTCTCATGTCAAAAGGAGCTTTGCCGACGACATGACTTCCAATAGGGCATGGTTTTGCAAAACTGACTGGATTCTTGAATTTTGCTGACGAAGGCACTTGGGGCACTAATACAATCGGCTCATCTTCGTTAGCACTTACAGATAGATCTTCGGTGGCCTCATTTTCCATAGCCTCACTTGTCTCCGCTTTGTCGACATCTTGTGGTGCATCCAGTTCCAGATTTGGCTCGGGCTCACCATAAGTCTCGGAATCCATGTCATAACACGAATAATTTTGAGGACAGTTGTTCAAAGCTTTGAACATTTGATCAATCTGATTCTGAAGATTTTGAATTGATATTTCCTGACTTTTCAACATCTCCTCCTTCGAAGCCATGATCATAGACACAAGTTCCTCAAAGTTTGATATCTTCTCTTCTTGTGGCAATAGAGTTGGACATGAGAATTCCGGTGCAACAACTGGACTTGGAGCATAGTATTGATCATCATAATTGTAGCTCCATATAGAATCCGGGTGATACCCCAAATCTTGGTGATAATCGGGATAATCATAGTTGTTGAGGTAAACACCACCGTATTGTACCGGTCCAAAACTGATGGTGCATTGATGACTCGGGTGATTGTCAGCACAATAATCAGATGTCACTGTTATACCTTGAGTGCTCTCTGTTACTAAGGCATCCAACTTCCTCGATAGTGTTTCAAATTGTGTTGACAATGCAGAGAGTGCATTGAGTCCATCAATCCCAATTTTCCTTGGTTGAGTCATACTTGTGTACGACCATTGATCAACAAAGTCATCCATGGTGTACCTTGTAAAGAAGAAAGCATTAAAACAAAAAAATAAATGATAAAATAAACTAAAAGCAAATTTATATACAAGTTTAAATTAAGACTAATTTGATTATGACTAATATTGGAAAAACACTAGAAAAATAATTCCCCAGCAACGGCGCCAAAAACTTGTTGTCCGATTTGTATATGAACAATTTACGCGCAAGTATACGCGGTCAACAAGTAATAAAGAGTAAGTAAAGTATCGATCCCACGAGGAATTATTACTAGTGTTTTCCAAGTACTAACCTTTTATCATCTCAATCTTATTTAAACAAACGATAGTTGTTTTTGTTGTTTTGTATTAATGAAGATAACAAACAATTAAACAACTATGGAAAGGATTAAGATAATGAAATCAAATATTAACAAGTCTAAGATCACAATTTCCCCCAACACTTCACTTGAATATCCTAACTCTCTCTTTTCAACTAGTTAAATCACAAGGATTGTTATCCGAGAATTTACAAGTATATACAAGCCTCTCTCGATGGTCAAATACGTATTTCCCAATGCGGTGTATAAATATCTCTATTCTACACACTAGCAAGAATCCAATATCAAGAATAATCAACAAGACACGTCTCATCAAATCTCATTAATCACCCTATCAATTACCAACTTTCGCAATGGAAATCATTAAGCATGATTCTCAAATGGATACATGTGGTATTTAGGTATATGTCTATCCTAAATACAATCAAATTATCCATTCATGAGGGTAATAAATAAAACACACGTCACTTAATTTCATAAATTACCCATAGGAATATCTAATTTTCACATGATATCATAACAAGGTCTCAACCTATACTTCCTCTCTCAATTCCATATAAGTTCCCAAGGTAATTACTAGCTAGGCAATTAATCCATAAAGCATAAATTATGATACCCAATTCACAAATGAATAACCAATATCCAAGAGAGAGCATTCAATTCAAACTACATATTAGGTTCCATTGAAATCTTAGAAAATTAGTTCTAGTTCATGGTAACTACAAATAACATCATATTCAAATTATACATCATGTTGGATTACAAAATAGAAGAGAAAACTAGAGATAAAACCACTTTTGTAGATTTTCATATGATGTTTGATGGGTTGATGATGAACACTAGTTTCTCCTCCTTGATTTTGCAATCCTTGATGTTTTTGCTCCTTGGCCTTGCTTGATGTAGCTTGATTTTAGCACTTTGGCTCTCTAATTTGATGTATTTGGTAGCTTCCTCTCTCTAGATTTTGTGTTAGAAGGTGTTAGGATGAGTTAGAATGAGTGGGTATGTGTTAGAATGAAGTTCCAGCCGCCACTTTGGTGTTATAAGAGATGGGTGTCTCAAACCCTAGCATTTCCCGAGTTTTGGACCAAAAAATTCGCAAAGTCAGAAGCGTTTCTCGCCCCGGCGACGAAATTGGCCTGAATTCCGTCGCCCCGGCGACGCTATCGCCCCGGCGGTGTTCTGTACCGCGAGACAGTTTCGACGTCTGTTGGTAAAATGGCCATAACTTCTTCGTTCGAACTCGGATTAAGGCGATTAAGGAGGCTATGGAAAGCTAAGAAGTATCTCTACAACTTCCATAACTGGAGCTCAAGAAGATAATGGCCGGAGAAAGGATCGAATTGGCCTGGAAGCAGATGCTACGTAAAATTTATGCAAAATCCGATGGTAAAATGACCATAACTCTCTCATACGAACTTCAAATTGGATGATTCCGGATGTTCGGGAAAGCTAAGATAAAAATCTACAACTTTCGTTCTTTGAGTTTTGAGAGATTCGGATTGCATCATGGGTCAAATTGAGAAACAAGTAGCAAAAATGCTAGATTCGAGCCAAGAACGTAACGGTCCAAGGGGCCTTTATTTCAATACCTACAAAACAACGTAAAAACACATAAAAGCACACAAATACATATAAAAGTACTACAAAAGTACATTACACAACAATAAGATAAAAACACATAAAACCAAACGAAATAGCTAAAGACTTACAAATTATTAAGGCTAAAAGTACCTAATTTGTGTATATAAAATACACTAATCAAAGACGCCACACACAACTATGAATTATTGTATGATAAGTCAGTTATGAACTTCACAGAAAAACCATGAACAGTTCGAGAGTTCTCAAAGAACCAAAAGAGAAAATAATCTCAAAAGAAATTTTATTAATCTGAATTGTATCTATTACATTAACTTTGTCCCCTATTTATATACTACTCAAAGTAATCCTAATCCTAAAAACAAAAGAAACAAATTACATAACAATCAAACTTAAAATTGGAATGAAAATCCTAATTACATTAGTATTAAAACTAATTAGAATTCCTAGAATCCTTGCCGCATAATAATTTTCCTTGCTGCATTCGGAAGTTACCTTATGAAACCAAACTGAGATTCCGTGTGAATTGATTAGATGAATCCGAATAAAATTACATGATTTACATGCTGCCCACATTTGATTATAAAATCCATGTAATAGAAATCCTGTTAATTCGTGGCCCACATGCTTCAGTAAGCATTCCTAAACATGTAACTTACATGCTTGCTGAATATGAAACAAAACCAATTTGAACCGTGGCCCACAAAACCAAATAGACTTGTTAGCATGTTATCCATTTTGATGTTTGCTTTAGTTTACTTGCTTTCCCACATGAATGTAATATTTAGAAATGAATATTAAGTAGTTGCATGGTGCATGGCTACTGAATATTAATTAACCCACGTTTGATGAGCTGAATTGGAATTAAAGCACTAATCCGTGTATGAGAAAGAAAGCCCACATGAATATGTTGGAATCTGTGCATGGGCTGAATTGAATTGGCCAATTGTGTCAGGCTAATAATGCTTGAATTGAGCCCCATTGTGTCAGGCTAATAACACATTAAACGTAAAGGCAATATCAGCAATGCAAGCATGAATTTGAAAAGTTCCATCTCCTCCTGGATCAAAAGTCAACTTGATGAATTCGTCCATTCGCAAAAACTCCCAATGACGAATTCCCGGATCAAAAGTGAACCTTATAATCTCGATCATTAACACTAACGACCATTCCATTACACCTGGATTAAATAACAATCTTTGAAGCTTCTCACATCGCAGATGCAAATATTCTTGAATTCCTGGATTAAACACAAAAAAAACAAATCAACATGTATCTTTTGGCTAATCACAAAGATATCAAATAATTCAAAGTCACGCGCATATCTACTAGAACAATATTCAAAACACTTCCCTTTAGGCTCTCCATGCACTGTCCGTATGGATTTACCCAACGATCCATGCTTTTCTCCTCAATGAGTAAGAATTCATCTTGAATCTGCAAAACAAAATTAACATTTCTCTTTTCATTGACATTAACAAATTCAAAATTCACGTAATATCATCAATGGAATAAAAAGGTCACTTCCAACTTCACAAGATGAAAACTCAATAGCATATCGACGATGATCGCAAACAAACTCAACAAGTGCTAAAGAATTTTCCCAAGTATTGACAAAAATAGGAATATCATCAAAACAGATATTAACAAATTTTCCCATGAAAGGATGCAAAATATGATTTAACATTAAAACATTTAATGTATTAGTTAATCTCAACGATTTAACTAAACATGTATGTAAACCATATCTTAATCCAATCCGATGATAATTACTTTTCAACCCAATACCAAATTCCTTTCCATTCAAGATAGTTTTCTCAAAATCATGCAATGATAACAACTCTAATAGAAAGAAATTACCAAATGATAGCAAATCATGCAATGAAAATTTTTCTACTGAAGAACCATGATCACTACCATTGTCAATTAACGACATGCCATGCAAAGATTGATCAAAATCTAATTCAACATGTGAATGAAAAATCCTAGAATGAGTTTCATGCAAGTACAAACGATGAAAACGAGAATGCCCACAATAATCACTAGAATAAATTCTACGAAGATATGCACTTTGACAATGAGAATTTACCAAATGATAGTAAGAATATTGACAATGAGAATATAACGCATGCTCATAAACTAACTCAACAAATATCAAATATCCTCCATAGTTTATGATAAAGACGATTCTACCCTCAAAATAGCCAAACACAAATTTATCCATGGAAGCATGCAAAACTTGTTTTAAATAACTCACGAAAACACTAGATGCATTAGTTAATCTAACAGAAATAACTATCCACCTATACACGTCACATGTTAACACAATTTTCCATTTATCACTTTCACTCATGCTAAATTGACTAGGTATTGTCATCACATGGTCATTATCAACAAATGCAGATAAAACACAAGTACTATGCAATTTATTAAACATATTATCGAAGTAAAGAAAATAATAACGATACTTGTTTACCAATTCAAAATCAACGAACAAGCTTGGCATTCTATCTTCCTTAGGTACTATGATCTCATGACTAGCATGCGCACTAATGCTTTCTCCCACGATACCTGCTTTAATGAAGTTGGACTACATCAACTCTCCAATCCGTCTTGGTAACTCCGTCGTCTCCTCGAGAATACTATAAGCTGATTGACACAGAATGATAGCACGGGGTATATCATCAACAACCTGGACAAGAGACAAAACAGAACTAGATAAAGAAGAGTTAATCTTGTTAGTATTCAAAAGCGTCATCTTGTACGAATGTACAGTCATTGGCTTTTCAAAATACAACTCACTTTCCAACTCACTCTCCTCTCTTTTTTCGCTCTTACTCTCCACTGTTTCTTTCTCTCATTTATTTTCACTCTCATTCTTTTTATTCTCTCGTTTTCTTTCATTCTCTTTTTCACACTTTCCTTTTTCACACTCAATCTTTTTTTCAATTTCTTTTTCACTTTTTTTTTTGTCGTTTACTTTCACTTGTATTCTCTTCCTCGAGATCACGGACTTCATCTCGAACATTAGAATCTAACAACTCTCCTTGGACCGTATATTCTATTATCTCTTCTTCCATCTGCCTCGATTGATCTTGCTCCTTTTGCGCATGTCGGGCGTTTTGTAGTTGCTTTGCCATCTCTCTAAATGATCCCATGACTTCTTCTTCTTCTTCTTTGGAAAATACTGGTTCCCTATACACATTAGGAGTGTCTCGTGACTTTCTCCAATGTGAATCCTCATGCTTTTGAACCCTCTTTTCATCCTCCCAAGTTGATTGCGTTGAATGTTGCTCTTTATGTCTTGGAGATTGATGGACTCCACGGCACGCTTGCGTGAGGTGGTCGTCGCCCGGATCGTTTCTAGTAAGCCAATTTGATGGAACTCTCCCGACACCTTAACCCAACGTCTATATTGAGACGAGAACTCCGGTATAATCGTTCAAGCAGATGAATTCGCGTAGGTGGATTATCAATGACACCTAAACCCCGTACTTATATGAAGCAGGAACCTTCGGTACAATCAACGATTGATAACTGGTAGATAACGCCACACACAACTATGGATTGTTGTATGATAAGTTAACTTCGAATCTTAAAGAAAAACTAAGAAAAAAATTACTTAGAAATTCTTCAAAGAACCAAAAGTAGAGAATAAACTCATAAGAGAAATTTTATTAATCTGAATTGTTGTTTGAATTACAAGCAAGAATAGCTATTTATACTAACTATGAAACCCTAGAATCCATAAAGGAAATAGCAACTGATTTGGAATCAAAATCCCATCTTAAAATATCCTAATTACAGTAGAATTATGAAAATATGCTGAAATTAAGGAAAGAAACCTAAACAAACGCCAACTAGAACGCGTGAACAGTGCCTAGCGTTGTTGGCGCTAGGTTGCTTCATCATGTAGCACCGTTGGCGCTATCCTGCAGTGCCCGCCCGATGGTGCAAGCGCCGTAGGCGCTAGGAACACAAGCCGTGGAGCGCTGTAGGCGCTGAGTCACAGTGTTGCCCACACTTGGCCAGCGCTGCAGGCGCTTGAATTACTAAGGAGGTAGCGCCGCTGGCGCTGAGGTAGCGTTGTTAGCGCTCGGCATTAACTTTTGACTTTGTGCTTCTTTTGCTTCATGACTTGGACCCCTCACTTGTATCACATTCACGAACTTAGGTCCCAACTCCAACGCACTTGAACTCGCATCCTTATCATTCCAAACTTCTTGAATAAACCCATTAAGATCTTCCCTGAAACGTTTTGCTCGTGCTCTCGTCACCGGTCCAACTGGAACTCGCACCGGATCCGCTCCATAGCTCCCGCCCTTGTCCAAACTAAGCATGTCCTCATCATTCCTCTCCTCTTGAAAAGGATTTGCCCTCAAATCATCATCTACATCAAACGGACTAAGGTCAGAAACATTAAATGATGCACTAACATTATACTCACCCGGTAAATCTAGTTTATAGGCATTGTCATTAATGCGCTCGAGAACTTGAAATGGTCCATCTCCTCTAGGAAGCAATTTTGATCGTCGCTGAGCCGGAAATCTTTCTTTCCGCAAGTGTAACCATACCCAATCTCCTGGTTCAAAAATAACTTGACGTCGACCCTTATTGGCCTGTTTTGCGTATTGCTCCGTCCTCCTTTCAATGTTAAGCCTTGCCTTTTCATGTATCTGCTTGACAAATTCAGCCTTTTTCTTTCCATCCATGTTAGTATATTCAGACAAAGGTAATGGCAATAAATCCAACGGTGTCAAAGGATTAAAACCATAAACAATTTCAAATGGTGAAAATTGTGTAGTAGAATGAACAGATCGATTATATGCAAACTCAACATGTGGTAAGCACTCTTCCCAAACTTTAATGTTCTTTTTGATTATAGCTCTTAACAATGCAGATAAAGTTCTATTTACTACCTCAGTTCGACCGTCAGTTTGTGGATGACAAGTAGTTGAAAATAACAGTTTAGTACCTAACTTACACCACAATGTCTTCCAAAAATAACTCAAAAATTTAGAATCTCTATCTGAAACAATTGTTCTAGGCATGCCATGCAAACGCACAATTTCTCTAAAGAATAAATCAGCAATATGGGATGCATCATCAGTTTTGTGACATGGAATAAAATGTGCCATCTTAGAAAATCTATCCACGACCACAAATATAGAATCATGACCACGCTTAGACCTAGGTAAACCCAATACAAAATCTATAGACAAATCAATCCACGGTTCACTAGATATAGGCAATGGTGTATACAATCCATGAGGTTGAACACGAGACTTAGCTTGCTTACACGTAATGCATCTATCACAAATTCTTTCCACATCTCGTTTCATATGAGGCCAATAAAAATGTTCTTTCAAAAAAGATAAAGTCTTTTCAACACCAAAATGACCCATTAGACCTCCCCCGTGTGACTCTCTAATCAACAATTCACGCAAAGAACATGCAGGTATACATAGCTTATTTTCTCGAAATAGAAAACCATCAACTTTAAAGTATTTACCTACAGCATTCCTTTCACATGATTTAAGCTCTTCACAAAATTCAAGGTCATTAGCATACAACTCTTTAATTCATTCAAACCCAAGCAATTTTGTATCAAGAGTATTCAACAACACGTACCTTCTCGAAAGAGCATCACCAACAACATTCTCCTTACCCTGTTTGTATCGGATGACATACGGAAATGTCTCAATGAACTCCATCCACCTAGCGTGTCTTTTGTTCAACTTATGCTGTCCCTTCAAGTATTTCAACGATTCATGATCCGTGTGAATCACGAACTCTTTAGGCCAAAGGTAGTGTTGCCACGTCTCCAACGCCCTAACTAACGCATACAGCTCCTTATCATAGGTCAGATAGTTCAAGGCTGCTCCATTCAGCTTCTCGCTGAAATACGCTACTGGCTTCCCTTCCTGCATCAACACAGCTCCAATTCCCAAACCTGAAGCATCACACTCAATTTCAAAGGTTTTAGCAAAGTTAGGTAAAACAAGCAAATGAGCGTTAGTCAATTTATCTTTAATCAATTTAAACGCTTTTTCCTGCTCTTCACCCCATTTAAACCCTACACTTTTCTTGATCACTTCCGTTAAGGGTGCTGTGATGTCGCTGAAATTTCTCACGAACCGCCGGTAAAAACTAGCCAATCCATGAAAGCTTCGAACTTGGCTCACATTTGTTGGACTCGGCCATTCTCGGATTGCACGTATTTTCTCCTCATCCACTTGAACTCCCTGTGAACTCACAAAAAATCCAAGAAAAACAACTCTATCCGTACAAAACGTGCACTTATCCATGTTAGCAAACAACTTTTCTTTTCTAAGAATATCTAAAACAGATTTCAAATGCAATGCATGCTC
Organism: Aralia elata; assembly: GCA_034770075.1. Classification (NCBI taxonomy): domain Eukaryota; kingdom Viridiplantae; phylum Streptophyta; class Magnoliopsida; order Apiales; family Araliaceae; genus Aralia; species Aralia elata. The sequence continues at coordinate 25,956,384 of CM068388.1, read as the reverse complement.
TTCCAAGTTTTTGCTATATATCAAGATATCATCAAAATAAACTACCACAAATTTGCCAATGAATGGTCGCAAAACATGGTTCATCAATCTCATAAAAGTACTAGGAGCATTAGTTAAACCAAAAGGTAACACTAACCACTCATAAAGACCAGATTTTGTTTTAAAAGCAGTTTTCCATTCATCACCCTCTTGCATTCTAATTTGATGATAACCACTTTTTAAATCAATTTTTGAGAATATACAAGACCCATGCAATTCATCTAACATGTCATCTAATCGAGGAATGGGATGTCGATATTTTACCGTAATGTTATTTACCGCTCGACAATCGATGCACATCCGCCATTTCCCATCCTTCTTCGGCACTAAGATCACCGGAACTGCACATGGACTCATGCTCTCTCTCACAAACCCCTTCTCCATCAATTCTCCAACTTGCTTCTGCAACTCCTTTGTCTCCTGTGGATTACTCCGATAAGCTGGACGATTTGGAATGGATGCTCCGGGCACGAAATCAATCTGATGCTCAATTCCCCGAATGGGTGGTAATCCCTGTGGAAGCTCCTCGGGAAACACATCCTTATAATCCTGCAAAAGAGATGAAACAACACTAGGCAAAGAAGAATCATTAGCGTTAGTATTCAAAAGCGCCTCCTTATACCGAAGTATAATCATCGGTTGTTTAGCATCTAAAGCTCGTCTCACGTCGCTCTTTTTTGCATAGATATTGGTTTTTCGCTCATCATATTTTCTTCTCTCTCTTTCCTTTTCTCTCTTATTTTTTTCCTCATTTTTTCCCTCAATTTTTTTCTCACTTTCCTTTTTTTCACTTTCTTTTCTTTGTACATGATCTTTTTGCAAATATAATTGATCCTCATGCACCTGCTTTGGTGACATAGGACATAACGTAACCTTTCGCTGATTATGAACAAAAGAATACTCATTCGTGAAACCATCATGCTTCACCCGCCGATCAAACTGCCATGGGCGGCCTAGCAGTAAATGACCCGCCTGCATCGGAACCACATCACACAATGCCTCATCCACATACTTCCCAATCGTGAACGGAACCAACCCTTGTTTAGTCACCTTGATATCTCCACTATCATTAAGCCACTGCAATCTGTATGGTTGGGGATGTTTGGTTGTGGACATTCCCAACTTCTCCACCATGATCGTGCTGGCCACATATGTGCAACTTCCTCCATCTATCACCACACAACAAACCTTACCATTCACAAGGCATCTGGTATGAAATAAATTTTCCCGTTGCTCCCCATTCTCCTCTTTCACATGCGTACTAAGTGCTCGCCTTGTAACCAACATCTCACCATGCACAACCAACTCCCTACCATCTATATCCTCTAACGGTGGCATTGAGTCGGTATCACTAGCTTCCTCTTCGGTTTCCACCTCTCCATTGTCAAGTAACAACATCGTCCTTTGATTTGGGCACTGATTTGCAATATGTCCCCTTCCTTGACACTTGAAGCATTTTATATCCCGATTACGATTAAAAGAAGAAGGGTCAGTTTTACCTTGCACTCCCTTATTAATCGTCTCCGTCTTTGGTTCAAACTTGGATTTACTTACGGCTGGCTTCTCCTCTCGCTTCCCCACATTAGACTTCCATGATGATCCTGAATTAGGTATCGAACGTTGGCTACCTCTCCTCTTAAGCTGTTTCTCAATCTTGATAGCCATGTGAACCATATCCTCCAATACCAAGTAATGTTGTCGTTCCACTAAGTCGGCAATCTCCCAATTTAATCCCGCCGAAAACCTGGCCATTGTTGATTCACCATCCTCATTGATGTTTGCCCTAGCCATTAACATCTCCATTTCTTTGTAATAATCTTCTACGCTCCTACTTCCTTGCCTCAAGCTTTGCAAACTCCGAACTAGCTCTCGGTGATAGTAATCTGGAACGAACCTCTTTTTCATCACGGTCTTCATTTCTTCCCAAGTTTCAATCGGACGTTCCCCGCATCTCCTCCGACTGATCATCAACTGATCCCACCAAGTAACAGCATAAGCTGAGAATTCTGTGGCGGTGAGTTTCACTTTCTTTAACCCCGAGTAGTTATGACATTCAAATATCCAATCCATCTTCTTTTCCCACTCTAGATAGGCCTCTGGATCACTTCTTCCTTGGAAAGTCGGAATTTTCATCTTTATACTATCCAAGTTGTTATCCTCTCTATTTCGATCCCCTCTATTCCTAGCTCCACGTCTCCTATGGAGAACGTCAGATTCACGATCCTCTTCTTCACTAAATCCCCCTTCATAATAATTTTCCTCTTGTCTAACTTCTCTTTGATGCGTTCTTCCGTGCTGATGTGACCCATGAGGATGTTGAAACTGGGGTCCTTGGGATGCACTCATTTGGTCAAAACGCTCATTCACTTGCTCCATCACCATATCCAACTTTCTAGTGAATTCTTTCATCATAGCTTCCATCACAAATTTTGGATCAAACTTTGCTGGAGGATCTTCCATAACACTTTTATCTTTTGAACTAGACATTTTCCTGCAAAACAAAGGTTAGTAGCAAAATATTTTCCTCACCACTCCCTTACGTGTTTCACTCGGTCAATGTTTCGCTCGTGTATCACTCAATAGGCTTTTCCCCTCGAATGATCTCACAACTAAGCCTTTTACCTCTAAATATTCTCTCTAATATGTTCTTTTCGAATTTACCTAGTAAAAATTCTCGGTTTTACTAATCAACTCAAAAATAACTTATCACGAACAGTATAATCGGTATGAAAAGAAGTAGCAACAATCTTGATTACGGAATTGAAGATGAAGTCTACGAACAAATTGAAATAACTGAAATAAAATTTTCTATACTCTTTCTTTTTTTTTTTTGCTCACAAATTCAACGATACAATAAAGATAGATACTTAGCTAGAAAACGCAGCTTTGATACCAAATGATGGACTCCACGGCACGCTTGCATGAGGTGGTCGTCGCCCGGATCGTTTCTAGTAAGCCAATTTGATGGAACTCTCCCGACACCTTAACCCAACGTCTATATTGAGACGAGAACTCCGGTATAATCGTTCAAGCAGATGAATTCGTGTAGGTGGATTATCAATGACACCTAAACCCCGTACTTATATGAAGCAGGAACCTTCGGTACAATGAACGATTGATAACTGGTAGATAACGCCACACACAACTATGGATTATTGTATGATAAGTTAACTTCGAATCTCAAAGAAAAACTAAGAAAAAAATTACTTAGAAATTCTTCAAAGAACCAAAAGTAGAGAATAAACTCATAAGAGAAATTTTATTAATCTGAATTGTTGTTTGAATTACAAGCAAGAATAGCTATTTATACTAACTATGAAACCCTAGAATCCATAAAGGAACTAGCAACTGATTTGGAATCAAAATCCCATCTTAAAATATCCTAATTACAGTAGAATTATAAAAATATGCTGAAATTAAGGAAAGAAACCTAAACAAACGCCAACTAGAACGCGTGAATAGTGCCGAGCGCTGTTGGCGCTAGGTTGCTTCATCATGTAGCATCGTTGGTGCTATCCTGCAGTGCCCGCCCGATGGTGCAAGCGCCGTAGGCGCTAGGAACACAAGCCGTGGAGCGCTGTAGGCGCTGAGTCACAGTGTTGCCCACACTTGGCCAGCGCTGCAGGCGCTTGAATTACTAAGGAGGTAGCGCCGCTGGCGCTGAGGTAGCGCTGTTGGTGCTCGAACTTAGGTCCCAACTCCAACGCACTTGAACTCGCATCCTTATCATTCCAAACTTGTTGAATAAACCCATTAAGATTTTCCCTGAAATGTTTTGCTCGTGCTCTCGTCACTGGTCCAACTGGAACTCGCACCGGATCCGCTCCATAGCTCCCGCCCTTGTCCAAACTAAGCATGTCCTCATAAGAGATGCATATTCATTCCTCCTGCTAGGCTGTACTGGGGCATACCACTTTCTCATCACGATTTTTAACTCTTTCCATGTATCGATCGGATGCTCTCCACATCTTCTCCTTTCACGTTCAAATTGAGCCCACCATGTAGCTACATGACCGAAAAAATCTTGAACTGCAAGTTTGAACTTCTTGTGCTCAGAATAATTATGATAGCCAAACTCTCGTTCCTTCCTTTTCTCCCAACTCAAATAAGTTGCTGGATCCGCTCTACCTTGAAAAGATCTCTTTTGCCACTTATAATTATTTTCAAAATTATATCCATACATGATTACTACAAAACAAAGGTTAGTAGATAAAAAAAAATTTTCTCACACACTCCCTTACGTGTTTCGCTCAAACAATGTATAACACAATTATGAAAACACTCGTGTATCACACAATTAGGCTTTTACCCTCAATTGATCTCACACTCTGCCTTTTACCACTCTAATTCTCTCTTATAGGTTCTTTTTGAATTCACCAAATAAATATCACAGTTTCTTTTTAATTCAATAAGAACTTATCACAACACAAAATATAGCAAGTGTGATGTCCGATAACCACTAAAATTTTACGATCACCAATTAGAATCCTCTTAAGTGAAATCCCAATATCCTCAAAATTCACGAATTCCAACACTAGAATCAAATAATAATTTTTTCAATAAGATCCCAATAACGCGAAACTTATGAAACCCAGGCAATTGTAACAGTAATAATTTTTTTTTTGTACTCACGATTTTTTTTTTGCACTAACGAATTTTTTTTTTTACTCTTCAACAAGAAAAATAAAGGATAAGTAACCTGCTAGAAAACGTAGCTTTGATACCAAATGATAGACTCCACGGTACGCTTGTGTGAGGTGGTCGTCGTCTAGATCGTTTCTAGCAAGTTGTTTGAGTGGAACTCTCTCGACACCGCAACCCAACATCTATAAAGAGACGAGAACCTTGGTACAATCGTTCAAGTAATGAATTCTGCGTTGAATGGACACCAACAACACTTTGACCCATCGCTTATATGTAAGCGGTAATCTCGGTATAATTAACGATTAGTGCAGTAGAAGACGCCACACACAACTATGAATTGTTGTATGATAAGTCAGTTATGAACTTCACAGAAAAACCATGAACAGTTCGAGCGTTCTCAAAGAACCAAAAGAGAAAATAATCTCAAGAGAAATTTTATTAATCTGAATTGTATCTATTACATTAACTTTGTCCTCTATTTATACTACTCAAAGTAATCCTAATCCTAAAAACAAAAGAAACAAATTACATAACAATTAAACTTAAAATTGGAATGGAAATCCTAATTAAATAAAATCCTAATTACATTAGTATTAAAACTAATTAGAATTCCTAGAATCCTTGCCGCATAATAATTTTCCTTGCTGCATTCGGAAGTTACCCCATGAAACCAAACTGAGATTCCGTGTGAATTGATTAGATGAATCCGAATCCAATTACATGATTTACATGCTGCCCACATTTGATTATAAAATCCATGTAATAGAAATCCTGGTAATCCGTGGCCCACATGCTTCAGTAGGCATTCCTAAACATGTAACTTACATACTTGCTGAATATGAAACAAAACCAATTTGAACCGTGGCCCACAAAACCAAATAGACTTGTTAGCATGTTATCCATTTTGATGTTTGCTTTAGTTCACTTGCTTTCCCATATGAATGTAATATTTAGAAATATATATTAAGTAGTTGCATGGCACATGGTTATTGAATATTAATTAACCCATGTTTGATGTGCTGAATTGGAATTAAAGCACTAATCCGTGTATGAAAAAGAAAGCCCACATGAATATGTTGGAATATGTACATGGGCTGAATTGAATTGGCCAATTGGGTCAGGCTAATAATGCTTGAATTGAGCCCCATTTTAAATATCCTTAAATAAATTTCAGCCCAATTATTTAGAATCATTCGATGAATATCTAGAACTTGAGTTGAGATATTAATGTTTGATGCAACCTAGATCAGGATCGTATCACCTTGGGATCGTAGTAAACCTTTTGTAATGAACAACATATATTTATTTATTCCGCATTAGTTGATTTATGTTATTTAGAGGTGTATGGATGTACTTTATCGTGAGCACCAGATTCGAGGTATTGGTACCTGAATTTGGGGGTGTCATAAGTTTTATCGATCTTCAAGTATCCTTCTAGGGTTATGCCCTAGAAACGGCTGCATATCTACTAAATAAGGTCCCCTCAAAACCCATCCCTAAGACTTCATATGAGTTATGGACAGGGAGAAAACCTAGTCTTAAGCATGTTAAGATATATGGTTGTCCAACCTATGTAAAGAGGTTACAAAGTGACAAGTTAGGGACAAGATCTAATAAGTGCAGATTGTAGGATATCCTAAAGAAAGTTATGGTATTATTTTTATAATCCTACTAAGCAAAAGATGTTTGTAGCGAAACACGCTACCTTCTTGGAAAAGGAGTTTGTCATTGAAAGGGCTAGTGGGAGGAAAATAGGTCTTGAAGATGTTCAAGAACCACAAACCATTATAGGTCAAGTGGATAAACCTGTCCAAGTAGATATACCTTCTGTACCACAACCGAGTGGTAAATCTGGAAGAGTACTAAAGTTAACTGAAAGGTATAGATTCACCATAGATGATGATGATGAGATACGCATCATAGAGGATGATGATCTAGTTATATACGATGAGACTATGAGTAGTAAACACTCAGAGAAATGACAGATGGCCATGAAATCCGAAATGTACTCCATGTATGAGAACCAAGTATGGACTTTAGTTACTCCTCTAGAAGGCATAGTGCCTATAAGATGTAAATGGGTCTTTAAGAGAAATACTGGAGCAAATGGCAAGGTAGAGATCTATAAGGCCAGACTGGTGGCAAAAAAGACAAGGAGTTAACTATGATGAAACCTTCTCACCAGTAGCAATGCTCAAGTCCATTAGGATTTTACTTACGATTGCAGCTTACTGTGACTATAAGATCTGGCAAATGGACGTGAAAATGGCCTTCCTCAATGGAAAACTAGAAGAGGATGTATACATGATACAGCCAGAGGGTTTTGTTCCAAAAGATGGAGCAAATTTAGTATGTAAGCTACAACGATCCATTTATGGATTAAAGCAAGTTTCTCGAAGATGAAACATCCGTTTTGATGAGACAATCAAAAAGTTTGATTTTATAAAAAATAAGGATGAACCATGCGTGTACAAGAAGGTTAGTGGGAGCACTGTGACATTCCTGGTACTATATGTTGATGATATACTACTTATAGGGAATGACATACCAATGCTACAATCAGTAAAACTATGGTTGTCTAAACACTTCTCTGTGAAGGACTTGGGAGAAACAACCTACATTTTAGGGATTAAGATCTATAGATATAGATCTAAGAGGATGCTCGGCTTGACCCAAGGAATGTACATTGCTTCGATACTAAAGAAGTTTAGCATGTAAGACTCCAAGAGAGGACTCATACCAATGAGCCATGGAGTGTATCTCTCCAAGAAAATGGCCCCGAAGACACCTGAAGAGAGAGATCGCATGAGTAAGATTCTTTATGCTTTGGAAATATGATCTATCATATATGGGATGATATGTACGAGACCTAATGTCACTTATGCAATAAGTGTGACAAGTAGATATCAGTCTAATCCTGGAGAAGAACATTAAAAAACGGTGAAAAATATCCTAAAGTACTTAAGAAGGACTAAAGATGTCTTCATAGTTTATGGTGGGTCTGATATGAAACTGAGGGCTATACAGACTCAAGTTTCCAGACTGACCAAGACGACAGTAAATCCGTCTCAGGGTATGTATTTACCTTATACATTGGCGTAGTGAGTTAGAAAAGTTTCAAGCAGCAAACAGTTGCTGATTCAACGACAGATGCGGAGTATATAGTTGCAAGTGAAGCTACAAAGGAAGTTGTTTGATGAAGAAGTTCATTACAGAACTTGGAGTGGTTCCTAGCATTCAAAGACCAGTGTCTGTACATTGTGACAGCACTAGAGTTGTTGCATAAGCCAAGGAACCCAAGTCTCATCAGAAATCCAAGCATGTGTTGCAGCGCTTTCATTTAATTAGAGAAATCATTGAAATGGGAGATGTCATCTTAGAGCGAGTAGATTCTCAGAACAACATTGCAGATTCATTTACTAAAGTATTAACTTAGCAACAGTTTGATCGTCACTTAGAGAATATGAGTTTTAGATACCAGGGCGATTGACTTTAGTGCAAGTGGGAGATTAAAAGTAGTATACCCTTAAGACAATCACATAGGATGTGATAAGCATTTACTTTGTAATCTTATTCATTTATTAATAAAAGAATTTGTTTATTTAAAGGAATTCTTTATCCATGTTTCTTTAGTTGAATTAAATAAATGTGATAAACCCATAGTTTTGGAATAATGCTTTTAAAATCATGATGATGATCATGCTAATGAGATCTAAATTCAAGATAGCTCAAAACTAAAATGTTCCTAATTGATGGATCACTAATGTGGGGTTACTAAATCTGGATAGATTAGTACATACTATGTTTGCTCTGTTAAAGAGAATGATTGATCTCATAATCATGTGTGTAGAGACACTAAAGTAAGTATGTAGGTGCTTATTGGAGAATAGGCTTACTTAACATGACTCGCTTAAAAGAACCCTAATGGAATTTTACTCACCTGTCAATAGGAGTTTTTATAGTGATAGTAGTACAAATAATTCTTAGACTTGAGATCATCATAGTACCTTGTGTATTTCGAATTACACTTTGTTATATTCCTTAATACTACAGAGTATAATATAGGATATGTTTAGCTTTAATAAAGTATACTTGGAGGTAGATGAATGATCAACAAAGGATCTACTACTTCCAGTAAAGGGATAGAATGTCCTATGCAATTCAATAAGTGACAACTTAGGAATCCCTGGCCAGGGTGAATGGAAATTAGAAGGAGTTTCTAATTTACATTAACTAGAGTTGTGCATTTTTGAATCGAAATGCATATGATCAAATAAATAAAACTTGACAGTAATTCCATATTTTATAATTGATCGGGACATTGTATAGTAGAAGGATTGAATTATACGGTAACTATTACTGAATAGGTTCTATGTGATTAAACGTTGATTTCATATTATACGGATAGTCATGATACATTATCGTAAGGTGTCCCTCATAATGTAGAATAAATATTAATTATACATATATGAATTAAAGGAGTTTAATTCATTATAAATAATATTAGAATTATTCTAATTTATTTATTCTACTAGCGACATAATATTGAACCTAAAGGGTCATACCGCAAAAAGAAAAATATTATTTTAGAAGTAATTGGCTTAATAATAATAAATTAAGTGTATTTAATTTATTAGTAGAATAAATTAAATAGCTTAATATTTATAATTAACTATTTGGAGAAATACTAATTATAAATTAATAAGAAGTATTCTTATCATTATTATTATTAAATTATTTAATTTTTAAATAGTTTGGGAGTTAAATTAAATTAAAACCCTAAGTCCTAAAAGGTTTAGGATGGAAGGTTGGTCTATAAATAAGAGTGGTCTTATTATGGGAAGGACTAATGCAACTTTTACAAGTATTCTTTAAAGCTTAAAAAAGTTAAGAGAGAGAGAAAACTAGGGTTAGCCACCCCAGGTCTAGGGAACCTAAATCTACTTCTTCAATCTATATTTTCTTGGTGGATCACCTTTAGAGCGCTACATATACTTTGTAGCTTGCGTTTAATTAGGGGGATTGGAAAAAAACGTGAATGATAAGGGAGGTGAACACGTAGCTATTCAAAAGTTGATTCTACAAAAGGTACAATCTTTTCTTCTTTATCTTGAATTAATAATATCGCATAAGGTGATTCCTAGGATTGCAGAAAAATTTTAAATTTGATTTATGCCATGTTTTCGCTGTTTTGCAATATGATTGTATGTATGTTCTTGTTTCTGCAAACTTACAGGTTGCACGAAATACGATGAAAATGATGACCAAATATTTTAGATAAATCCAACCCCGGAGAGGGAGAACGATGTTTCAAACGAGAGTGAAATTGAAAAAGTCAAAGTTTATATTCAAGTCAATTATATTATATTCTATTTCAAGTTAATAGTGTATTGATTTAATGTTACACATGTGTCGACGCCGGGAGGAATCGCCTCTTTCGCGATTGTTTAGTCCTTTCCAATTTTTGCCTTTTGATTAGATGATTTTTTGGAAAAGGTCGGCATTAATGTCGACGGGGTTATGAAAGATAGTTTTTATGATGAGCCAATTAACAGAGTCGCCAGTTGGTATATTTGAAATGGATGTACCAACTCATCCGAGTTTCATTTTTCGTAAATCACTGGCTCATGTGTGACTCTGAATTAATTGGTCTGCGAACCGAGATTCATAGAGTTCGGGGGCTTGCTTAAGCGAGGGGAAGGTGTTAGGCACCCTCCGACTTCCGTGAAACACGGTTACCGCAATCTTGATGCTTTTTCTATCCTTTAATTCTTGAATGTGTATGTGTATGTGCGCGTGTGTGTGTGTGTGTGCCTATGTGAATGTCGTGGTGAGTTTGCATGAAGAAACCATTTGGGTTTTGATGAAAAGTCATGCTTTCTTTTGAGAATGCTTTAGAATGTCACTTGGTTTATACGAGAAAGCTTTATGAGAAAGGTTTGATTTTAATTGTCAAAACTATGAGATTTTCATTAGGTGTCGTTTTGGCAAAACAAGAGTTTTTTAAACCTTCGTCAAAATAGGAATCGAGATCTATACGTTACTTTCGTAAATAGCATGATGGGCAACTTCTAGGATCTCTTTAACCCTATGCACAAAGATTTAATAAAACATTACTTATTTTTATAAAATCATTTTTGTGACGTTTGAAAACGATTTTTTGTCTTTAGCCTTCTCGTTAAATAGGAATCGACATTCATTAGCATTTCCAAATTTTAGCCTCGTGATGCTAATAACCTAGTTTGATTGATTTTATGAAAATCTTATCGTTTAGCTTTGAAATCAATTTCATGTCATAAATCAAATCAAGCATTAAAATACGTTGGGGCTACTCATGGGCATGTAAGCCATCAAAATAATCCCGAACGCCCACAATCGCATACTTTCACTATGATGGGGCCTTAAACCCGATTCTCGCCTTGGTGTCGTTTTAAGGCCCGACGATTACATACTTACAATGAAGACTACATCGTTCCTACTACATATATCAAAAGATGTCCATCATTGGATTTGGACCACGGGGTCGCGTTCCTAGGCTCACATCCAAAATTGCCACACACCCACAATATCCTAAAATAGCAATCTAAATAATCTATGCACGATACATCATTATAATGAGCTAAAGATTACATCAAACGGATATCATCGGGCCATTAGGGGGAATTTCGTTCCGATGAGACCCTCACTAATAGTCCCTAATCCATGGCTCCACAATAACATGTAAGAAAAACTACATTTAAGGTAATTCGGATGACAAAAAGCTTAACAAAAATGGTATAACATAATGCTATAACAAAGGGTTTTTCACCTTGCAAATGATCCTTACAATATGTATGAACTTGTATATTGAGTAGAGTAGATAATATATGATATATAATCTCATAAAATGGATACAATTCCTCACTATTTTCTCTCTTTTCTCTCTTGATTTCCTCTTCTTTTCTGCTGTTTTCTTCTTCTTTTTTCGAGCTGCTGCCGCCTCCTCTCCTCCTTCTATTTCTGGATGAAAACTGACCTGATAAGAGGTTGCCCTAGGCAGCCGTAGATTGATCTGCGGCTGGCCACAGATTGATCTGCGGCTGACCTTGGTTTTCCCCCGCTCGAGTCCCGTGTCGTCTCGTGTTCCGTCCTTGGGCGCAGATTGATCTGCGGTTGGCTGTGCTGATTTTCTCGTTTTCCATACCTCACTTCGATTCTCGTGTCGTACCGTTGGTTTCCGCTGAAAGGCTTGCATTTTACAGTCCGGGAACCGCTGGGAAAAGTGCCACATCATTCATGGGTGCTTGCTTCGCCCGTTGTCGTGTCAGCCTTGATCGCAAGTCGTCGTGGTGGCTTTGAGTGTTCGCGCTTATGTCCACCTTCCGTCTCGTAGGCTGGGTTTAATTGACGATTTTGCCCTCCTGTCAAGGTTAGTATAGGAAACACAAAATTTGGGTGTCTACAACTGCCCTCTTTATCATGTTTATGAAATGTTAAATGAAATGAACAGGATAAAGAAATAGACACCCGATGCATGAATGACAGTGCACAAGAATGACAATACATAGATGATGCAACACATACAACTTATGATGCGACGCCAGATATAAAGCATGCAAAACATTTATAAAGGTGTTAATGCATCAATCCCTGACCGCATTTGTTAGTCGTCGGGTATCGTCTTCTAATCGACCGTCTCATAATCGCCGGGTCTCGTATCCGGTCGATCGTCTTGTCGGGGCCGGGTCTCGTCGCCGGTCACCCATCTCGTAACCGCCGGATATCGTCGCCGATCGATTGTCTTGTCGGGGCCGGGTATCGTCGCCGGTCACCCATCTCGTAACCACCGGGTATCGTCGCCGGTTGGTTGTCTTGTCGGGGCCGGGTATCGTCGCCGGTCACCCATCTCGTAACCGCCGGGTATCGTCGCTAGTCGATTGTCTTGTTGGGGCCGGGTATCATTGCCGGTCACCCATCTCGTAACCACCGGGTATCGTCGCCGGTTGGTTGTCTTGTCGGGGCCGGGTATCGTCGCCGGTCACCCATCTCGTAACCACCGGGTATCTTCGCCGGTCGATTGTCTTGTCGGGGCCGGGTATCGTCGCCGGTCACCCATCTCGTAACCACCGGGTATCGTCGTTGGTCGATTATCTTGTTGGGGCCGGGTATCATCGCCGGTCACCAATCTCGTAACCACCGGGTATCGTCGCCGGTTGGTTGTCTTGTCGGGGCCGGGTATCGTCGCCGGTCACCCATCTCGTAACCACCGGGTATCATCGCCGGTCGATTATCTTGTCGGGGCCGGGTATCGTCGCCGGTCACCCATCTCGTAACCGCCGGGTATCGTCGCCGGTCGATTGTCTTGTCGGGGCCGGGTATCGTCGCCGGTCACCAATCTCGTAACCGCCGGGTATCGTCGCCGGTCACCCATCTCGTAACCGCCGGGTATCGTCGCCGGTCGATTGTCTTGGATCTCAGCCCTTCCTAGGGTGGTATAGTTGTTTGGATCTCAGCCTTCCCATGGTGTTAGTTGTTTGGATCTTAGCCCTTCCTAGGGTGTTAGTTGTTTGGATCTCAGCCCTTCCCAGGGTGTTAGTGTTTGGATCTCAGCCCTTCCCAGGGTGTTAGTGTTTGGATCTCAGCCCTTCCCAGGGTGTTAGTGTTTGGATCTCAGCCCTTCCCAGGGTGTTAGTGTTTGGATCTCAGCCCTTCCCAGGGTGTTAGTTTTTGGATCTCAGCCCATCCCAGGGTGTTTGGTTGTTTGGATCTCAGCCCTTCCTAGGGTGTTAGTATTTGGATCTCAGCCCTTCCCAGGGTGTTTGGTTGTTTGGATCTCAACCCTTCCCAGGGTGCTCACCATCTTGTTGTGGTTTGCTTGGATGCCTTCCCAGGTTTGCTCACCACTTTGTTGTGGTTTGCTTGGATGCCTTCCCAGGTTTGCTCACCACCTTGTTGTGGTTTGCTTGGATGCCTTCCCAGGTTTGCTCACCACCTTGTTGTGGTTTGCTTGGATGCCTTCCCAGGTTTGCTCATCACCTTGTTGTGGTTTGCTTGGATGCCTTCCCAGGTTTGCTCACCACCTTGTTGTGGTTTGCTTGGATGCCTTCCCAGGTTTACTTCTTGTTTGGATACCAGCCCTTCCCAGGGGTCATTGATTGGTTCGATATCAGCCCTTCCCAGGGGTCATTGATTGGTTGGATATCAGCCCTTCCCAGGGGTCACTGATTGATTGGATACCAGCCCTTCCCAAGGGTCATTGATTGGTTGGATACCAGCCCTTCCCAGGGGTCATTGATTGGTTAGATATTAGCCCTTCCCAGGGGTCATTGATTGGTTGGATATCAGCCCTTCCCAAGGGTCGTTGATTGGTTGGATACCAGCCCTTCCCAGGGGTCATTGATTGGATTTGAGTGATTTTTTTTATTTTTTTTATTTTATTTTTATTTTTTATTTTATTTATTATTTTTTTTTATTTTTTTTTATTTTTTTTTGAAATGGGATGTGTGATCGGCTTCATGTCCTGGATCTCCCACCAACATCATCCACGTACCATGCCGTAAAAGCCATCATAGTCTGATCATTCGTGAGGTTGAAAGCGACGTGCTTGTACTTTCCTGAAGATTTTCATTTTGATCGTACCTGTATGCATGCAAAAGATGTTATGCATGATTTGGCAGATATGTTATGGACAGATGCATGTGCACAACATATGTTTAGATAGAAATGACCCCTGTTCAGTCAAATGATACGATTCGACAGTCGTCGTTGTTTGCCAACATTTGATTGGATTACACCTCGTCATGAAGTTTAGTTTCTAGACTTCAACATTGGTTTGGTACTCTGCCTGTTCTTGGTCGTCTTCATTTCATCGAGTTGAGGCAGTCTGTTTCGCTCTCTGTGATGACCGACAACTATGTTGGGCTCTTTGGCCTTTTGATCATTTCTGACGGCCGATATGCTGTTGTCCCGCATTATATCATCCTTGTATATGCTCATGCACGTAGATCATTTGGATGTCGAGGCAGTGATAGTCAGGATTGGGGAGAGGCCCAATGATGAGGAGTTCTGTGCAGCCTCAGCTTCCTTCCATTTCACGATTCTTAACTGCCCCTGCCTTGGTGCGTGTCGCTACCAAGAATTTCTATCGAGAACTCGCGATGTTGATTGTGCTGAGTTATCCACAGCTCTACAAGATCCTGCATATCAGATGACTAACAAATGCCAAACTTGAAGGCTCGGGCCGCTGGTGTTAGTTCAACACAAAGATATTATAATCTCGACAAAAGAGTAAATGCAGTTAAAGCACATGAAATTGAATATCTGTTGATCGCACAATCTAGCAAGTTGTGACCCGTGAATGTACTAGATTGGAAGTTATTTTCAATTCCTCGTGAGTTGATGATTTTCTATTTAACGAGTTATGAAATCGTAAGAACACCTTCAAGCATTCATGGTCATTGTACGTGAGTAAGGTCGAATTCAAAAGAACTACCTTCCCTCGTCAAAGGTACTCTGTCTCCATTCTCGACAACGTTCTTAGCAGTATTGACGTCATATGACAAATGCATTGTGCAATGCAGCATTCAGTAGGGGTTTCTCTTTCATGACTTCTTGTTTAAGGCCGAGAGTTTTTTCATATTATCTTTTCTCTTTATTAGCCCACTTCACTTGTCTCGTTTTCTTAGGCTATTCAAAGTTACCCATTTAACGAGTTTTGGACCAATGACTCCCAAACCAGACGGTTTTTTGGGGCATTAGGTGTACAGACACCCCTTCAGGTTTATTTACTCGAGTAACAAAGGCCACGGTTCGAGACAAGCTGGTGGTCTGCACCATTCATTCTTTGCTTGACCTTACGCAGGATTCGTTTTCTTAGGCTTGAGTTACCCATGTAGCGAGTGTTAGGCCGGTGACTCCCAAACCAGACGGCTTTAGGGCACCAGATGCAGAGACACCCCTTAGGCTTAATTACTCGAGTAGCCTATGCCACGATTCGAATCTGCTCGGGCCTCCTCTACTGTAATGCTCGTTTTCTTAGGCTCTGAGTTACCCATGTAGCGAATGTTGGGCCAGCGACTCCCAAACCAGATGGCCTTAGGGCACCAGATGTAGAGACACCCCTTGGGCTTAATTACTCGAATAACCCAGGCCACGATTCGAGACATTAGCTTGATGATCATTTATCGTCTGACTTCTTGATTTTAGCTTGATAATTATTGACTGTCTGACTACGTGTTAATTGCCATCAACGTCGTCATAGTTTTATACCCCATAACTGAAAGTTCATGCAAATGCAAAGTGAAGACTGACACATGAGGTCGATTCTGTCGCCAACGTTGCTTTGAATTAAGGCTTTGTACCCGATCAAAAGGTTGAATAGCTTTCTTCGTCTAATCATACTCACGATCGTGCTCCACGGTTGCTTGTCAGAATTAATCCGATTCCTATCAAGTCAAATAAAATCCCCTTTCACGCGGGTCATCGTATCCCGCGACAAATGCTAGATGATCATATCGTTGAATATTGAATTGACATGAGGTAGCATTTGATGATGATGGTGCATGTTGATGGGATTGTTACATGGGTGCCAATTTGCACGTCATCATTTCCTGGGTAGTTGACAAATGCCCCAGTGTTAAGTTGCTTTTCTTGTGATCTCCCTCGTACTGGTTGCATCGGTATCTCGCTGGGCTGACAAAAGATCTGGTCCTTTGACTTGTTGAAAGGTTTGGGGGATTTTTGATTTTTGATTTTTTTTTTTAGATCATAGAGTTGTTTCACAGAGTCAGAATTAACGGGCTGGGGAACGCCTTCCCGTCCATTCCTTGTAAGATGAGGGCTCCCCCAAAGAGGATTTTTTTATCGTGACGACTCCTTTTAATTTAGAGCGAAATTCCCCATAGCTTCGTCTTGGCAGGGCGCGATCCTTTTGAGGACTAAATCGTTTATTTTGAATTTCTGGGATCGTACCCTCTCGTCGTATGCCCGGGAGATGCGTAAGGGGCTGCCCCTGCAAATGTGCGAACTGAGGTTCGATAGGCAAACAGGGTGAGCGACAATAAATCCGGCCATCCCTGATGATTGGCGGACACTCTTCGCATGATCGTCTTTGTGTTTTATTTGCAGCCCCCACTGCCCCATTCATTTTGGGCCGGTAAATGACTGAATCAAAATGTTTGATCTTGAATTTGTCGTATATCTCCTTCTTGAGGGCATCGTTCAGATTTCTATAGTCGATGCAGCCCCTTACTTCTCCTCCAGGCTGTGGTACTGGGATTCTGTCGGAAAACCATTCAGGGTAAATAGACATCGTGATGATTCCTGCTTTAAACCGCTTGATAATCTCGTCCTTTACTTTCAACCTCCATTCAGGCTTCAACGTTCTCAACTTTTGCTTAATTGGTTGGAAACCTCCTTGATGGGCAGTCGATGTCCTATAACGTCTGTGGACAATCCAATCACGTCGCCACGGGACCAAGCTAACATATCTCCATACAGGCTCAACAACTCGGCTATTTTTTATTTTTATTTTTATTTTTTTTATTTTTTATTTTTGGTGGTCGAATATGCCCCTACTCCGGGTTCTTTGTGATCGTTAGGGGTTCTGATGTTTGCTGGCGATGGTTTGGTCTAAGTCGGGTTTGGGTTTATCTTCGACCCATCCTTTGATCTCGTCAGGCGTATTGTCGATATCTGTCTCGTCCTGCTCAATCCCCATCAGATCGAAATCTAGCTCTATACCAAAATCGTGATCCTCCTTCAAATTTGGCCTATCACTTGTCAGGCTAGAATGCCTCAAATTGGGGTACCTGACATAAAACAAAAATGCTTGTCATTTATATAAAACATTTCAGCACATGATCTTCTTTTTGGATATCATGACAAAATGACATGAGCGTGCAGGGATTTGAAATAAAACTCAGAATTTTAAAACCCATTGATCTTCTACTGGCCGGGATTCACTGCCATACTCCTGGATTTACCCCCTCCTGGATATCACCGGCTGCACGGTCCAACTAGCCACGGTGAGGTCAAGCAATGGGGCTCATTAGGAGGTGCATGGATCGCATTGGCATGGATCTGGCATTGATGGCATTTCCTGACATGAGCATCGCAGTCAGTTTTCATGGTTAGCCAGTAGTGACCCGTTCACATGATTTTCTTTGCCAAAAATGTTCTGCTCATATGGGCTCTGCACACATCGCCATGTACTTCGTTTATTTGTCTGTGGGCTTTTTCGGCTTCCAGATATCTCAGCAATCTCGTAGCTAGGTCCCATTTATGCCCTTTGGTGCTGTATATTCCCATGGCCTGCCGGATGACCAATTCGAGTCTCCAACTACTATCCCTTTTTTTTTCCATTCCCAGGGCTAATCTCAGTCCTAGGATGAATCCCCCCGTATTCGGCCGTATTGTTGGAGTGGCAGAACTGTAATTTAATGGCTATCGGCCTCTGCCATTTGGATGGATGGAGTATGGACTTTACGGCCTCTTAGTTGGGTCGTAGGGGCAATCTCGCAAAACAAATAAGGGCCGTAGTTTAGTACTGTGCCAGTTACAAGTTGGCAGATGCATGTCAACACTGATATGCATGATTATTATTATTATTATTTTTTTTCTTTTTTCTTTTTTTTTTGGTGGTCGAATATGCCCCTACTCCGAGTTCTTTGTGATCGTTATGCCACGCTTTCATGGTTCTCTAATCTTATCCTGCAAAACAAGGTCACTGTTTGATGACAGGATATTATTTAGTAGTTTTAGAAAACCTTGGTACGTGGCACGGATTGCCTTCCTGCAAAACCATGTCAGTATTATCTTTATATGTGCAAGTGATGTAATCACATGATACAGGACATATTTATTACGATGATGATGGTATGACAGTTGTATGCCGTTTGTATGACATTTATTTATTTGACTGAACGATAAAAGGGCATGAAGAAGCTTCCCTTTCGTTAGGTTTATCAGAGGCTGACCTACCCTAGGGTTACTCTCGCGGGCTTTTCGGCATGAAGGTCCCCAAATCTTCGCAATCTACTCGTCTGAATCCTTTCGATTGGAGCGGATTTGGGTGGTGCGTTTCCTGAGCCATCTCCGGGGAGCAGCCCCTTCGAGTCCAGTAATAAGCAACCGACAGGTTCGCCTCAGGAGGAGGTACTCTCTCAACATACATTCACATTCATCGTCCTCACCGTATGCAAATGATTACTTTGAAGTAAAGCAAACCCATTCAATCATTCATTCATTGGACAACATCACACATTCACACAACAATAAATAAAATGTCGCACGCACATACACATTCATAAATTTTAAAGGATAGGATAGCATCAAGATTTGAACGCGGCTTAAGCCCTCTAATGTTCCCCAGCAAAGTCGCCAGCTGTCGACGCCGGGAGGAATCGCCTCTTTCGCGATTGTTTAGTCCTTTCCAATTTTTGCCTTTTGATTAGATGATTTTTTGGAAAAGGTCGGCATTAATGTCGACGAGGTTTTGAAAGATCGTTTTTATGATGAGCCAATTAACCAGAGTCGCCAGTTGGTATATTTGAAATGGATGTACCAACTCATCCGAGTTTCATTTTTCGTAAATCGCTGGCTCATGTGTGACTCCGAATTAATTGGTCTGCGAACCGAGATTCATAGAGTTCGGGGGCTTGCTTAAGCGAGGGGAAGGTGTTAGGCATCCCCCGACTTCCGTAAAACACGGTTACCGCAATTTTGATGCTTTTTCTAGCCTTTAATTCTTGAATGTGTATGTGTATGTGCGCGCGTGTGTGTGTGTGTGCCTATGTGAATGTCGTGGTGAGTTTGCATGAAGAAACCATTTGGGTTTTGATGAAAAGTCGTGCTTTCTTTTGAGAATGCTTTAGAATGTCACTTGGTTTATACGAGAAAGCTTTATGAGAAAGGTTTGATTTTAATTGTCAAAACTATGAGATTTTCATTAGGTGTCGTTTTGGCAAAACAAGAGTTTTTTAAACCTTCATCAAAATAGGAATCGAGATCTATACGTTGCTTTCGTAAATAGCATGATGGGCAACTTCTAGGATCTCTTTAACCCTATGCACAAAGATTTAATAAAACATTACTTATTTTTATAAAATCATTTTTGTGACGTTTGAAAACGATTTTTTGTCTTTAGCCTTCTCGTTAAATAGGAATCGACATTCATTAGCATTTCCAAATTTTAGCCTCGTGATGCTAATAACCTAGTTTGATTGATTTTATGAAAATCTTATCGTTTAGCTTTGAAATCAATTTCATGTCATAAATCAAATCAAGCATTAAAATGCGTTGGGGCTACTCATGGGCATGTAAGCCATCAAAATAACCCCGAACGCCCACAATCGCATACTTTCACTATGATGGGGCCTTAAACCCGATTCTCGCCTTGGCGTCGTTTTAAGGCCCGGCGATTACATACTTACAATGAAGACTACATCGTTCCTACTACATATATCAAAAGATGTCCATCATTGGATTTGGACCACGGGGTCGCGTTCCTAGGCTCACATCCAAAATTGCCACACACCCACAATATCCTAAAATAGCAATCTAAATAATCTATGCACGATACATCATTATAATGAGCTAAAGATTACATCAAACGGATATCATCGGGCCATTAGGGGGAATTTCGTTCCGATGAGACCCTCACTAATAGTCCCTATCCATGACTCCACAATAACATGTAAGAAAAACTACATTTAAGGTAATTCGGATGACAAAAAGCTTAACAAAAATGGTATAACATAATGCTATAACAAAGGGTTTTTCACCTTGCAAATGATCCTCACAATATGTATGAACTTGTATATTGAGTAGAGTAGATAATATATGATATATAATCTCATAAAATGGATACAATTCCTCACTATTTTCTCTCTTTTCTCTCTTGATTTCCTCTTCTTTTCTGCTGTTTTCTTCTTCTTTTTTCGAGCTGCTGCCGCCTCCTCTCCTCCTTCTATTTCTGGATGAAAACTGACCTGATAAGGGGTTGCCCTAGGCAGCCGCAGATTGATCTGCGGCTGGCCACAGATTGATCTGCGGCTGGCCACAGATTGATCTGCGGCTGGCCACAGATTGATCTGCGGCTGACCTTGGTTTTCCCCCGCTCGAGTCCCGTGTCGTCTCGTGTTCCGTCCTTGGGCGCGGATTGATCTGCGGTTGGCTGTGCTGATTTTCTCGTTTTCCATACCTCACTCTGATTCTCGTGTCGTACCGTTGGTTTCCGCTGAAAGGCTTGCATTTTGCAGTCTGGGAACCGCTGGGAAAAGTGCCTCATCATTCATGGGTGCTTGCTTCGCCCGTTGTCGTGTCAGCCTTGATCGCAAGTCGTCGTGGTGGCTTTGAGTGTTCGCACTTATGTCCACCTTCCGTCTCGTAGGCTGGGTTTAATTGACGATTTTGCCCTCCTGTCAAGGTTAGTATAGGAAACACAAAATTTGGGTGTCTACAACATGTATGCATATACTATCTTGTAGGACCCACATAATTGTTTTTACCATAGTCTCTGTAAGGTTTATATATAACGCAAGCATGCAATCAAATTACATAAATAGAGCGGAAGCACGATAAAACGGATTTTAAAATTTTATACAAACCATCACCATGATCGATCAATGTGCTCAATTAACGATATAAACGAAAGAGAAAGAGAATAAGAATTATACCCTCGTAGAACAAAGCTTCCTCGGGTACAAGTTCAACTCCTAGTCCTTCGTGTTCTCCTCGAATGCTACGGTGTGATTCCTTCCTTTGATCAACGTTAGCTACCCAAGTGTTTGGCCTCTAGAGGTGATCCACCAAGGAAGAACAAGTATTCAAGAAGTTGGGTATTTGGCAAAATCCTAGTTTCTATCTCTATAGAAATTGTAACTACTCTCCACAATCTAATGCAAGAGTGTGTAACCTAATCTATGATAAGACTCCTCTTATTTTATAGATGTAGGAAAACCCTTCCCTAAACTATTTAGGATTAGGGTTTATATTCTAATTAAACTCCTTTAATTAATTATGCTCCTAATCCAATTAGGAATTCGTGAGAGAGTACTTCTATTAATTAATTTCCAATCCCTATTATGAAATAAATAATAGTTCTATTAATTAATTCTCAATCCCTATTAGAATTAAATAATAGTAATAGTAATAATAATAATAAGACTCCTCTTATTAATTCATATTTAATATTTCCAAAATATTAAATAATAAATATTAAGCTATTTAATTTATTCTATCTCCATAGACTAAATTAAATACACTTAACTTATTATTACAATTATGCCATTTACTTCTTAAATAAATATTTTCCTTTTGCGGTGTGACCCTTTAGGTTCTCCATATTAAACCGGTTGTGAATAAATCAATTAGAACAATTCTAATCTTATTTAAATAAATAAATTAAACTATTTAATTCATTTAAATAAATAATATTTATTCTACAATAAGGGTAAGTCCCCTTAGCAATCAACGACTTTCCAGATAATATAGATTTCAACATTAATCATAAAAGAACCTTTCAGTGCATAGTTACTGTACAATTCAATCCTTCTACCATACAATGTCCCAATTAAATATAAGACATGGAATTACTGTCAAGTCTTATTTTATTTAATTATATGTATTTCGATTCTAATTTATGCAAATTAGAAACTCCTTTCTAATTTCATTCTGTTTTGGCCAAAGACTTCTGAGTCGTCATTTATCGAATCACATAGGACATTCTCTCCTTTTACTAGAAGTGGTAGATTCTTTATTGATCATTCACCTATATCCATGTATAACTTATTATACCCAATCATACCCTTTGATATACCCTAAAGGTCTTAAGGGACATGTCAAAGTATAACTCATCATACACAAGATACTATGATGATCTCAAGTCCAAGGATCACTTGTACTACTATCACTAGAGGAATTCCTATTGACAGGCGAGTAAAACTCCATTAGGTATTCCTTAGCGAGCCACGTTCAGTGAACTTATTCTCTAATAAGCACCTATATACTTGCTTTAGAGTCTCCACACAAATGATTATGAGATCAATCATCCTCTTCCTAAGAGCAAGCAACGTATGTACTAATCTATCCAGATTCACTAATCCCCAATTTAGTAATCCAACGATTAGGAACAATTTTAGTTTGTGAGCTATCTAGAATTTAGACCTCATTAGCATGATCACCATCATGATTCTAAAAGCATTTCTCAAAACTATGGGTTTATCACATTTAATATAACAGTACCATGTAGATAATATAAAATGCCTTTTAAGAAAATCAATTCTTTTATTAATAAATGATTAAGATTACAAAGTATATGCTACATCATACCAAATATGATTGGCTTGTGTGCATACTTCTTTCAATCTCCCACTTGCACTAAAGCCAATCGCCTTGGTATCTAATACCCATCTTCTCTAAGTGACGATCAAACTGCTGTTGAGTTAAAGCTTTAGTAAATAGATCTGCAATGTTGTCTTGAGAGTCCACGCGCTCCAGGGTGACATCTCCTCTTTCAATGATCTCTCTAATCAAATGAAACCGCCGCAACACGTGTTTGGATTTCTGATAAGTCCTGGGTTCCTTAGCCTGCGCAACAGCTCCGTTGTTGTCACAGAATAAAGGTACTGCTCCTCTAATGCTAGGAACCACTCCAAGTTCAGTTATGAACTTCTTCATGCAAACAACTTCCTTTGCAGCTTCACTTGCAGCTATGTACTCTGCCTCTGTCACTGAATCAGCAACTGTTTGCTGCTTGGAACTCTTCCAACTCACCGCGCCACCATTTAAGGTAAACACATACCCTGAAACGGATTTACTGTCATCTGATGAGTGGGTTTCATACCTACGAATCAGGTATTGTTAGGCTTAATTATTGTGGTCTTTAAGTGTTTTTAAGTATTATTTTACTTGTTTTTGTGTTTATTTATTGTAGGTTGGAGCTGGAGGGGCAAAAGGGTAAATTTGGAGCTCAAAATAGACCTAATGGCATTTTTGTAAATTCCTGGGCCAGACATAGCGCCAGCAGCGCTAGGGCAAGCGCCAACAGCGCTAGGCCACGTTTTTGCACTATTTGTCCAGCTGAAGGAGGAAAAAGAAGTCGATTCTGAAGAGGATTCTAGTCCATATTGATCAGATAGTGAGAAGGAAACCCTAAGAATAAAAACTTGGAGATTTTTAGTATTATAGTGGTGTATTCTACTTTTGGAGAGATAGTTTTTAGAGAGATATTCTGTGGATTACTTTTGTTCAAGTATTGGATTTTGATGTGGGTTTAAGCTTCACTTTGGATTTTATTCTTCAAATTGGGTTTGATCAATCTAATTCTTCTTACTTCAATTGATTGTTTACTTTCCCATGTTTAGTTTTGATCTCATAATGGCTTTTGGTTCAGATATGAACTAATCTCCATTATGGGATTCTAACGGATTTTAATATGTAGTTTAATTATAAGCTTGAATGTTAGATTGTTTTGCATATCATAAGAAACTTTTATCATGATTGTTTTGCATGTATTAATGCTTGATCACCATTCGACTTCAGTACTTGTATGGAATTGAAAAATAACATATAAGTATGGGTTGTAATCATGATAGCTTGCGAATATAAGGCTTAATTGAATAACTTAATATTTTGTGAATCGGATAGAAATATACTGTTTCACCGTAAGAGTTAAAATAAGGACTTGTGCTTAAAATCAATATAATTGCAATTTCATATAGAAATATAGTGATTTTGGTTATAGTGATGATTACATGGTGTCAATCAAGTATGGATATCATATAAGTAGGTCATAATGCATTGAAAGGTGGTTATGTCTATTTTAGTGTCCTTGGCTACTTTTCTGTGATATGTGCATTGTCTAGCATGATAGTGATAATTAGATGAACTATTAAATGAAGTTAGGATCCCATTAATTCCATACTTGATATATTTCGTTAGTATTTGCATAGTTAGTTATTAATTGATATAGAAATAATTTTGTCACCAAAAGTAAGTCATTAGTTTAAGCAAATAAGTGTAGTGATTGAGCTGATGCATAGTGATTTAATTTAATCCTGTCTCTGTGGGACGATACTCTACTTCCTCTGTATTACTTGTTGACCGTGTATACTTGCACGAGTTAGAGCTCTTTTATTTAAGACTTAAAAAGAGGCAACAAGTTTTTGGCGCCGTTGCCGGGGACAGGCGTTAGATTTTTATTATTATCATTAGTTTTAAGCTATATTGTTTGACTTAGACAACTCTAATCTTTTCTCATTTCTATTTTTATTTTTGTTTTGGTTTCAGGTACTTGTAGAATTTTTATGCACACACGCTCATCCAACTCAGAATTAACACCAGCTCAGGATAATATTGACGGAAGAGGTTGGAAAGCAAGAGTGCGTAGGAATTTTCAAGCACAGTTAGAAAGAACTATTCCGAAGATGGTGGAGGAACAGAGAATTGAGCAAAGAGATGAACATAAAGCTTTGAGGGACTATTCCATGCTGAATATCACTGGATTGCAGTCTAGCATAGTCAGACCAGCAATAGCAGCAAATACCTTTGACATTAAACCAGGAACCATTCAAATGGTGCAGAATTCGGTCCAGTTTGGGGGTGCTGCTACAGACGATCCTAATGAGCATCTTTTGAGTTTCATTGAAATTTGTGATACATTCAGATACAACGGGGTGACGGAGGATGCCATTCGACTAAGACTATTTCCATTTTCACTAAGGGATAGAGCAAGAAGTTGGCTCCATTCTTTGCCTGCAGGATCCATTACTACATGGGAGGACCTAGCACAAAAATTTCTAGCCAAGTTTTTCCCAATGGCTAAAACTGCAAAACTAAGGACAGCAATTTCTCAATTTGAGCAACAACAGGGTGAGTCCTTATACGAGGCTTGGGATAGGTACAAGGAGATGCTAAGGAAGTGTCCACACCATGGGATGCTAGATTAGATGGTGATCAACACATTTTATAATGGATTGGGATGGCAGTCTAGGCAGATGGTAGATGCAGCTGCGGGTGGAGCTTTAGGGGCAAAGAGCTATGACGAGGCTTATAACCTTATTGAGACTATGGCAGCAAATGATTTTCAAAATCCTACGGCCAGAACGTCACAGCCCAGAGTTGCAGGTTTGTTGGAAGTGGATGCTATTACCCAGTTGTCAGCATAGATGGCGGCTATGGCAAAGAAAATAGATTCGTTGTCGGAAAGCAAAGCCAAGTCAGTTGCCTTCGTTTGTGAGATTTGCGCGGGGTCGCACTCAACAGATCAATGTGCTATCAACTCGGAGTCGGTGCAGTATGTGAACACTTATAAGAAAGACCAAGGTCAGTTTCAGAACACATACCACCCCAACAACCGCAATCATCCAAACTTTAGTTGGTCAAACAACCAAGGAAATCAGCAAAACAATCAGTTTCAGCCGGCGCAGCAACAGTATGCTCCACGACCACCTTTTCCACCGGGATATTCTCAACAACAACATCCTACTCCATACGCACCTCCGCAGGAAAAGAAATCAGAAATGGAGGAGATGATGTTAAAGTACATGGCAAATACAGAGGTGATGATCAAAAGCCAGGCAGTGGCTATTAAAAATCTGGAAGCTCAGATGGGGCAAATGGCGACTATGCTTAACAGCAGGCCCCAGGGTTCATTGCCAAGTAACACAGAGTCAAATCCACGGAGAGAAGGTAAGGAACAGTGTCAGGCTATTACACTCAGATCGGGAAAGCAATATTCAGGAAATGTACCAGACTCAGCAGCACCGAGTTTACAAGGGGATGACACTGGGGTAGAAACTGAGATAAAAATTGAAGATGAACAAAAAGAGAAGAAGGATAACTACGAGTCAGTAGAGAAGGAGAAAGCTAGTTCAGATGGGAAGCCCGTGAATACAGTACCGCAAGTTCACCCTCAAGTTCCATATCCGCAAAGATTGAATAAACAGAGGGATGATAAACAGTTCAGAAAGTTTTTGGAGGTTTTTAAGAAACTGCAGATCAACATACCTTTTGCGGAGGCATTGGAACAAATGCCAAGTTATGCAAAGTTTATGAAGGGTATACTGTCAAGGAAGAGAAGGTTAGACGAGTTTGAGACAGTGGCCTTGACAGAGGAATGCAGTGCAGTGCTTCAACGTAAATTACCACCAAAGCTGAAAGATCCGGGCAGTTTCACAATTCCATGCACGATCGAAAAGATGAGCTTCGATAAATGTTTGTGTGATCTTGGGGTAAGTATCAACTTAATGTCGTTGTCAGTATTCAGTCAGTTGGGATTGCCGGAACCAAGACCAACAAATATATCTCTGCAGTTAGCCGATAGATCTATCACATATCCACGGGGGATAGTGGAAGACGTACTGGTGAAAGTGGACAAATTTATTTTTCCGGCGGACTTCATCATTCTGGATTATGAAGAGGACAAAAATATACCAATCATACTAGGGAGACCATTCCTAGCCACTGGGAGGACTTTGATAGACGTGCAGAAAGGGGAGCTTACAATGCGTGTACATGACCAGGAGGTGACGTTTAACGTTTTCAAAGCAATGAAGCTTCCAACCGATGAAGAAGAATGCTTCAGAGTAGATTTGGTGGATAGTATAGTGCATGATGAAGTTGGAAGTTTGTTAGGATATGAACCACTGCAGCGAGTGATTGCTGAAAATTCAGATTTGGAGGATGAAGAATGTGCTGAACTTGTGCAATATCTGAATACCACCCCCAAATTCAGAAAATTCAGAACACCTATCGAGCCACTTATGAAAGCGGGAGAGACATCAGTAAAGTTGAAACCATCTCTTGAGATGCCTCCTGAACTTGAACTTAAACCACTTCCAGAACATCTCAGGTACGCATTTTTAAATAAAGATTCAAAGCTACCTGTGATTATTTCTTCTGCACTAACATCTTTTCAGGAGGAAAAACTGCTACGAGTGCTTAGAGAGTTTAAATCAGCTATTGGATGGACCATAGCCGATATCAAGGGGATAAGCCCGTCTTTTTGCATGCATAAGATCTTATTGGAAGATGGTAGCAAGCCGACAGTTGAACAATAAAGAAGGCTCAATCCTATAATGAAAGAAGTGGTTAAGAAGGAGATACTGAAATGGCTGGATGCGGGAATAATCTACCCTATCTCGGATAGTGCATGGGTGAGCCCTGTGCAGTGCGTACCAAAGAAGGGTGGAATGACCGTGGTCACCAATGAGAATAACGAGCTGATCCCAACGCGAACCGTAACAGGATGGAGAATTTGCATGGACTACCGCAAGCTTAACAAAGCTACAAGGAAGGACCATTTTCCACTTCCGTTTATCGATCAGATGTTGGACCGACTGGCGGGTCATGAGTACTATTGCCTTCTGGATGGGTATTCAGGCTACAATCAGATTACGATAGCTCCATAAGACCAGGAAAAGACTACGTTTACATGTCCATACGGCACTTTTGCCTTTAGAAGAATGTCTTTCGGGTTGTGCAATGCTCCAGCTACTTTTCAGAGATGTATGACAACGATTTTTTCAGACATGGTCGAACAGAATGTTGAGGTATTTATGGATGACTTTTCGGTATTTGGTGATTCTTTCGATCTATATCTTAAAAATTTGGTAATGGTTTTAAAGAGATGTGTTGAAACAAATTTAGTATTGAATTGGGAGAAGTGCCATTTTATGGTACAAGAAGGAGTCATACTGGGACACAAAGTGTCGAAGAAAGGCATTGAGGTGGACAGGGCAAAGCTGGAAACGATTGAGAATTTACCTCCACCCACGTCAGTAAGAGGTGTCCGCAGTTTTCTTGGTCATGCAGGTTTCTACCGTAGATTCATCAAGGACTTCTCCAAGATAACTAAACCATTGTGCATTTTATTGGAGAAGGATGCACAGTTTAATTTTGATGAGGCTTGCATGAGGGCATTTGAGCATTTAAAGAATAAGCTAACATCAGCACCAGTTATCACAGCACCAGATTGGGCGTTGCCATTTGAGCTGATGTGTGATGCCAGTGATTACGCAGTGGGGGCTGTTTTGGGGCAACGGAAGGAGAAGATGTTTCATGTGATATACTATGCCAGCAAGACCCTTACTAATGCACAGTTAAACTACACCACCACAAAGAAAGAGTTATTGGCAGTGGTGTATGCCTTTGATAAATTTAGGGCATATCTGATAGGCGCAAGGGTAATAGTGTATACGGATCACTCGGCAATTCGACACTTAGTAGCGAAGAAGGATGCAAAGCCCAGGTTGATCAGGTGGATATTGTTGTTGCAAGAATTTGATTTGGAGATCAAGGATAGAAAAGGTACCGAAAACCAAGTAGCAGACCATTTATCTCGACTAGAGCAGCCAGAAAGGGAGATCGAAGACAAAGTTGAAATCAATGAATCCTTTCCAGATGAGCAGCTGTTTGTGGTGCAAGGGGAAGTGCCATGGTTTGCGGATTACGCAAATTATTTGGTGAGTAAGATGTTACCTTCTGACTTAGTGGGGCACCAAAAGAAAAAGTTCTTGCACGATGTTAAATGGTATATATGGGATGAGCCGTACTTGTTTAAACAATGTGCGGATCAAATGATAAGAAGGTGTATCCCATATAGTGAGACTGAAGGGATTTTACATGATTGCCATTCTTCTGTGTATGGAGGACATTATGGCGGAGAGAGAACAGCGGCTAGAGTACTTCAAGCAGGATTCTACTGGCTCCCAAAAGACATAGAGGGGAAAGTTCAGGTTCATCAGCTGTGGTAAAGTATGATAAGAAGAAATTTGTTAGCCCCGAAGCGAGTGATAGGTTTAAAAATTGGTCTTCTGGGAAATCTCTAATTCCTGAACGTGGCTTGCTACCTATTGATCGGGTAGATGGGGAGTTAGCTCAAATGATACGCAACCGAAATTGGATGGTATTTACTGCACAACCCGAACCAGCTGCCGTGAATATTGGGAGAGAGTTTTATGCTAATGCTAAAGAAGCTAATGGGAATCTGATTATGGTTCGGGGTCAGGAAATAAATGTGGGCCGTAAAAATATTAATGCGTATTATGGGTTGCAGAAAATTCACAGGGATGGCTATACGAAATACTTGGAAGAGGATTTGGATTATTCTGAGATTATAGAAGCCCTCTGTGAACCAGGGACTGAATGAAAGCTGTCTGACCACCAAGAAGCTGTGCACTTTCCATCAGCCAAATTGAGTAGATATGGAAAAGCATGGCATGCGTTTATCTGTGCTAAGTTGATGCCGTGCCGCCATATGAGCGATGTCATTAATCTGCGGGCGACGTTATTGTACTGCATTGCTAAAGGGAAGACAGTGGATATAGGGGAGATAATTCATGAATCTATCATACACACGCTTGAGGGTAGTACCACAGGTGGACTGCCTCACCCTTCATTGATCACTGATTTGTGCCGTCGAGCGGGAGTACAGTGGGATAAAGATGAAGTTATGCAGGTTCCATTGCCTCCCATTGATCATGTTGCAATGGGACGGTACAGAGTATGGGGTGGAGGTGAGTCGCACTCGCGGGGTTTAGGTTTCATCCTACCACAACAGCTACCACAGCAACAGGCACAGGAGCAGGCACAGGAACAACCACCACCTGTTGAGGATCATGTTCCATCCTCTACTATAGTTGAGACTATCCGACAGGATCTTCGGCATCATACTCGTCGGATAGACTTAGTGGCAGGATCGATTCAGAGGGGTTTTGATCGGATGACTCGACAGCAAACTCGACTTGCTCAGCGCCAGGCAGAGATTTATGCGTATAATGTTAATTGTTCGACCGCCTTGGCAGATATGTTTGGACGGATGAATCCTTTGGCAGGACCATTCCAGTTTCCACCAGCTCCTCCTCTTTCTATTTATCCACCACCTGACTCGCCTCCTGATGCGGATGATGAGGATGATGATGACGCTGCTGATGGCAGTGATGATGAGTACTGTTCTTCATCAGGGGAGTCCTCTGTTCTTAATCTCTTCTTATTTTTCAATGAGGACATTGTCTTGTTCAGTTTGGGGGGTATAGTTTTTGTGTTTTCATGCATATAGTTTGTTTTGTTTTCTTGTGTTTTTTGCATGATGCATGGTAGTTGCATGTTAATTATTTAGGTTGTGTTAAGCATTTTAAGCATGTAGTTTCACGAATTAAGCATAGATTGATATAGTATCTAATGTGGCCAATGATGAGACTGGTTTCATGGTTTTAACTTGTGAAGAATTGAAAACTGGTGCTTAGTGATAACTTTGATTCGGTAGTGAAGTTTAACCTTTCTGAAACTTTTGTTAACAATGAAAGCACGGAATTAATTGTTTTGATCATTTTAATTCAAATTGTTGCATAATTTTCTTCTGGTGGAAGATTTGGGTTAAAACTTGATAATATCAGTGAAACGTCCATTAAATGAAAAACAGGCAAGAATCTAAGTTTGGGGGAATCTTGGGGTGTAAAAAAAAGAGAAATTTGAAAATTTTGAATCTTTCCCAATTGAAGAATGGAACATGTGCTGGGTTGAGATGGAGCGTAAAACGCACTCACTCATAAACACATGGAACGAGATGGAGCGTAAAACGCACTCGTTCAAAAGAAAGTGAGATGGAGCATAAAATGCACTCACTAAAAAGAAAAAAATTGTGTTAAATTCCTGGGGAAGGGTTTAAAAAGGATCTAAATGTGTTAAATAACCTTAGTGATACCCCTATGCTTAGTGATTGCTTGAATCAGTTGAATTGGTTGTGTTCACGGGTTGAATTGAGTTGCAATTGAAAGTTTTCTTCTAAGAAGTCAATTATGTGATGGATTTGAATTGGAATTGATTGGAATGATTGATTTACACACACGCACAACATGGGTGATGACAGGTGTAACTTGATTAATTGGTTAAAGTTAGAAACTTTGCATTGGTTAGAGATTCTACTTTAGTATTTATGATATCTTTGAGGCCTGATGTTGGATACTGTGTTGGTTGATTGTTTGATTCGTATGCATGATAGTTAATTTGCATTTGCATCATTGCATTGCTTGGGGACAAGCAATTGGTTAAGTTTGGGGGTATTTGATGAGTGGGTTTCATACCTACGAATCAGGTATTGTTAGGCTTAATTATTGTGGTCTTTAAGTGTTTTTAAGTATTATTTTACTTGTTTTTGTGTTTATTTATTGTAGGTTGGAGCTGGAGGGGCAAAAGGGTAAATTTGGAGCTCAAAATAGACCTAGTGGCATTTTTGTAAATTCCTGGGCCAGACATAGCGCCAACAGCGCTAGGGCAAGCGCCAGCAGCGCTAGGCCACGTTTTTGCACTATTTGTCCAGCTGAAGGAGGAAAAAAAAGTCGATTCTGAAGAGGATTCTAGTCCATATTGATCAGATAGTGAGAAGGAAACCCTAAGAATAAAAACTTGGAGATTTTTAGTATTATAGTGGTGTATTCTACTTTTGGAGAGATAGTTTTTAGAGAGATATTCTGTGGATTACTTTTGTTCGAGCATTGGATTTTGATGTGGGTTTAAGCTTTACTTTGGATTTTATTCTTCAAATTGGGTTTGATCAATCTAATTCTTCTTACTTCAATTGATTGTTTACTTTCCCATGTTTAGTTTTGATCTCATAATGGCTTTTGGTTCAGATATGAACTAATCTCCATTATGGGATTCTAACGGATTTTAATATGTAGTTTAATTATAAGCTTGAATGTTAGATTGTTTTGCATATCATAAGAAACTTTTATCATGATTGTTTTGCATGTATGAATGCTTGATCACCATTCGACTTCAGTACTTGTATAGAATTGAAAAATAACATATAAGTATGGATTGTAATCATGATAGCTTGCGAATATGAGGCTTAATTGAATAGCTTAATATTTTGTGAATCGGATAGAAATATACTGTTTCACCGTAAGAGTTAAAATAAGGACTTGTGCTTAAAATCAATATAATTGCAAATTTCATATAGAAATATAGTGATTTTTGGTTATAGTGATGATTACCTGGTGTCCTATCAAGTATGGATATCATATAAGTAGGTCATAATGCATTGAAAGGTGGTTATGTCTATTTTAGTGTCCTTGGCTACTTTTCTGTGATATGTGCATTGTCTAGCATGATAGTGATAATTAGATGAACTATTAAATGAAGTTAGGATCCCATTAATTCCAGACTTGATATATTTCGTTAGTATTTTCATAGTTAGTTATTAATTGATATAGAAATAATTTTGTCACCAAAAGTAAGTCATTAGTTTAAGCAAATAAGTGTAGTGATAGAGCTGATGCATAGTGATTTAATTTAATCCTGTCTCTGTGGGACGATACTCTACTTCCTCTGTATTACTTGTTGACCGTGTATACTTGCACGAGTTAGAGCTCTTTTATTTAAGACTTAAAAAGAGGCAACATCATCTTGGTCCGTTTGAAAACTTGAGTCTGTATAGCCCTCTAGTTTCAATTCAGACCCACCGTAGACAAGAAATACATCCTTAGTTCTTCTCAAGTACTTTAGGATATTTTTTACTGCCTTCCAGTGCTCTTCTCCTAGATTCGACTGATATCTGCTCGTTACACTAAGTGCATGAGCGACATCTGGTCTAGTACATATCATACCGTACATGATAGATCCTATTGCAGAAGCATAAGGAATCTTACTCATCCGGTCTCTCTCCTCAGGTGTCTTTGGGGCCTGTTTCTTGGAGAGATGTATTCCATGGCTCATCGGCATGAGACCTCTCTTGGAATCTTCCATGCTAAACTTCTTTAGCATCGAGTCAATGTACTTTCCTTGGGTCAAGCCCAGCATCCTTTTAGATCTATCTCTATAGATCTTTATTCCCCAAAATATATAGGATGCCTCCAACCCAAGTCCCTTCATGGAGAAGTGTTTAGATAACCAAATTTTTTGATCGACTGTAGCATAGGAACATCATTCCCTATCAGTAATATATCATCAACATATAATACAAGGAATGAAACAGCGCTCCCCCACTAACCTTCTTGTACACACATGGTTTCATCCTCATTTTTGATAAAATCAAACATTTTGATTATCTCATCAAAACGGATGTTCCCATCTACGAGAAGCTTGCTTCAATCCATAAATGGATCGTTGTAGCTTACAGACTTGGTTTGTTCCAACCGTTGAAAACAAAACCCTCTGACTGTATCATATATACATTTTTCCTCAAGCTCTCTATTGAGGAAGGTCATTTTCACGTCCATATTGCCAGATCTCGTAGTCATAATAAGCTGCAATTGCAAGCAAAAATCCGAAATGGACTTGAGCATAACTACTGGTGAGAAAGGTTTCATCATAGTTCAACTCCTTGTTATTTGTTTGAAACCTTTTGCAACCAGTCGGGGCCTTATAGGTCTCTACCTTGCCATCTGCTCCAGTCTTTTTTCTTAAAGACCCATTTACACCCAATAGGCTTAATGCCCTCAGGGTGGTGTAACCAAAGTCCATACTTGGTTCTCAATACATGGAGTCCCATCTTGGATTTCATGGCTTTCTAGCCATTTCTCTGAGTCTTCACTACTCATAGCCTCTTCGTAAGTCAATGGGATCATCATCATCTATGATGCGTACCTCCATCATCATCCTCTATGATGAATCCCATACCTCCTCAAGTATCTTCGGTATCTCTTCTAGATTTACGAATAGGTTTGTGGTACAGTAGGTTCGTTCTACTTGGTTAGGTACCTGACTTTGATACCGGAGTATTTTGTGGTTCTTGAAACTTCTTCGAGATATATCTTACTCCCACTGACCCCTTCAAGGATAAACTCCTTTTCCAAGAAGGCAGCGTGTTTCGCTACAAACAAACACCTTTTTGATCAGTAGGATGGATAGAAATAATATCCTAAAACTTTCTTTAGGATATCCCACAAATCTACACTTGTCGGATCTAGTCTTCAGCTTATCATGCTCAAACCTTTTTGACATAAGCTGGACAACCCCAAGTCTTAACATGCTTAAGACTAGGTTTCCTCCCTGTCCATATCTCATATGGGGTCTTTGGGACGGAATTTGGGGGTAGGTACCCTTGTTAAGTAAGTATGCAGCCGATTCTAGGGCATATAACCCCAGAAGGATACTTGAAGGTCGGTAAAACTCATCATGGAACGAACCATGTCCAACAAAGTTGGGTGTTCGATTTCTCCTTTTAGATACACCATTCAACTGTGGCGTCCTTGGTGGAGTCCATTGTGAGATTATACCATTTTCTTTGAGACAACTGAGAAACTCATTGGTCAAGTATTCCCCTCCTCGATCCGATCGAAGAATTTTAATACTCTTACCAGTTTGCTTCTCTACTCCACTTCTGAATTCTTTGAACTTTTCAAACGATTCAGATTTGTATTTCATTAAATACACATATCCAAATCTAGAAAGATCATCAGTGAAAGTAATAAAATTAGAATACCCTCCTCGTGCATTCGTTCTCATAGGTCCACATACATCTGTGTGTACCAACGCTAACAACTCTGTAACTCTTTATCCTTTTCCACTAAAAGGTGATTTAGTCATTTTACCCATGAGATAAGATTCACAAGTTGGATATGATTCATAATCAGATAGCTCTAAAAACCCATCTTTATGCAACTTGGATAATCTTGTTTCATTGATATGACCGAGTCTACAGTGCCACATAAAGGTATAATTAACATCATCTCCTTTTCTTTTCTTAGTTTGTTCAATTTGAAGTATATTTTCGTGCAAGTCAAGTATGTAAAGTCCATTCAGTAAATTACCAACACCATATAAAACATTTTTATTATAAATAGAACAACTATTGTTCTTTATTATAATATCAAAACCATCCATATCCAATACAGAAATTGAAATAATGTTTCTAATGAGTGTCAGAACATAATAACAATTATTTAAACTAATGAACTTGCCCATGGGCAGTGCTAAACGATAAGTTCCTACAGATAATGCAGCAACCTTTGCTCCATTTCCCACTTGTAGGACGACTTCATCCTTGTTTAGCTTTCTACTTCTGCTTAGTCCCTGCATATTATTACATATGTGAGAACTACAGCCGGTATCCAATACCCAACTAGAATTTTGGCTTTCAGAAAAATTAATTTCAATCATGAACAAACCTAGATCGGAAGTCGAAGCTTCTCCAAGCTTCTTCTGGTCCGTAAGATACTCCTTGCAGTTCCTCTTCCAGTGTCCCGGCTTATTGCAATGGTAGCAAATTCCTTTGCTATCTGGATCAGGTTTCTTTTTATCCTTTCTCTTCGCTTTGCCCTTAGCCTTCTTGTTTTTCTTCTTTTCAGAAGATACCTTGGGCCTCTTCCTTTTCTTGGAAGAATCATCCGCTAGTAAGACTTGGTTCTTGTTGGATGAGAAGTGACCTTCAGCAGTTTTCAACATGTTAAGTAACTCAGGCAAGCTGACGTCCAACTTATTCATGTGAAAATCCACAACAAATTGTGAGAAGGTGTCCGGGAGTGACTGCAAGATCAAATCTTGACTTAACTCCCCATCCATCACGAACCCAATCTGTTCAAGTTGTTCAATCAGATTGATCATCTTAAGGACATGAGTCTCAACAGCAGTGCCCTCGGTCATACGAGATCGGAAGAGCTCCTTAGATATCTAATATCTAGCAGTCCTACTTTGCTCACCATACAACTCTTTGAGGTGCAGCAATATAGTAGGAGCATCCATAGTTTCATGCTGACGCTGAAGCTCGTTACTCATGGATGCGAGCATAATGCATTGACCCAAGATTGCATCATCTTGCCACTTTCTGAAAGTAGCAATCTCTTCCTCAGAGGTTGTTTCTGCAACACTTGCAGGGACTGGCGAATTTAGGACATAAGAAATCTTTTCAGCAGTGAGAACAATTCTCAGATTCCTTAACTAGTCCGTGTAATTCGGTCCGGTCAATTTGTTAGCATCAAGTATGCTACGCAGTGATAGTGAGTTTGACATTTTTTAAATTCTGCATGTGAAAATAGACAATATTTTAGCATTCATTCATTTAATTAATTACCAAAATAAATTAGGTATTTATTTAAATTGGTATCTCCCACTATTTTCATCAAACTATATTACCCTCATTATATAGTTCGGCAAATCTAATTAAAGATTTGCTAGTGAGATTAAGGACCCCATTTCAAATATATATAGTCTTGTGTGTGCACAACAAACTATATATAAATAAATAGGTAGACAACTATTGTCAATTACATCACTATGTAATTCCTTGTATTTTGCCTCTTAGATTATAATGGTCAAGTGTGTGCACATCCGAACTAAAATAATCTAAGTTAAGTCCAACCTAGCACTTCCATATATGTGAAGAGAAAAAGACCGCCCTTGTGTGTGCACAACAAAGCAGTAATGTTCACTTCCTTAATAAGCATCAAATGTGATAAAACAACATCTTAAATATTTAATACTCGCCTTGTGTGTGCACAACAAACTCATATTAAATATTTAATACTCTATTGTTTTACCATGCTAGAAGGCGACGTTCGATATTCCCAATATCTTTGAACGCTTAGGACTTAATATAATTTCTTTGAGGGGTTTGTAATTATTATTAGTCTCATCTTGTTTAGCGCGCATGCACATATATATATAAAATACGCGTCATATTATTTTACATGTGAAGCATGTTAGATAATATATAATATATATAGTAAGCATGCACATATAGAATACTATATTCTACCCGGATTGATAATGGACTTTTATTCTAGTTTGGTTCACTAGAGCCACCAAGTGAACCAAAAGGTCAAACCTAGGGTGCAAGAATAAATTTAAATATAACTATTACATTTAAACCCGGGCTCTAATACAAACGGGTCTTCAAGCGCTCCTTGCTCCTTTGTCTCCAATTCTTCAAAATTAATTCTAACTAGTCCTATTACAAAAACTATTTATAATAAATAGAAACCTTGATCAGCAGTCAAAAGGAAGTACATAAGAGGGAGATAGAATTTACATTAAGAAAAATTAGAGAAGACGAGGTACGCAGACCCCATTTATAAAAACCCATACATTCAAGCATCCACTAAAATAAATCCAATCACACATTGGTCAATAGTCCATAATCAATCCCTATTTATTATCATACATATCTCTATATGTATCAATAAATAATATTCATCCCATGAATAATAAAACCATTCCATATATGCATTGATATCAATTAATGGGCAAAAGTTTTGCTACTATTTAGTTTTGAAACAAAATAAACTCTTTTATTTTAATCAAAAACCAAATCCAAATTAAACTCTTTTAATTTTAGCAATCTGAAATCCTATTTCAGATAAAATAAACATCTTTATTTTAAACTTATATCAATTAAATAAACCATTATTTTAATTGAAGGAAAAAAAAATTCGGATTCTGCTAGCCGGCGCAGCTGCGCCCAGAATGAACGGGAAAACGGCGCAACTGCGTTGGGGCGCAGCTGGGCTCCAGAATGAACTGGAGCCGGCGCAGCTGCGCCGCGTCGCTGATCCAAAAAAATTGATTCTGCCCATAAATTTCGATCCAATCTCATATCATACACATATGGAATCATCAAAATCGATAATTAGCACAAGATTAGGCTCTAATACCACTGTAAGGTTTGTATATAACGCAAGCATGCAATCAAATTACATAAATAGAGCAGAAGCGTGATAAAACGGATTTTAAAATTTTATACAAACCATCACCATGATCGATCAATGTGCTCAATTAACGATATAAACGAAAGAGAAAGAGAATAAGAATTATACCCTCGTAGAACAAAGCTTCCTCGGGTACAAGTTCAACTCCTAGTCCTTCGTGTTCTCCTCGAATGCTACGGTGTGATTCCTTCCTTTGATCAACGTTAGCCACCCAAGTGTTTGGCCTCTAGAGGTGATCCACCAAGGAAGAACAAGTATTCAAGAAGTTGGGTATTTGGAATAACCCTAGTTTCTATCTCTATAGAAATTGTAACTACTCTCCACAATCTAATGCAAGAGTGTGTAACCTAATCTATGATAAGACTCCTCTTATTTATAGATGTAGGAAAACCCTTCCCTAAACTATTTAGGATTATGGTTTATATTCTAATTAAACTCCTTTAATTAATTATGCTCCTAATCCAATTAGGAATTCGTGAGAGAGTACTTCTATTAATTAATTCCCAATCCATATTAGGAAATAAATAATAGTTCTATTAATTAATTCTAAATCCCTATTAGGAATTAAATAATAGTAATAGTAATAATAATAATAAGACTCCTCTTATTAATTTATATTTAATATTTCCAAAATATTAAATAATAAATATTAAGCTATTTAATTTATTCTATCTCCATATACTAAATTAAATACACTTAACTTATTATTACAATTATGCCATTTACTTCTTAAATAAATATTTTTCTTTTGCGGTGTGACCCTTTAGGTTCTCCATATTAAACCGGTTGTGAATAAATCAATTAGAACAATTTTAATCTTATTTAAATAAATAAATTAAACTATTTAATTCATTTAAATAAATAATATTTATTCTACAATAAGGGTAAGCCCCCTTAGCGATTAACGACTTTCCAGATAATATAGATTTCAACATCAATCACAAAAGAACCTTTGCGTAAATAGTTACCGTACAATTCAATCCTTCTACCATACAATGTCCCAATTAAATATAAGACATGGATTTACTGTCAAGTCTTATTTTATTTAATTATATGTATTTCGATTCCCAAATGCACAACTCTAAATAATGCAAATTAGAAACTCCTTTCTAATTTCATTCTGCCTTGGCCAAGGACGAATGAGTTGTCATTTATCGAATCACATAGGACATTCACATCTTTTACTAGACTTGGTAGATTCTTTGTTGATCATTCACCTATCTCCATGTATAACTTATTATACCCAATCATACCCTTTGATATACCCCAAATGTCTTAAGGGACATGTCAAAGTATAACTCATCATACACAAGATACTATGATGATCTCAAGTCCAAGGATCACTTGTACTACTATCACTAGAGGAATTCCTATTGACAGGCGAGTAAAACTCCATTAGGTATTCCTTAGCGAGCCACGTTCAGTGAACTTATTCTCTAATAAGCACCTACATACTTGCTTTAGTGTCTCCACACAAATGATTATGAGATCAATCATCATCTTCCTAAGAGCAAGCAACGTATGTACTAATCTATCCGGATTCACTAATCCCCAATTTAGTAATCCAACGATTAGGAACAATTTTAGTTTGTGAGCTATCTATAATTTAGACCTCATTAGCATGATCACCATCATGATTCTAAAAGCATTGCTCAAAACTATGGGTTTATCACATTTAATATAACAGCACCATGTAGATAATATAAATGTCTTTTAAGAAAATCAATTCTTTTATTAATAAATGATTAAGATTACAAAGTATATGTTACATCATATCAAATATGATTGGCTTGTGTGCATACTACTTTCAGTCTCCCCAACGTAAAGGACTTTTCCCATGCATATCACCTTGCATGTTTATTATTTCCAACACCGATGTCACAATAACATAGCCTATTTCAGTATATAATTTCTCCAAGTTTCAATTCAAAGTCATCAACCCAACACATAATAAAGCCACAAAAATGTCAAAATATACTAATATGTCAGATAAAGCCATTTTTAGCAATAAAAAATATAGATCTAATCCAAAAAGTGTGCCGAAAAACGTTCTCCGATTTTGAAATTTTTTACATATAAATGATCATCATCATAAATTACATGCATCTACGAAGTTGAATTTTTTTTAAAGCATTTAACGATACATTTTAACAGTTTTATGTTTAAATTAACTACTAAGCATAATGTATCAAAACGAAAGCAAAAAAAGAGAAAAGAAGTATAAATACGTTACATGTGGTACGAAGATCAGAAATGTGGAGTCGGATTCTAAAGATCTGAAATATACGAAGTAAAATATGCGTAGAAATTTTGAAAGAACTCAAAGTAAAATTGCAAGTTACCAAATGAAGTGAGAAGACAGAGGGATTTTATGGGATATAAACCCACCTAGCCTATCGCAGGTAGACCTACGGTAGTGCTAGGTGGGGCCCACCCTTGTCTTTTTGTCGCATTCAGCTTGTAGACGTGTCCTTTCGGGTCTAAATGAGTGTTCTTTTGTAGAACAATGTATTTTTGATCAAACGAACGATTTTTATAAACAAAAAGGGGTCGTACTAGTTAAAATTTGAAAATTTGAGTTCACGGGTCCTAAAAATGGAAATAACGATCGAAAACGAGTCAAAAATAAGGAAAAACTGATTATCAAAGTTTAGAAATTAAAGAGACTATAAAAAAAGGTCTTTTCGATTTAAACTTTACGTTCAACGATCAGAATGGTTTCCCTGAACAAGATAAGTAGTCAACTACTTAACCGGCGCAACGATACGACTCTTACGATTACAACCTCCTTAGAGACGACCATGGCGACGATACGATTACAACCTCCTCGGAGACGACCCCAAAATTATACGATTACGACCTCCCCGAAATCGGCCCC
This sequence comes from Aralia elata, assembly GCA_034770075.1. Taxonomy (NCBI): domain Eukaryota; kingdom Viridiplantae; phylum Streptophyta; class Magnoliopsida; order Apiales; family Araliaceae; genus Aralia; species Aralia elata. The sequence continues at coordinate 25,915,200 of CM068388.1, read as the reverse complement.
GGTGATGATACTCTAATGACCGTGAATTTTTAAACTCCATTATTAATTAAATATAAATTTAATTTTTAGTGAGTGAGTTAGCTTTTGCATGTTTATTTAAAAAAAAAATCTTGTGTGATTAATTGGTTATGTGATTATGTAACTTCGCGTAGTTACCAAGATTTATTAAAGGAAGTCACTGATGATTTAATTAAATTAGTGGGACCAGCCTAGGGCTTAATATCAGAAGAATTGATAAAGTTGTCTATTATTTTAAATATTCAATTTATTTGAATATAGTAGAGGAATTTAATTTGCATAGATTAATTAGTATAATTATTAATTAATGTGTACAATATTGATATTAATATTTAATATTCTATTTAGTGGGTTTAATACTAAGCGGGACTAAGTTAAGTTATTATTTCCATCTTATTGTGCAATTATGAATTGGATAATAAATGTATACTAGATTTATTGGGTTTTTAAATTGTGTGGTTCATTTAACTAAGCAACATTAATTTAGGACAAGAATTATGGGACATATCCCATTTAATTGCCAAACGTGGTCTGCAAATTGGGAGAGAGAAATCAGACATTAAAGGAATAGTGGAGTCACCTCCCTTATTATCCTCCAGCCGCGTATAGGCATAAGCCTATTGCTTGTTCAGATGATGGTTATGATGAAGGAGGGTGTGGGTGATCTACCAAATCTCCATTACCCAGCAGTTTCATCCTCTTTACGTTGGTTTAACAAAATGGGCAAAAGCTTGGCATGATTAATTGATTTGCTATAAATTGGAACCTTGCCTTCACAATTCCAGTTGCTAAGTTCTCTGTTAAAATCATATATATAGAGTGAGTATTGTTGAGAGTGAGAGTAATATGCTATTAAGCATTTGAGGATTTCATTTTAGCATCAACAAGGTACACGGTGTTCTTAATTTCTTAGTCCATTAAATTCTAAGAAATTGTGTAATCTTGTCAATTAGATTGAAAATTGTTACCATGATGTTATCTGGGTTGTGTATGGCTGTTATGAACCCTTTGGTTAGTATGAATTAAGTTTAGAAAGGTTAGGCCATATAAACTTTCGTGTTCTACAGAAGCAGAGCCGAGCTTAAACCAGTGCAGGAGTGGCGCGGCCGCGCCACTCCCAAGGCCAAAACCAGCGCGACCGCACTGGCTTCCAGAAAATGTTGATGTGTTCTGATGTTTTGAGCATGCTAGTTTAGTCCATTTATGCATGAAAATAGGTTTGCTATGTTATCTAGTGTGCCTATGAATGCCATGACTTGCATATATTACTCTACGTATGTAAATTCTAAAAGGAAGCTTCAACTTCGAAATAAAATTGATAAAATGTGTCTTCTAAGTTCTGACCATATAAGTACATATATGTGGCTTAAATATGTGTTCAAATGCATGTGAGTTATGATTTCCAAGTTGTCTTGCATGAGCTATGTGGCGTGAGTTGTCTTAGTATGATTTTCAAAGGAAAATATAGAGTTTAAAGACGAGTTATCGTCAAATATATTGTGGGAGTTGGTTTCTGACCATACGAAACATGTATAATAGGACTCATTATGCCTATAGTTAGATTTAGCATGAGCACATTCTAGTTAAATATGGATTCGACCTATGCTCGCACGATCAAGGGAAATGGAATTTCAAGTGTAAACTATGTGATTAATGTGTACATGTGTTATGTACGCATGAGAGCATGCCCTACTATGTGTTGTTTAGTCTCACTATGTGGTATTATGACCATAATAGCGGATTACTTATGAAATGGATTTGTTTGGCCTAAATCGTAGGAATTCCCGACATAAAGCCTTATGACTTGGATTGGATTTAGAATGAGCATGCTAGGTTTCAAACTCAAGTTAATAACATTATGAGCATGTGTATTTGAGTTGTATTAGTAGCCGGTATGTTAGGGAATAGGCTCGGATGCCAGCTGAATGAAATTTCATTCTTGGTATGTCCAGTGAGTGGCGCGGCCGCGCCACTCCTAAGGCAAAAACCAGCGCGGTCGCGGCAGTCGTCAGTTTTGCCCAGTTGCTTTAGATTATGAACAAAGCCTTGCAGCATGTATGTATGTATGTATGTTTTAAGCTGTATTGCATGATTAAACTGATGTGCTGTGTGTTCAAGTCTGTATTGATGCATAGGAACTAGATATTCTATTCTAAGACGGGGTTAGATGTTTATAAACTCAATCATAACAAAGCGATTTATGTGATTTATGTGTTAGGGTATTGGTGAGTAAATTCTTGTAAGTTTAAACTCATGCCCGTCTTCACATTACTAATTGAGAGACTGACTTGTTAATGTTAGGTCATCTCAACGCAATTTAAGTTAAAGCTAGATTATTGTAGCTGAGCAAACATGCAAGTTTTCCTTGACTTATACTAACTTGTGCAAATATAATGCTGTTATGCAAGTATTATTGATGACAATTATCCGAACTTCACTTTTTGTGCAAGTTCCCCGAACCCATTCTTGTATTATTTATTGCAAGTTATTATTTAAGCTTGAACCTTTAATTCCTTAAGCATGCTCTAAATGGTTTAATTACTTAACAATTATTCCACATCGTTGTTATTGGCACTCGCACATTGTGCAATTGTTTTCGCGCAGACGTTGACTTGTACTTTATTAAAGTTCTAATATGGATGAACTACCATAGTTAAGTCTTAGCCATTGTCCGGCTAGACATTTGCGGTATAGATTTTAAAAGCTATCCAAACCAATTGATGGTGCGGAAATCTTGGACTTTATGAACACCCCTTCAATATAGGGGAGTACCCCACGTATCGAATATAAGATACAAATAGCAGAGTTAAATGTTATGCATACACATAGCGTACGCGAGGCTGATCCCCTCAAGTACATATTCTGTAGCCAGTAACCAAAGGGTCCAATTAGCTATTGACTCCTTTGGAAGTTTATTGTTCAAAGTCTACTTGACTATCATTCGTTCTAAAAGCAATTATTATCCTTGCTTCCGATATTCATATTATTGAATTCCTATCTTTATATTCCGTTCATCATGATATATTCTTTACTGTTGTATTCAAACTTGCTGAGCAAACTAGTTGTTTATCCTTGCTATATCATGACTTTTATTGTAGTTAAACCCAAGACTTCAGGGAAGGGAAAGGGTAAAGAAAAGATGAAGTAATAAACTTCCAGCAGTTGGATATTTATTCCAGGTTTTATTCATGGTTAATATTATTGTAATGTGAACCCTAATTAGTATCCTAGGGTATGTTTGGATTGTGTAATTCAGGTTACGAATCTTGGGACTAGTAACACCTTTTGAATGAACAACATATGTTTATTATATTCCACATTTAGTCATTTTATATTGTTTGGAAGTGGATGTTTGTATTGGATCGTGATGACCAAATCCGGGTATTTGAGACTTGAATTTGGGGGCGTCACAGATACGATGAAGACTTCCTCGAATACAACCTTGACGACGATACGATTACGATTTCCCCTAGTAATATCCCCAGTGGACGATGCAGTTACGATTTTTCCCACAAAGACGACCCCGCGGTGGCGGTACGACCCACGGACTTTCCTTGATACGATACGATTTCCTTTAATTGTGATCCCTGATATTGATTCATTCATTTTTGAACAAATCACGATTCGTTTTAATTACAAAACCTCGAAGCAATCCCGATTGTGTGAAATCAATGTTCATCTGTATTCAAATACTCATTCATTACATTGAACTACAGTCGTGCCTGATTCTCGATTGAGGAGTAGGTAGCCTCGTCAGGGAGTTCAACACTTACATTCATGCATCATTATATATCTTGTCATGCATTTTGCATCTATGTCTTTGTTATGCTCATTTTGTTTACATTGCAAAAGCACAACAAATAGGGGCATCTGTAAACACTCAAAATTTGCACATATTTTCTCTAATAGTGGCAGAAGGGCAATAATGTTATTTCACCTTAAGGCAAAGATGCTAAATCAAATATCATAGGGCTTATGATGATTACTTAGAGACCACATAATGATCTCTAAGTGCCAAACTGAAAAAAAAAAAACAAAAGACGAACGATTAGTTGACATGTACAGAAGGATGGTTTTTCTCCTTCTTCCCAGATCCAAAATTGATCAAATTTGATGTTATTGCATAGCTCTTGAAAAGAGCTTTCTGGATTGGTATGGCTCGTTTTCTAACTCATCTCGTTTTGAAAGATATGGACGTTTCAGTGCACAAAATGAAAACTGACGTCGCGACACGAAAATGGAGCACGTGGGCCCCACCTTCTAAGCTACCGCAAGTGTAACGACCGTGAATTTCGTATGGCTTTGTAATATAAGCTTATGAATATTATTTAATAAAAAGAATTTTTATTAATATTATTCTATGTGATGTGATTAAAGGTTATATAATAACCTAGATTATGTGTTTGCAATGATATTAAGTGTTGTTATTTGGTGGGACTTATTAAAATGATTTCGGAGAAATATCGCTAAAATTTCATTCACGGGGTATTATTCGCGTGGGCACTATTTGCCCCAAAAATGTCTTTTTCATTTATTTCGAATTTTCTAATTTTTGTCATAGTGTTAATGTGATTGATTAATAATCCAAGTGTTAGATTTTATTTTGCCAAATTGGGATTTAATTAGAAGCCCCAAATTGCTTAAAGGTGGCCCAAACCCATGACCTATGACCCACGACCTGACCCATGACCCAACCCATGACCCATGAGAGAAATGGGTAATAACCATCAACTGAACATTTGGAGGAGGAAGGAGTATACGGATGAGAAGAGAAGGAGCAAAAGGAATAAGAATTTATGGGGAGAAGCCATTCCACATTTGGTAGAGGAAAAGAGAGCATGGAACAATTGGGAGAAGGGAGGGGGATTACCCGAGCATGGAAATAAGCAAGCTCACTCTCCCAGTAATGGGGAGCTGCAATGAAGGCATGCTCAACCCCTCAATCCATCCATGAAGCTCTGATCATCCTTCTATAAACGCTCCTCCCTTGCCATTCATCCATTCCTTTCCATTGTTGCTAAGAGAAAGCTGAATATTGAGTGAGTGTAAGAATTGAGTGGGTACGGGTGAATTGAAGGAGGAGAAGAGAGGAACTTGTAGCTATAATCAATCCCATTTTCAACCTAGAAGTTGCTTCAAGAGGTTAGTGTTATGGAACCTAGCTTATTTCCATTGTTGTTTCCAGTTTTCAGTTTGATATTAGTTGCTTTGTGGGAGTATATGTTGCTGAAATTGCTTTGATTGGTTCATGAATATGTATGAATGTTGTTAACTCTTTAAAAGCCTTATTAATAATCAATGAAAGTGGAACAATGATTGATAATCAAATCCTATGCATAAGGAGCAAGAATGGACTGTTGGACATATATGGACTGATTTGGACAATTCTTATAGTTTGATGAAAATTTAGTTCATGGTTGGTTGTATGCTTGTTTGTGTATGTCCATTATGTGTTCTGAGATTGTGGGTAATGATTTCATTGGGAAATCTGGGCTAGAACATAACTAAACTCTACTCCAATATGAGTTTGTAAGCCATGCCCACCAACCATTTGATTTAATGCCTAAAAGAAGGATTTCTCTAAGAATATGAGAACTAGGTGTTGATTAATTGATGAATAGGTGAATGGTGTTTCGTAGTTTCGATTTCTGATATTGTTATACTGTTTGTTAAATTCTAATTCTTATGTATAGTTGTAGTATACTGAGTTCCAAAGCCATAGGCTTTGAAATCACCTCATTTCGTTCACGGATGAAGGAGTTATGATGATTTGAATCCAAGCGTGTCAAGAACACGAATCTTAGTTTTGAGACAAGATGGTGGTTAGTTAATGTTTATGGTAGCCTCCCACTCTCTGGATCCTTCATTGGAAGCCTCATGAGGGTTTATTGATAGTCAAGAAACAACAAAACCTAGCCTAGCACTCGGATTTTAGGCATGCAGGCACATAGAATTGCATTCAGCACGAATGGGCGCAGCCTCTGTGATTTGCACGGAGGCCTCGCTGAGTGTAGGCAACCAAATTTTGCACTTCGTATACTAACCCTGACAGGAGGGCAAATTCATCCATTGAGCCGACCTATGAGAGCGACAGGTAGGGGCGCAAGTACAAACACTCGGCGCCACCGCGACGATTTGCAAATCAAAACCAACATGACAACAAGGTCGTCCGAAATCAGCATTCCCGAATGATGTGGCACGTCTCCCAGTAATTCCCAGACTGCAAAATACGAGCCTGTCAGCGAAAACCGACGTCACGACACGAGAATCGAGGCGTAGCATGAAAATCGAGAAAATTAAGCCAGCCAGCCGCGGATTGATCTGCGGCCAATAAGTGCGCCTTTTGAAAACACGGAACTCTAAACACGGAAACCGAAAATCAGCTGAGTGGATGGGTGGCGGCCAGCCAGCCGCAGATCAATCTGCGGCCAGCCGCAGATCCATCTGTGGCTGGCTCTGGCCAGCCTATTTCAGCTCATCCCTCATTCAGCATACAGGAGGTTAGAGAGCAGGCGGAGAGAGAAAGAAAAAAACAGCAACAGCAGCTCGGAAATTTAGGAAGGAATAGCATAAATTTGCAACAAAAGAGGAGATAAAGGGAGAAAAAAGAGAAGACTTATACTCTTTTGATTTGATTGTATCATATCCACTTCTCATTCTATTCAAATACACAAGTTTACATCCACTTTGATATCATTTGCAAGGTGAAAATCTCCTTATTATTGCAATTTCTATCATATTATTTGGTTAAATTAAATGTAGTTTTCATGTAATTTATGGTGGAACAATGAATTAGGGATTATTAGTGAGGGTTCCATTGGAACAAAATTCTTCCTAATAACCCGATGATATTCATTTATTGATTTTTTTTGTTTGTTTTACGGTGATATATGGGGCGTGGTTCCCATAGGTTGCTATTTTAGGATGTCTTGGCATTGTTAGATTATCCGTGTTAGTTATTTCTTGTAATCTCCGCTTTGTGGTGTGTGGAAAAATTCGGGTGTGAGCCTAGGAAACGCGACCGACCCGTGGTCCAAATCCGATGATGGATATCTTTTGATGTAAGTAGTAGGAACGATGTAGTTTTCATTGTGAATATGTAATCGTCGGGCCTTAAAAACGACGCCAAGGCGAGAATCGTGTTTAAGGCCCCGTCATAGTGAAAATATGTGATTGTGGGCGTTTGGGGTTATTTTGATGGCTTACATACATGCCCGTGAATAGCCCCAAACGCATTTTAATGCTTGATTTGGTTTTAAGACACGAAATTGATTTCAAAGGCTACAACGATTAAGATTTCCATAAAACCAATCAAATTAGTGTTATTAGAATCCACGAGGCAAAAAATGGGTGAGTGGCAATATGAATAGGTCGATTTCTATTTAACGAGAAGCTAAATTGAAAGTCGTTTTTCCAAAAGACATCACAAAAGAATGGTTATTAATACAAAAATAAATTAATGTTTTATTAAAATCTTTGTGGCATAGGTGTTAAAAGAGATCCTCCAGAGGTTGCCCATCATGTTGTAGTTACGGAAAACAACGTATACGGATCTGGATTCCTATTTTGAACGAAGGTTTTTAGAAAAACTCTATGTTTTTGCCAAAACGGGAACACCTAAATGAAAAGTCTCACAGTTTTGACAATTCAAAATTCAAACCTTTTTCTCATAAAACTTTCTCGTATAAAGCCGAAGGACATTCTAAAAGCATATCCCAAAAGAAAACAAACGACTTTTCCAAAAAACCCAAAATGGTTTCTTCATTTAAATTCACCACAACATTCACGTAGGCACACACACACAACACACGCACACATACCACGCTTTCTATGTAATTAAAGGATAGGAAAGTATCTAAGATTGCGGTGGTTTAACCGTATTTTCACGGAAGTCGGGGGGTGCCTAACACCTTCCCCTCGCTTAAGCAAGCCCCCGAACTCTATGAATCTCGGTTTGCAGACTCAATTAATTCGGAGTCACATATGAGCCACAGCGATTTACTGAACATTAGAACGAAACTCGGTGATGAGTTGTGTACACATCCAATTTCAAATATACCAACTACGATCTCATGATTAATTGACTGACTCATCATACAAAAAACTATATTTCAAAACCCCGTCGGACATTCAATGCCGACCTTTTCCGAAAATCATCTAATGAAGATTGCTAATAAAATCGGAAAGGATAAATATCCTAA